>NW_019775391.1:906135-920354 GCF_001039355.2 Lingula anatina | reverse complement strand
TTTTTTTTTTTTACATTTTCTTGAGATTTGAGGAGTTTTAAACTGGAGGGGGTTTGATAAAAATGGGGAGAAATACTGTGACTGGCTTATAATGATCTATCCAATTATTTTAAAAAAAAGTATATATTCTAAGTTTCTTAAATCCCCCAAAAGAAAGGAGTGTGTTATAACAATAGATATGTCAGAAAAAAACTATTGCACATAAATCTACATTTTTCACTCTAAGTGGCAAGGGAAAAAGGAAATTCCTTCAGTGTTAAGTAAGAACTATTTGTGACCTTTAAAATAGGTCATTTTTCATTTTAAGTATTAGAAAAAAATCATTTATATCACAAGCTTTAGAAACATTTAAGACATGCTAGCTGAACAAGAAAAAAGTGCTGCTCAGTAAGGCATTGAGTGAATTAGCCTAGATCTTGGAGCCATGTAATTCACACCTTTCTAAACATGGTCGGAGGTTGATTCTCAAGGTGGGGATGTGCAGGTATGTCAGGTGTGTGGCTCTTATTTAACTTCAATATATCAACTAAAATTGGAGCCATTTTTTTCTGCTCTTCTCAAATAGACGAGGTCAGCTTTCAGCTGTTAGGAGCATGGGGGTCGGGGGGGAGGAATGTTAAATAAAGGCAAACTTTGGTCTTACTCTGGGACAATTGTTACATAATGATAAAATTACCGTTTGCCAACTCTTGCGGTATTCATAGACCACATCAATGTTTAATTGGCAATGTTTTTTTAAAAATAAAATATAATGATTTTCTTCTACTAAGATCAAGATATCATTATTACTCATTCGTGAAAATATGGCACCATTCCATGACAGTTTTCAACAATGAAGAGTATTTTGTTAAAGAAGAGGTGTCAATATACATTTGTGTTACTTAATCTGTCTGTTGAATTTCTCTTTGTAATAGCAACGGATTTTGTAAGCCTCACAGTCATGTGTAGCTCAGAACTCTGCCTAATTGAGTTTGCCTCACTACTGTTTTGGGTGTATCAGACCAAATTGCCATGTTCCCATAAACTAATCACTTTCTGTTGTTGGCCATAGAACAGGGCCACTGGAACATGTGTGCAGAAAAAAAGCACACCCTTTTAATTTATTTTGTGTGGGAATTTTTGTGGTGGATTCTAGCGTCAAGATCAGCATTGTGTGTTATATGGGATCAGACTTGGGCTCACCGTTAAATCTAATTGATGGAATTTTTTTTTCTTACTACATGAGACTAGGGATATTTTGACCTGAGATAGGAGAACAGAAATATTACTAGCCAGTTCAAGTAAATGAACTAGGGTTGTGGGGAAAGAAAGTGCTTAGTATATAGCTGACTTTGTGGATGTAACCCAGGTGACTAAATATTTAGAAGCACTGGGGTTAACAAAGAAAGGTCGTGCAAACATAGTCGTCTGCATCAGAAGTAAAATGATATAACATGACTGTGCAATTCGGTGTTTCAGAAGAAATCGTTCTTAAGGCTCTTTGGTCTCCTATTTATTTCCCCCCTTTTATTTGATTATTTTTATTATTTATTTATTTTATTTATATATATATATATTTTATTTATTTATTTTTTTGAAAAATGTACTTGTCTGGGATTCATATCTTTCAAAGACCACAAAAATGTCTTCCAGCGCCTCGGCTAGTGCATTGTTCACTAAGGTCTGAACTCCTGTCTGGAGAGCATACACATGGGCCATCCCTTTCTGTCAGAAAAAAAATATAATGTTGTCTGTTCTCTTTCCTCATTGGGGCAGATATTGGTTCATTTTTCCAACAGCTCCTGTGAAACGGTAGTCAGACCCTGCAGGGTGGCGACATTCTGAGGTTAACCTCAGCAGTGCACCATTACGCAGAAGGAAAATAACACAAATAAATTTCCTGAAAAGACTGCTGAGTGCTGAGCCTGAGTTCAAAAAAGCAGACGACATTCGATATTGATATGGAAACCCAATTTATTGCATCACGTAACTCCAGAATTAGCCTGCAGTCTTTGGGGGATAAATAATATATTTGGCATTCCCAGTTTGTCTGAGTGAACTGGAAGACTTCCAATTCGGGGTTTATAGCATATAAGTAAAATGATAAAATGCTTCACTGCTAAGACTGCAGTATGCTGAACTAGAGTTTTCTCTTTTTTTTTTCTCTCAAGCAGACGATATTTGATTTTTGATGCGTGTTCCCAAGAATAAGCTTATTAAGTCAGCCACTGTCTGTGATGATTGAAAAAAATTTGATTATCCATCTTTTCTTTCTGTTCATGAGTCAAAATTGTTTTTCTTTTGTACAAGAATGTACAAGAAATGTTGAAAAAGTGGCTTGTTCATGCATTTTGCAAGCAGGTAGTTAATAAATAACCACAAGCACGTAATGGCCATTAAAATTATGTGAAATTGGGCAACTTACAGCTAGACCGGGAAGTAAGAAAATTTGAGGAAATGGAATGCTGATTTTATGGCAAAACTTGAATATGCTTGTCTACCCTAAACTCGTTTTGCAAGATAAGTCATTGGGTTTAAGTGTCAAGTGTACTTCTAAAAGAAAGCGAGGGAAAGGTTTTACAAGGAAAATTGTTTTGAAAAAACTAGGTCACAAAAAGGTATGAAAAGCACACCTTGGTGGGAAGGGTTATTGCGTACAGTATATATATATATATATATATATATATATATATATATATATATATATACATATATATATATATATATATATATATATATATATTTATTTAAACCCGTCTTTCTAGTATTGTGCAATAATCACAGTTTTAATACCATCTTGCCTGTGATTTATTTCAGAAAAAGAAGTTTGAGATTCGTGCTGTGGGTGTGCCAGACCAGAGAAAGTTCACCTACTACACTGGCAGCGATGAGCGCTCCAAGTACCTGTTACAGCTGTGTCGCAGCACACATATGTTCCAAATGGCAATACAGCCCAAACTGGCCGAAATACAACACCTGGAGGCTGAAGGTGGGATTTAAACACCAAACTTACTTCGCTTTTTATTTCTTAATTAAATGCAGGCCAAGGGAACTAGTTTATTGAACCTAAAACAGTTTGAACTTAAAACACTTGAATTATATTGTGTAATTTATTTTTTCCTTTAATTTATGGCCAAATGCTGAACTTATTTATATTTGATCTAGAAAAAAATACCAAATCTTCCATCATCACGTGTTTGTATGTATTTGTATAAAAATTTTCCCTGTAATTATGGGCACTAAAATGTATTCCTCAATATTTTCAGATAAACGCAGAAGTTACCGCGAGTCCTACATCTATAGCGATACTTCAGACTTGGCATGGGAACAAGAGCAGGCCTCTATCAGCAGTAACATGTCCCTCCAGAACATCACCACACTGCCAAAGAAGGGCGACCCCAGAATCTCGGTGATCAGCAACACCAGCTCCAACACGACCTCTGGCATTGTCAGCGACAAGATGCACATCAGCTTTGATGACAGTGAAGGTATGTATTCAGATTGTTAAGATTCTAATTCATCCTGTTGATATAATATATACACATGGGGAGAACGCAGTGCCATCTTCAAAGCATTGTATGTTCAGAAATGGAATGAAGAAAGTCCATGGGTATATGGCCAGAGTTGTTCATTGTCTCATCACTGTATGTACTGGAAGCCACTGCATCCTTAACTCCACTGCACCCAAAACTTTGTTACCTCTAATTCTCAGAAACCACAAAGACTTATGACTATGGAATTTTGCCTCTTCTTTAGTATGCTAGAGACTATAAAATGTGCTTTTCCAACAAACCTTTTATGGGCAGTAAGGTCTGTGATTGAAAATAAAGACAAGTACAGGGAGGTATTCAGTTTATGTTGGACTTTGACAAAGTTTCCCACTGATTAATTGTAAACCAAATTTCCGTCTAAGGCAAGCCTCACTGAAAATATCACAGTAGTTCACCTGTGCCAGCATGCAAATAAAGTTAGGATCTGGGACATTTAAACAAACTAAGTAACTGATATTAAAAATAATGCTGATGATTGTTAACTTTTTAAAGACTGCAATATGTTAAATATTTTTCAGTTGAGGACCGTGAGGGTGAAAATGCCCCAGACTCCTCCAAGAGGGACTCCTACTTGAAGTCGCACTCCAGTATTGACAGCTTGGCATGTTCCTCCTCCATAGCATCCAAGGAATCCGGAAGAAGTAAGAATTGGCACAGTTACTGCTTGGCTCAGTCTAGGATAAATATTTGGCCAAATAATAATTTTAAGCCAAATTCAACAATCGAGTCGGATTAATAATGAATTTGGCACAGACCGAAATATTTTGAATTTTCCTCAGCCAGTTAATATGTTTGGTATTTGGCTAAATATGCATGCTAGAGTAAATCTAATGTTGATATCAACCAAAGAATAGAGGAATTTTAAATGATGACAATATAATTTTTGCAGCTCTGTATAAATAACTTTTTACAGGTTCATTTAATCAAAATAAATCAAAGATAATATTTGCTTGAATTTATATTGCTTTAATCAAGAAATGATATGAAGATGTTTATAACAAATATATCATTGTGATTATGATTATCATGGAGAAAATATGGGGAAAGTGCACTATTTTCACAGGCGTAGATGACAATAAGTATTACCTATCTTTCTCAGGGCTCAGACTGCTCCAGTTAATGTCAGGTGACAGTGGACGAGGTTACTCGGTGCCGGTCAGTCCAGAACATGGGGCACCTGTACCTTTGGTCAGTCAGGCTGGGCAGCCCAATAGGACAGGTGCTGCCACAACCAACTGCGGTGTTCATCCCAGCAGTATAGCAGAAATACCAGTGGTCACTAGCCAACAGGTGCCCATTAGTTCTCATCCTGGTGGCTCAGGAAGTTCTGCAACTACGTCCATTAGTACCCGCACCCCCACCCCTACTGTTGCCAATGCCTCTGTGCAAGGAAACACTGCTGTTGATGTACATAGGGAGTCCCCTCCTCCTCTTCCTCCTCCTCTTCCTCCTCCTCCTTCCTCTTCTGCTTTATTGCAAAGTGCCAAAAGAGATCAGTCAGGGCAAGGATCTGGACGTTGGGAAGGGGAGCAGGGTAATAGCAGAGCTGGTGTTGGTAAAGGAATCCTACAAACTGAAACCTTGCCATCGTCACAGGGCGGGGCCAGCTCCAGAAACAGTAGTGGAAGAAGTCAGAAGAGTGTCACATTTGCCAGTGCCCCTGTGCTGGAACAGAGGACTGTGACGACACTTACTGCCTCGTCACCATCTTCACATGGGTATGATGGACAGGAACATTTGTATGAAAATCTTCCCTGCCACGAAGCTGATAAAACTCAAATAGTCCAACATGTAGATCCTGGTCAGTTGAATTACCACCAGGTTCAAGGCCAGCAAAACCATCAGGGTAATCAGTTTTACGTGAATGGAATAGGTCAGGGTCATCTTATGGGTCAAGGCCATCAAATGGGTCAAGTTCAAGGTCATCCTGTGGGTCAAGTCCAAGGTCATCCAGTGGGCCAAGTCCAAGGTCATCCTGGAATGACCAGTGATGCAATTCAGAAAGCTCAGTATTATTATGCCACCCATCCTGCCAACATGGAGATGTCCAGCTACTACATGCCTGTGGACTATGGACACATGAACAACAATCTCCCCAGCTACAGTGAAGTAATGGAACAGAAAACGGTGACTGTCTCCCCGGATACCCAGTACACTCTGTCGGCCAACCCAGCCCTTTCTGTAAAGCCAGTGAGTATTGCCAGTGGTGTGGCGCACAGCAGGCCTGTTGTCACAAAACACTATGCCACAGTACCAGGGAACAATAACATCAAGCAGTTTGCCACAGGTCCTGAGGAGGCCCCCCACCAGGGCCGGGTGCCCAGGCAGTATGCCACAGTGCCAGCAGGGCCAGTTGGTGGGGTCACTGCCACATATGCCTCCAACACTGCCAATGATCACACTACTGCTGCCAGCCCACGTGGGGTATCAAAGCAATATGCTACTGTGCCTGGAGAACCAATGGGGCATTCATATAATGTCATTGGCAGTGGGAATGGTAATACTATGGGTGCTGCCAATGCTGGTCCTGCTACAGGCGGTTACAGTGGAAATCTATTGCCCAGAGGCCCATTGGGTGCTGCTTTAGGGAGCCATAGGATGGTGACTGCCACTCCTACCCAGTCCAATGGACCTTATGCAGGCATGCCACAGAGCCATGTGGGAGAACAGCAACTTTCAAGCCATCAAGGTCCTGCCAGTATGCTGAACAACCTAGCCCCTGGAGGAGTCACACAGCAGAAATTGCCTACGGTATCAAAGCCAAAAACTCAGCAGCAGGCTGTGCAACAACCAGGGCGGCAACAGCAGAGCCCATCTGATAGGCTGCCACAGGGGAATAGGCAACAGATGATGCCTGGGAATGGACAACAACAACAGCAGCAGCAGCAGCAGCAACAGCATTTGACATCATTGCAGCAGCAGAAAAAACAGCAGCAACAACAGCAGCAGCTTGGTGCAGTAAACAGAGCAAAACAAGCTACTGCTTCAGAAAAGAAACTGGGTGTAAGTACTTTTAAATTTTAGGAAAATTGAAAATTACTAATTATTGGCTTAAGAAAAGCTGATTAATATTTGTGTAAGAACTTTTGGGAAGAGATTGTTTTCTGTCTAATCCTGATCCAATTTCCTACATATTTTGGCGTCTAGTCAGTTTTTACTTGCTGCCCAGGTGTAAATTTTTTTCCACCATTAAGACCAGTTTTACAAATGAACTCCAGTTCGAATGTATTTCTAAATGGTAGTCTTCTTCATTATTAGATAAAATCATAATGGTCCACAGAAAATCCATTTCTGTCTTGTCATAAAGTATGGGTTTAAGATTTCAAGTGGGCTGCTTTTATTTTGGTTCAAAGTAGGCCACCACTGAGGCAGCCTCTGGTGTAAATGAGCAGGCTTGATCTTGTTTGTGATGTATATCGGGTTTTTATCCCCAATTTTACTTTCACCTCCAGTTGGTTACTGTAACGTTTTGTTTGTGTTCTTCCAGATCCCAGAGATAGTCCAGGAAGATGATGACACTGCCGAAGGGGAAGAAGGGGCCCAGCATCCAGACATCGACCAAATCCGTGAGCAGATTGACCACATGTCGCTGCCTCTCCTCAAAGCACTATGCAATGACAAATCCCTGGTGCCAAACAGCAGAAGCGGAAACTGTAGCTGCCATGGTAGCTGTAGCGACATCCTGAACCCCTCGGCCCACCAACACTATCACGGCCCTGACCCTAAGAGGTTGTCTGCCAGTTACGCCATTAATAGTGAGCCTCAGTTTCTGGCCCCGTCTCCTGCCCGCCCTATTAGTTGGCATAGTGAGACTTTCGACCTGGACAAACAACTGCAAGCTTTTCGGAAAATGCAGGAGTGCGGAATGCATGGCCAGTGTTTCCAGATGAAATGTGCAGACTATAAACTGCTGACGGAGCCCTCGTCTGCTGTCATGACGTCGTACAGCACACCGCGCCAAGACACCCCGGTGAGAGGGACACAGCCCCAGCGGCAAATTTTTCCAATGAAACTGAGCAGCGGAGGTCTGAACTCGTCTAGCTCGGAGCAGCTGGCTCACACTTCAGCATATGGTCTTGCCTAAGAAGCAACCACTAGTCCAATAATGTACATAGAACCAAGTAGTTTAAAGATCGGGCAGATGCATGCATAGAAAATGTATATGTACATACATATAGATATATTAGTTTGTTTATGGATATGTATGTTAACTAGATCTTTTCTAGTTTGACTAATGATTATTTAATGCTCAGAATTTAAGCATAATATTAAGAAGTATTTATGTAAATAGTCACAATTTGCATCTGAGCATTTGTCAAGTTAGATTGCTTTCTATTTTATAACCTGCTGATCAAACATTTCTTTGTGGTTGTTTATATAAACAAATGATAATAGTTATAATTATAAAAGATTCGACAGTATTAAACCTGCATATATTACATTTTCTATAATCAACTTTTTAGGATGTTTCTGTAAATGATTACCTTCATTTCACTGGCAGCATTTTTGGTAGTTTCTGTTTGATAGAAAATTTGTTTCTGTTGAGATGCATTGTTTCACCTTGTAATGAGATTAACATAAGCTGCCTTTACAAGCAACTAGATGGTTTGTCCATTGTTTTGAGACATCGCCTTCTATAGCCCAGGTACCATGTAAAGATTGAAGTAATTTATTATCATTATTATGAAAGAAGTTCCTTCAGTATTTTAACTTGAGATAAGTGTCAGAAGGACTGAAGCAGTATATTAGCCAATATATGGATTCCGTGCTGAGTATGAGTGAATGAATAATATAGCAGTGGTTGACGAGATTGTATCAACCTTTGTATGATATGACTGAAGCGTTATGAAAAGTGTGTATTCTTTGCACTTTAAAGACAAAAGCATGTGCATGTAAATAGACAAGTGCTGTTCTCCACTTATTTCAAGAAGAACAGAGATGACACAGATATATACATATACATATAAATATATGTATATAATAGATAATAATGGAAATCAGTATGACAATGAGATTAACATGCTAGCATCACTGTAGATTAGGATTTTATTAATTCACTAGTTTTGCCAGTTATATCTTATGGCCATTTTCTATGCAAGGGTGAGAAGAAACTTCAGAACACTGTTTATTGAATGGGGTATTTATTTACTGCCTAAAATGCACCTCTCCCACCAAAAAGAAATGGCATCTTCATTTTCTTACAATGTTTAGTACCAGTACTATTGTTAGAATGCTTTAATTTTTAGATTTTATTTATATCATTATTTTTAAGAGGATGTGATCTGTAGTAACATAAATAATTAATTTGTCATTTTTTGTCAAAGGTGGGAGAATTAGTTTGAAGAAGCACTATTGGAGTATCAGTTGGAACCCCACCTGTTGAAATGTCACAGATGTTCTCCCTGTCAGTTCAAATGTTTTAATTATATAGAGGGTGTACAGAAATCGGTCTAGACATCAACAAGAAATGCAGTGCACTTACTTGTTACTGAGGAAATTATAGATAGCGTTAGTGTTTTGTTTGTGTGTGTGTGTTTGACAGTCCTGGATTTGGGCAACTCAATTTGCATATAAAAATGGTGCTATAGAAGAGGGTAACTCTTCTAACTGACTAACTGACATTAGTTTTTATTAATGAGCTCAACATTAACTTTGTAAATTTTGATCATATAAATGTATGAAGTGAGGGTGCCCAGAACAAAGTATTGCCAGATTTGGGGGTTTAAGGGTCCTTCTGTAGTTTTTTTCCTTTCTTATTTGCTGGTGCAATATATAATAAGAGGGGGGAGGAGGGGACATGCTAAGAAAGATGGCAGTTTGCCACGTATCTGGGAGTAAAGAAAATTGCTTTCGGCTGAGTAAAGGCATTGCAAGTTGTTGAACATTTGGGCAAGTTTTCTTTTCAGTCAACAACATAAAGAAATACATAAGCCTAAAACTTGCCAGACATGCTGCAATAATAACCTTCTTCAGAGTAAAACTTGCAGTGATGAGCATCTGGAGATTTTGAAACATACTTATTTTTTATATTTTTATATATATCCTTTATATGTTTTGTAGAAAATAACCACTCCCTTTAGTTAAATTTGTTCCATAGTTGTAAGTGTTGAATCCAAAAGTGTTCTCACAAGAATATTATTTTCAACTCGAGTTAGTTCTACCAGCAAATTTTTGGACAGTTACAGTAATCTCACATGAAGTCCTATCATATTAAATGATATTATATGGGTTAGAGGACATTTTTTAAAAATTGTAAATAGGTCAGCAATACAGAATCCTACCATTCTAGTGTTATTTCACCTTTGTAAAATTGGACATTATTTTCCAAAATTTTTCTTCAAAAATCATTGCAATTTTTTCTTTTTTTTTTTTTTTGTATGAATGGATGTTTATACCAGTTAAAACAGTATGATAACTCTTATAATTGTACGTTTCCTTTCAGGACTTTTTCATTAGATGGAAGAATCTCACTTTGTAAAATTGTAGCAAGACCTGATCTGGTTTATATATCCCTTAAATTTAACATAATAAGAAAAGGCATGCAGTCCCAGTATTTATCTGCTTTAGAACTTTTTAGATCGACCTGATGCTTTTCATTAGTTTGACAACTAGCAATATTTGTTGTATTTTTCACATTATTTTTCTTAAAATTTCAATTGAGAACCAAACTGCAGTTATCTAAGTTGTTGAAATGGACTGAATGAATTTTTGAATGTATCTGAACCTTATGTTATTTGTTACTATTATTATTATTATGTATGAAAGAAATGAGGAGTCATTTTCTGTAAACTGTAACATATTACTTATAAAATATAATATAATAAAGTGTAATATGAAGTATATGATAACAGCATTTTGATTGTTCAATTTATTGAATATGTATAAGAAGAAATGTCACTTCTTAGTTGGTTTTTCATCACGAAGCTGACTAAATATGACAGGAAAAGAAAAATCACTTGTCTACAATCATTTTGTGCTGAAAAGGCCATTTACATACAATCAACACTGATGAGACATTTTTCGGACTTTTGTCGGAATTTCGACTTTTTCAGGGTCATTTGGATCATTCTTTTGAATCATGTGCCCTGGCCCCAGCCAATTTTCCTACTATTTCAGTGAGGACTGGTCTCATCCCTGAAATGACTAACTCCAGACAAGCTCACTTGGTACATTTAGATGGTATGATACTATATGCAATATCAGAGAGATCAGTTCAATTTGTGCAACTAAATGATTGTACTCTGAGAAATCGCCTCGGGTGCAAATAAACTTCAACATGAATGGTTAAAGAATGACATGCAACAACATCAGGAGAATCTTGATTTCTTAAAAATGTCAATTTTGAATATGGCCTGTATAAAGTTCTGTTTCGAAAATTATGGCATCGAAGGCAAATATACAAGTCGGCAATTTTCAGCACCAGACAAGCCAATGGAAAAATCAGCTGCTGCGAATATATTCAATGTAGTCTGAGAATGGTTTTGGAATCGTTTGCCTTTCTCTGTATACTGAAGACCTTCTACTGATGAGCATTAACCCATATTTGTGGTGTTCCCTTCTCCTCTTCTGTGGTCTAAAACATATTAAAATGTATTTTGGTAACTTTTAAAACACAGCCATGATAATCACATATAAGAGTATTCCAATTACATATAAGACTATTCCATTACATAAAAAAAAAAAATTAAAATATTAGATTATTTAAGTTAATGTAATGTAATACAGCTATCTTCATCATCTCCTACTACATGGAGCCTGGATGTAGTGAAAAATGTTTGATTTGGCTAAATTAGCTACATTCTTGGCTAAATTAATGCCATCCATATTTAGCACAGTGACGTTCTCATAATAAATATGTAAATACCATCTTTCCAAGCGTCCCAGTTTCTTGCTTTAGCTAATTCTTCAGGGTCATCCATCTCTTCTTTCCTTTCTTTTTCAATAGCTGCTTGTTCGTCTGCAGTTGCAGCAAGCTCTGGATCATTAGCCATGTCCTGCATGCTTGGCCTTACATATAAAATATAAAATAAAATTTTATTCGCATTTAATCACACAAGAAGGAAAAAGTGTTAGATAAACATACCTAAGCTGGGTTTTTAATTTATTCATTTTTAGATGACATGTACATAAATGGCCAACTAAAATGTATACCATAATACTACTGCCCGCTGCAATCACAACCAAAGAAAAAAATCTTTCCAAACATAATTAATGTAAGAGTGAGGTAACAAAACAATGATAAACCCTCACCCTGATTGCTGCTCTGGTTGGAGATTCTTATATGTCTGCTCATAAAACTCATCTAGAGTGTACGTGGGGACCCCTGGATAACCCATACCAAACACTTTTTTCTGCAGATCATTCTTTGTGATGATAAAAGGCCTAAAAGACTATCCAAAAAGGAGGGGGAAATGACAATTTGATTATTCTAAAATGACAGAAGTTATCACCAACTTATATCAAAACAACAAACTTTTGTTTGAACAACAGAATTTCATTTTACACTTAAATAGCAATTATTAAGTAAATATACTTTAATATCTTCTGTATGTCCAGAAAAGCAGCTTTAATTGAAAGAAACAAAATTTGCCTTAGATATCTTGGTTGCCTTATCTTTCTATCAAAGTCACGTCTTTAAGAGTACACCATTACGTTACCTGTTTTTGCTGTGTTTTTTTGGTTTCCTTTGACATTTCTCCCGATTCCTCTCTTCCTCCCATTTTAGATCTCCCTGCTAAGAGGGTAAGTTCCACTGAAAATATAAGCAATAAAATATATTTGATGCCTTCAATTAACAACACATCTTTCAAGTTGTAAGTTATACTCTAATGATTATATTTATTGACAGTACTCAAAAGCACTTCTACCACATTGTACAAGTGTTATAATATGTGAAACTGCACAGCATATTAAGACAGACAGTTAAAAAATTAACAGTTGGGTTTCTTGTTTACATTTCAGATTATATTTATGCTGGAGACAGAACAACTAATTTATTCAAAGTTTATCTAAATTTACATTTTTAAATGATAAATAATAATCCTCAAAAACACTTCATCCTAATGCTTATATCTATTACCACAATAAAACAAGGAATCAAGTTCAGTCAGGATCTACTTAACTATAAATGCCATATTAAAATATAACTGTTACTTTCTATACTGTCTAGTTCATCCAAGCTTGAGTTGACCCATTTGTTCAATAGTGTTGTATAATACTCCCTCTGGAATGGATATTATGTAAAAATATTTAGTTATATAGAAAAATAATTGACATGGAAATGTTAATGCAATTAACTAGAAATACTGATCAATAATAATTATAAAAACTGTTTGACTTTGACGTGATCTGTGCGACTTTGACGTGATCCGTGCAGAAAAGACACCTAGGCTACTTTACTTTTTCTGAAAAAAGAAAAAAAACTTTGTTGTTGATATAAAAATCTTTACAAATATACAACTTTAAAATATTCAAAAATCATTTTCTTTCTTTTTAAAAATTACTACCTTGACTTCATCATCAATGTGTGGCTCCTTTACTTTTTCATATAATTCTTTCAGTTTACTTTCCGTTGCTTTTTGTTTTTTAAATCTTTCAATTTTACTCTGTCGTGACCTTGCCATGCCAATCAGGTCTGGTGGAATACTGAATGTAAAAAACATGAAAATTGCACAACTAGTACATGTAACTATTGTTTTTATTTTTTATTTTGTTTTGTTTTTTTTTTTTTTTCAGAATGTTTTATTTGACTTATAAAATAAATAAATGTTTCTTATATAAATGAAGCACATTCAGAAGCCAAAATATTCTAAATACTGCAGGGAACTGCCACTCTATCTGTAGTTAAATATTATTATTATTGTACACATTATTTCAGTCACTGACCAATATGCTTATGGAAACATGAGGCCACTCTTGTTGTATAATTAGTTTTAACATTGAATATTTCACCATGAAATCCTTACCCTCTAGCTCCTGGGGGATGTTGAGGCCTTGTGTTTTCTTGGTTTTCTTCTCTGTCTTTGTCCGAGACATCTACATCTGTCACCCCATATAACTTGCACAGTCTCATAAAGTCTTTATAATATGTCTGAAGTTGAATTAAAAGGTAAATATCAAGTACAAGTTTATGCCAAATCATAACATTCACAGATTTTAATAATATACAGCCAACTAGAAGCAATCAGCATATTATAATAACAGGTTCATAAAAATATAAAAGGCTTCTTAATCTTATGGGGTGAGGGAGGGGGAGATCACTCCAGAATTAAGGGTGGACTTCAAACATTCTTGTAAATTTTCAGAAGAAACATAGTTAGGTATTTTTGCAGCAATTCCCCCCACCCTGTAACTCTAAAATATTATGTTAAACAAAATTAAGTCGTGTGGTGACTTTAACCAATGTCTTTGCTACTCAAATAAATAAGTATGAAAATTTACTAACTAGTTTTTTAATCTTTATTTTTAAATGTTCAAACTTTTTGACCAATGCAAACGTTCACCCCAGCAATGACCTTGGCTCTCATGATATTTGGATGGCATAAAGTTTCATGCAAAACATTGCTAACAAAGTCAAATACTGCCAATCTAATTTATTTGAATAGAAGAGGTATTGCTCAAAGAAAAAATACAAATTCACTTAAAAATGATATTGAAAATGGAAGAGTCATGGGGGGGGGGGGGGGGGGT
>NW_019775391.1:888168-905721 GCF_001039355.2 Lingula anatina | reverse complement strand
GGGGGGGGTACTTTTTCCCTGGCTGAGATTTTCCTTACCTGAGCCTTTGCCACAATTTCTTGTCTGTCTCCTTTGGTCTGAAGATTTGTAAAGTAGGCTAATATTGCTGGAACTACTAAATATCTGTTGAGAAAGAAAGACCACATCAATTACACTTTAAGGTACACGTATATTTATATGCAATGAACCAATGTCACTGAAAATTTCATCGATTTTTTAATCATCATCAAACTATAGTTTACCCTATCCAAAATGACTGAAATAATTGCAATTATAAACCAATCTTTTAGTTCTAAATGTTAATTCTTTACCATCACATGGATAATTTGTAGGTCTCCATCTTGCCTTTCACAATGCATCCCATTACCCATATAAAGATATGACGTTTTCTTTGAATTATATTAACAACATAAAATATTTAAAATGGATATTCCGAAAGATTTGATCACCAAAAATCTTTTTTATCTTTGTAAAAAGGCTGTGCTCACACCCTTATGGTACAGTACAATGTACAGTACATGTATGTCATAAGACTTATTATTGACTTTGTCTCTACCAAAGGCTAAAACAACGAAACTGTAGTTAACAATTTTTGATCGATTTTAAAATTCAGACTGTTTTATAGATTTATCCACTATACAAAAAAACAGATTTTTTTAATTCCTTACTTTATGTCTTGTGTTGCAACTTCTTGGAGTTCCTCGTTCTCACTGAAGAGACTGAGCTGGTTAATCATCAGTATAGCTTTTTCACATAAACCAATGCCTTCCTTTACCTTGCCCTGGTAATATAAAACACATGATGTCTTGTCAAATAGACATGGAAGAAACAGGTACATGGATATGGTCATGTCTCACACTGATAGATATTTTATCTACAATTAATTCAGTTTTTAGAAAGAAGTCAAGATTTTCACAGTGCAAGTTGAAAGTGGTCTGATTATTCAGGTGTACTTTTAAGATCTTGGTGTCTTACTTGGATGACCATGGAACTACTAGATTCTTGGGTATTATCCACAGATTCATATAACTTCCAAATGTCATCAAAGACGTCTGGAAGACGCTGTTCTGATTCTGTCTGAGATCCATGTGTGTTTTCGTCCACTGCTTGTGCCATTTTCACAATTCTCGTGCACTATTCCAGTCTCGCGAGAAGTGAACACTGCAAAATGGCAGCTCCCACGAGAGCTCGCACTCTCTCCGTTTTGCGAGGATTACTCCACGAACTAAAGCTGATGACACCAAAAGTAAGAAGATCATTAGTATGACAGTGTATTCAAAAATCATACAGCACATTGAATACTTAACCTATTGCAAACATAAACTTTCTGAGAAAGCACTGAGTTTTACCAAGGAGTTATAACTCCTTCCTTGGTTTTACTAAAACTAGAGTCTAAAATCAAACCAGTGTGGTTTCAAGTATTTCTTGTTGTTTCAGTGATAGACCAAAATGCAGCTCGGTCATCTCAGTTTATGAATAATATTTACATTTATACTTGTTAACGTTTATGGAAATGAATGACGGTAACATTATTAACATTTACAAGCTTAATTATTTTTAATGAGAAAAATGAATTTTGTAATTATTCTATTGTGTTTAATTTTATCAACAGATCATATGCCAGATTATACCAATTTTCATTTTATACTTTTATGTATAAATTATTATTATTATTATTATTCAGGCCCGTAGCCAGGGGGTTTGAAAGAACCACCCTTTTTTGCTGGGAAAAGGTCCACTCTGATTTTATCTAAAATTTGATCTATGTACTTGAGGATTTTACGTTAAAAGGTCCACTTTTTCAGAAAATGACATCCCCCCCCCCCCTCTGAGATTGCTGCCTGTGGGCTTGTTATTATTATTATTATTATTATTCCCAGAGCAAACTAAGAACCACTCCAGTATATTCCTATGTGTTGGACCAGTACAGACAACACCAGTTAACCAGTAATACGTACTGTAAGGGGGATGGAGCTATGAATCATCTTGCTGAAACATACCTCTGTCTTTTGAAAAGTACAAGAGAATGTAAGGTAAAGTTCTTGTAGACTTACTTAATTTGTGTGTACACATGTACACATACACACTAGTTTGTTGATTGAAAGATAATTTAGATACTTTATGAATTTTTAATACAGTAATTTTTTGTATTTGTTGGAAAATTCAGAAACTGGGTTATGTTTTTAATTATTCTTTCCCAATTATACAGCAATGTACAGCAGTCTGTTATTTGTTGGAAAGTTCAGATACTAAATTTATATTTTAACAATAAATAATGATTCAGAAGAAATTAAATTTTCATATCTGTGGTCATACATTCATTACAAATTCTTTATTTTGATTTCATTATTTAGGTCAAAGAGACCTCTATGGCAATATTTATAAAAATAACAGATTTTAAAAAATCCATATAGCTTACTTTACACCAACATGAATAGATACTGTGTTTCATTTTCTCTAGCCAATTTTGGGTGTAGCAAAATATTTCAACAGAGAGGCATGTAATGACTAAAGTGCTTTTATTTTTTTATTTTGTAGGAACTAAGAGAGGAATTCAAAGGACACGGAGAAAGAAGCACTGAATCTACAGCAAATCTAGTTGGATATAAATTACCTGAATCATATACAGAAAATGGTTCGGATAGCTAGCTTGGATATACATATTAGGGGATCTGTAAATACTACATTGTCTACATATACATGATTAAATATTGAATTGAAAAACTGATCTGATATTGAGTTGTTGTTTTTTTTACTTTTGCTAAAGCAACACGTCTTTTCAGAACTGCTCTGATGAATGTCACTGGAAGTAATTTAATTTTTTTTCTTAAAACCTGTCTTTTTTTTTTTAACCAGAGGGAAAGCACTGCAAACATAGTTTGGAAAGATCACTTATCTCACATATCTTAAAGCCATAGTTAACTATTTGTGTTATATACACTCTGAAAAGGATTTTAATAATTTTCAATATTTTTACCTTACGCACAATGCCAAAATCGATTTTCTGTCATTGTTGAAATTTTGTTTTGAGAAAACAACATTTATTATTATCACTATAGGCAGTGGTTCTTGAATGTCACTGTAAAAAATGAAACAACTTACCCCTTCAGTGATTTTTACTTGGGAGTAATAGTGAATTGATCAGTTTTTAACACCAACCGTCTGTCGTTATTTTTCCCTAGGCTAAGGTCATCTCTTAGAAGGCACAATTAATCTAATTATGTCGCTCAGCTGTACTCAAGAACTTGAAAAACATGTCTATAAACTAGAACCCAATGTAAACAAAAGGTATCAGCAGACAAATATAATCATAGATATCTGTAAACCAGCAACGTCTGCACACTAATTCTATCCCTTTTATCAAATAAAACAACATCGCAAGTCTGAAAACAATCGTTCCGAGCAATAGTGTGTTAGATGTGACACGTAACACAATCCACGAGAGCATATCCACACGCATCTGTCTAAACGGTTTCATGCAATGGGAATTGTGCCGTTTACGTATACATCAAATCCTGTCACAAAAATGGAGGCAAAGAAGGGTTATTGCGATATTTGTTTTCTATAAACACAAAGACATGTTCATTAGTTCTGCAATTAGATCACGGAATGTAGAATTCTTTGAAGCGCTTCAATAAGTGCGGTGGTGAATAGACGGACTTGGAATGAGAAAAGATTATTGTGCCATAGACTATTAGATTTCCGCTCTAATATGAGGAAATGGTTATCAGTATCTATTTGCTGTTGAAATATGCCTTCATTGTAAATTAGCAGACATCCGAAGTTCTCTATAACGCCATAAAACGGGCTGGTAAAATGATAGGCCCAGTTTCCAGACATTTCCGGATTTGTTCGAACTCCGTACCTTCATTAGAAAGTGTTCACAAAGTAAGACATTAACCTATTTATATACATCTTTTTCCAAAAACCGTCACGGTGAAAGCGAGAAAAAATAATATATCTCTAGTTTTCAAAAATTCCTACACTTTTTAGCAAGAGCGTATGACAGTTGAACGGACGCTTTTACCTAAAATAAAAAGGCGGACCCAAGTTCCCCTGAAATCATTCGATATCGGAGTCAAGGCAAGGGCAAAGAATTTAAGGCTGGGTTGGGTGGTGGCATCCTGGCTTCTACGGGTTACTGAGAGCGGCAGATTTGAGGTTCAGGAGATTAAATTGTCTCACCCTTCGGAAACCTTTTCTATAGAACGCTGTCTGCTGCACCTGCGCTTTGCTTAAATGAATATCACTAGCGACATCTTTAAATCAATTAACCAATATGTAGTCTTCTACCATGGAAACGTTTTAGGTACATGTATTTACGAACATATCTATCTTGGGCGGTCTTTATTATCCAAAGGTGGTTGCACTCAAAAAACGGACCCACTCGGCTAAACCTTGCATTTTTTGTTTCTGTTGAATAATCTAGTCCCAAAATTGTTGCACTTCTCGGTAGTTTTCTTAGGAACATAGAAAACATACAGGAGACAACCTATTGTTGCTTGATAAACGACAAAAGATTGTAAATTTATATCGTTTATGCCAAAAAATAGGTTTGAAGAGCGTTAACCCCGCCATATTTAATTAAAAAAGATCTGTTATGCAATAATCTACCTGTGTGCACCTCTCTGCTACATATATTCTGACATTTAAAAAATTAAGACATGAGTTATGTTGATATTTTAAGTATATGACGCTTGTAGGATATGTCCTCTTCCTTGGCCTTCCGCTGTCAAAATCAACAAAATATGTAAACATTTTGGGGTTTATTCATACAGTTATTTGTCTGAATTTTTATTTATTTGTTATGTATGTATGTATGTATTATGAATGGAAACCCTATGTTTGTTCGTTTGGTTTAAAACTTAGGTTAATAATATCCCGAGACGGCCTCGAAAACAGATTCCCTTCGTTATTTAATTATTAGATGAGGGAGATATCCTGCCTTAGATAGCAGCTCTATCACTACCATTGTGCGAATTTACAATCCAAGGTTGGGCTCACTTGGTTTCCCAAAGTGTTTTAAATTCATTATCGGATATTGGAAATCATCTTTAGTTGGCGTCCCAAAAACACAGTCAAATGAAGCTTTTCAAGGGTTCTTTTTTCACGTGGCAGTCTCACACGCAAGATGTCTCAGGTGATTTAACTGATACTCGGCGTGATAGCAATACCCTGCAGATTTGGAGATTACATTTGGCAACAATAGTTGAGTTTCCATTGCTAGACTTCGGTTTTCTGCTTCCGCCTTGAGATACCATGAAAGAGCCACCAAGGCGGTCTCAAGAACCTTTTTTTGCGTGGACCAAGCATCTCTTCACCAATTACACGTAGTTTAAGTGTATGGTATATGTACATGTAACGTGGCTCTTTGCGTCTCCGAGTGTGTTTCGTGTAGATACCATTGTTGGGTATATAAAAGGTTACCTTCTTTCAGACTTGGACAAATAAAACGATTTATTCGTCCAAGTTTCAGATAATTATTTTACCAAAGACATGTCCTGTATTGGATGCAAGTTAATTAGAGATAATTTCTGTTCAAACAAGGGTCACCTATCCGTAGGTACACTGTAGATGTTGTTTTCTACAGATTTGCCCGATAGAAAAATGCTATCTTCTATTCTTTTGGCTTTCTACTGCATGCTTCCGCTGTAACTCTGTTGACAGTAGAAATTCTCGAGGTGGTGAAATTTTATGTAGCATTTCCTGGGCAGCTGCAGGTTCTAATGCCTGTTTTGTGTAAGCTTGGCCTTATTTGCTTGGTTTTACCTTTCACCCACTATAGGCTAAAAACGTCAAGGATAATAACCAATATCTATATGCGTTACTGGAAGATGTTGCTGTAACACCCCACCCCCACCCCAAATAAGAAGGCAAATAGTATAAATTAAACTTTGGACATATTTATTTACTTTTAAATCAAGATGATCAATTACAGCTAGCGCATTTTGCTTCTATTTTATCTCTGATAACTTAAACTACGCTTGAAAAAGGCATTCCGTTTTACCCCACGTGCGATTGTCGTGGAAAGGTAGTCAAATTTCAAAATAAGAACTCTGTATCATAGTTTAATTCCGCAGAAGTTAAAAGGTGATAATAAGTATTTTATTGTGTGAACTTGCACAGATTTTGCACGATTGAGTTAATACCAATGAGAAACTCTCGACTCTGTACCCTACCAGCTATATAAAAAGCATGTACCCCCAGATGATACTAGTGGCAGATTTAGTGGGGGGTCTTGGGGAATCCAGCCCCCCCCCCCCCCTTCGGTTTCTGAAAAATATACCACATCAATATTCCCCTCGTGAAATTAGAATTTAGACTTGCTGAATCATAGTTCTAAACCATACCAAAGGACACTGTTTACTCTCCTAAACACACAAAAAAATTTCGGGGCCCTTGAGTAGGCCCGAACCCCACACCAAGGGGGCGGCGGTTGGCTTCGCATCCGATGCCTGTCGTTCCGGACCCCCTCCCCCCGCCCCCCCTCCCCCCCCCTTCAAATAATCCTTGATCCGCTCCTGGCTATTTTATGTATTACAGTATAATAATATAATTGCACTGGTGCAAGACTGTTACTGTATATTGACCATGTAATGCACAGTAGCCTAACTGTAAAATATGTTTATGGGCCATTTGCAATGGCCTTGTGAATTCAGCTAAAAGCTAATCCAGGTTTGCTAAACGGCATAACGGTAACACGTACCGATAACATCGCTATTGGTATCAGGTTTCTATCGTTTTATTATAACTGTCATCTTGTCTTATACACTGTTGTTTTGACAGTGGTATCTGGTGTATTTAAAGTCGCTTTCGCTGACGTCGACGGTATAACTATAACCTTTAACCATAGAAGTTCTCTACTTCTATGCTTTAACTAACTGTGTGAATATATATATATATATATATATATATATATATATATATATATATATATATATACTCACACACACACACACACACACACAGTAGAAAAGTTAATAGTTAAAAGGAGGGAAAGATTAGAGCTGACTAAGACTTTATTTTAATACGGAGAATTTACTTATTACTTTAGAAAACGATTGACCATTTGAACGCATAAACTCGTGGATCCTTGTCTTATCTATAGGCCCTTTATCCATAGAAGACAGTAGGGCCTATCTTCCAATTACTTTATATGGAGGCGGCGATTTTTTTCACGGAAATATAGTGCCTTAAAAATAGATTTTTACACATTTTATTGGCAAACATCAGCCACACCTTTTTCCGTCAACCCATTGCACAGTAGTCAAACCAACTTTCTGTTTTTTTTTTTTTTTTTTTTTTTTTTTTGTCTTTCAAATAACATTTGTCGGTACGAAATTAGGCACTGAGTTACTACTATCTCTTTGCCGTCTGAAGGAATGGGCCTCCGAGCGTGGTCTCAAAATTTAGATTATTTATCCATCTATTTATAATGCATATATTTATTTTTTCTTTTCTATTTAATACATTTTAATACATTAAAAAAAAACACGTATAGGCCTGAGATCGGCGTTATGGCGTCAGATCAGGACTTGATGTTAATAGTTTCCTTCCAAGCAGGTATTGACTCTTTGACACATTCACGGCGTTATAGACATCGAAAAGAAACTTTCAGCCAATCCCTTCCTGTGATTTGCGGTCACATGACCAAGGCATTGAAGTATGTGAAGCGGCAGGCTAGTATGTTGGTTCACACTTACAGCACGTTGCTGCGGCAGGCAGAGCAACTCTATCACAAACCAGTGGCATGTAACTAGCATTCTAAGCGAGTACAACATGAATATCGATGGCTTTTTGTTGATGGGAACTTTCATAATTTTGGCCTCTAGTGCCGACGCGGACTGCGTGGTTGGAGGGGAATCCCTGGAAAAGAACTCAGCAGTTCTCGTCACTTGCTCGGGGAAAAACATCACCTCCGTGCCCCAGTCAATTCCGAAGAATGTCACCGAACTGTAAGTAGGCTGTGTGTGCAATTTGACTTTAATTTTCAGAAACGCGAGAGGTTGTACGATCCCAGTTAATCGCGCCTTGGGATGTGTGTACTCGCTCGCGTTCTATGAACTGCATCCGTGTTGGTGTCGGTGCTTGCGGCTGTCGCTTCCAAAATTAATCATTAGCGGCACATTTCAAGCGTGATGCATAGTGAAACCGCAGAAGGCAGCCTTAAATATCCTAGTGAACTCTTTATGTTGGGTTTATTTACACGCATACTGACTATGTACTTGTCCGTCACCAAGGCTAATCTTTGAAATTAAAGGGGAAATGTTTTCAAGTCGAAAAGATCGTGCTGAAAAAATTTTGTCAACGGTGAAGTTTTGTCTACTGTACTACGGGACATAAAATGAACTCTGAGTAATTGTGTGTGCCCACATTCTTATAAGATGGGAGGCACTGAAACACACACCTTCTGATTTCAGAGCACATGTGCTGAGAAGTAAAGTGATTGATGCAGCGCAAAATCTAATTAATTATCATTGCTTCTCCGAGGAAATAAGTATCTTACTATATTTTATACTTTTGGTTAAAGCTTAGTCTTGTACTGATTAAGAGTCTTTTTAAGTTACATATTTTCTTTTTTCCTTTTCAAAATTTAAAGATTTTTTTTAGAGGGCAAACATAAAAAATAGCTAAATGTTTTCTAGTGCAGATTTCACTTGGTTTTAATTCAACAAATCCCAATGAAAAATTGTCAAACGTTTTTTAGTGAGATCTTGTACAAGAGGACTGCAGTTAAAGTGAAAAGGTTGCAGGGTAGACATTCCTCATTCTCCAGTAAACAGATGCCACATAAATTTTCAGTAACACCAACTAAAACATGTAGGCCTAGGTGGATGTCAACCTCCCGAGCAGCAGATTTGTGAATGTGATGTCATGTCTTTTTTTTTATTTTTGTGTTCTGGATTTTAACTTTTAGTACAATTAGAACTGATACTCTAAGGTGTTTCTGTGCATAGCACTCATCTTTCTCACCTGCGTACATCACTGTGATTGAGCTATTTACTTAGTATGTGGCTTATCTCTTCCTCACTACTTCTCCGTGGCCCAAAAAAGATAAGGTATCAGTATTGACTTGAAAAGTGAATGGTGGTGATCCACATACTCTGATCTCCGTCAGCAGACGTTTACACTTTTTCCCTCTCATCTAGCTAGCTGATGGGCACCCTGAGTGTATAGAAATCACTGGAAACTCTCCTATGCTATCAACATGCCTCTGCCATTTTCAGTTAGTTAAATCTCTGAAACTAAGGGTGGGAGATTGCAATCTGTGATGAAAATTCAATGCATAGTCTCAGTAGTTTGAGCAGTTTTCATCTAAGGCTAAAAAACTGATTTTGATTGAAGAATACCAGTATTATTGGATTTCTTCATTTTCCCAAAAACTGAATTTATCCAGTGGGCCAAAACAGAAACTATGTTAAAAATACTATACTTTTTTTTTTTTGCACGTGATGCTCAATTTTCACCAAAGGTCAAAAAAGATTTTGGCTAAAGAAAATGAGAAAATGAATAACACTTGGTTCCTTTAATGAAGGCTTTGGTTAATTTTTTCTTATCGGCTTTGATAAAAAATGTTATGTGAGATTAAATCTGGCTTGTGTCTGATGGCATATTCATTATTTTATCTTTTAAACCTTCTATCAGAAGAAAAATCTATCCCCTGTTAAAACATACAGTTTTTACACAGATGCTTCAAACTAGTATTAAAATATCTGAAATAGTTCATTTAAAACAATTATGGCATTTATGAACTTTTTTTTTTTTTTTTTTTTTTTGGAATAAAAAACTTAATGATTTATTTGGTCATAACTGTTAAAACAAACTATTCATGTTTTTGAATAACAGCTAAGCTAAAAGCCAAACCCCAGTATTAGAATCTCCTTCCAAAGATTGCTCATTGATAACTGAAAATAAGGTCCATTTCTATGAAGAAAATATCATAGCCAGGGTAAAAGTAGTATTGATCTGAAATGTGCTGGTATGAAAATTAAGTAAGCTTGATGTTGCGCACACAAACAACAGACAAGCAGACAAAATTTTACCTTGTTATGCCAATTCCTCTTATCATTAAAATCCATGGGATTTGAAAATGTGTAGATGTGAGCATGTACACATATTCCTTTTCATCTAAGGGCCTTGTTAATTCTTAGAAATGGGAATAAATGGCATGGAGTGATGGGATTTCATCTTTATGGCCATCAGAACAACAACCCATACGTGCTTGTATTTCAAGCTGTGTGGAAAGTAATGTACTTGCAGATTGCCCCCAACCTCTCTCCTAGATGCTGCAACTGAGGCGCAGTCGGTTTGAAACCACAAGGCCGCAGTAGTTTTTTTATTTCAATCAGTGAGTTTGTCTATTTAAATGCCCTTTAAACACTGGGACTGGGGTGCACTTACATGTGCCTCATCAGCCCTCATGTTTTTGTTAAATTAAGATGCTTTAATGTGATATGGTTGTCAGATATTAAGACTAAAGCCTTCATGATTTTACCTGGTAACTTCCCTTCCTCTATTAGATTTGTATTCTGGACCTGGAGATTGAAGCACCGGCAAGAAGAATTTACTAATAAATTATAGATGAGATTTCTGTACTCGAACCATGTCTTATGTTGTACAGTCATCAAGTTTTGTTTGTTTTAAATCCATTTGCACTTCAAACTGCCAATAGTATATGGGTGCTGTGATGTACGGCTGAAGTCGTACGAGATAACACCAACAAAAAGGTATTTAATTCAAATTGGTGCAAATGAATGGTAAACAGCTTAAGCCCCAAATTTGATATCAGTTTGTTTTGTCGGGTGTCCAGAACAGTGTTGAATTTTATCATCGGGTTTATTGGCAGGTGAAGAGCCACATAAAGTAGTCATTTTTATGGGGTTATTAAGATGAAAGGGTTTAGTGTGTTCTGGTCACCTGCTGATATTGTAAGTGATAGTCCAGCCTATTATAGATGACTGACTTGCCTTAGTAATTTTATTCACCATAGTTGAAGTTTATTGAATAATTGGCAGTGAAAATGTTTAAGGTTAGGAGACCATGAATCCACATAGACAAGAATGTTTATGAAGATCGTGCTTTTTACTAAATCTGTTACAATGGAAATCACATGAGATAGCCCAAATCGAGGCCGTAGGCACTGTGTGACATCACATGAGATAAAACGTACAAGAAAGTGAATGCAACCAGATTAAAAGATTACAAGACATACTGTGCCTCCTCCTTACGTTGAAAACAAAATTGCTGGTGATTACATGAGTACGTTGGAAACGAGAAGAGGCATGTTAATCTGATTGTATTCAGTGAGAGTCCCCGCGGAGTAAGTTTGAACTACCTTATGTGATAGTTTTATTGTAAAGGTACCCTAAAAAACAATACAAAGTGACACACAAAACATGGTGAACTTAATTATACTATTGTGCAATAGGAATTTGACAGAAAAAAACAAAATATCCATGGATAAATTCTGTCAGTGTTAATTCATTGCTGCATTGCACTGGTTAGTCTGCCATTATTTCTGACCCTACTCTCCTCCATGATTTTACGCGAGGGCCATCTTGGATGTTTTTATTTGCTGTCTATTTAAGCAATAAATGTGTTTGTTTTTGCAATGTAGGCATGTTAACATACAGAAGCTGGATATAACATTGGTTTTTCACAGTACACATATTAAGCGACATGGGTTTTATTAAATAATGTTATCTTTTTAGACTCATATACTTTGTATCTGTCAATTTGGTTAGGATAAAGTTGATAATGGTAATGATTAAAAAACTCTGTTGTCGTCAACTAAATTTTATTGACAATGTTAATTTTATAAGTATCCAGAAGACGTGATGACTGGTCAGCGAGTGGAAGTGAGTATGTGTCCAGAAATGCAATAAAGTAGGAGACTCATTGCTGTCAAAGAGTCTTAACCACAAACTGTGGTTTGATGAGCTAAAGATATACACTCTCCACTGCACACAACACCACCACAACACTGCAGTAAAGTGTTGTATTTACGCACTGTTAGATAAATCAGGTACTTGTAGATAAATATCTCCCAGTAACAGTTCAAACAATTTGCCCCCAGCTGTTGAAGTCTGGTTTCCTTCAGAATAATGCATTTACATGGTAATTTTTGGGGGGATTGTCTTTTTTATCAACTTTTGTTTCCTTTCAATGAGTTTTAGAGGGATTCTACCACAGAAGGAAAGAGAAGGAAAGAGAATGAAACAAAACTCAAATTTTAACACATTTAAAACATGTTATTGTTAAAACATTTAAAATTTTGTCTAATGGCTAAGCATCGAAACAATTAATTCTTTTTTTGCCAGTCAATCATTGAAAAAAATGGCATTTGGAAAATTTCATCAAGAAAAAGTTGTCATGTTATAATTTTTAGTATGTTTTAGGACATACTATTTTTAGTATACTTAAAATACAAGTCATTAATTCAAAGAAACATAGAGACCCCTAGGTTAAATATAATTAAATTATGATACCCCCCCCCCCGAAAAAAAAAATGTATATATATAACAAAAAGACTTGTACAAGAAGTTGAAAGTGTTTATTTCTTCAATCAGTGGGTCTAAGTGTTTTAAAGCAGTTCAGTTACATTACTGTGAAATAGGTAGAGATTGTATGTGCCTTTTAAAGTTGATCCCATTACTCAACCTATCATCATTTGAAGAGTGGATTTTTATGCAGGTAGGTAATACAGGTGTTTAATTGTTTGATTTATGTGTCAAATTACATACCATCAAGGCTCACACCGGGTCTCTGTAACTGACATATTGAAATACTTTTGGTACCATCTAATACATTAGGTTCTTCCTCTTAGATTTTAATGTTCCTGTTTACTGTTATATACTGTTATATAGGTGTCCTATCACCCAGTGCTGCAAGAGGGCTTGGAATTAAGGGTTCAATACATATCAACACAAATTATCCCCCCCCCCTCCACAGAATAAAATAAGGAAATATATGTTTTCCCTACATAATTAGATAATTAGATTCTCTTCTCTTTGTACTCTTTGAAGTGGTCTTTTTTTGAAAGTAATTTATTTTATTGTTCATCATTACCATCATAAAACAATTTGAAATATTTCAGTTATTTAAGTCCATTCAAATTCATTGCGCATCTTTTTCAAGAACAAAACATCAGCACGTGGTTTTTATTCAACTGATGCCCAAGCGAAAGGAAATACCGGATACCTTTGAATTATGAAGGCATTCTTTACTTTGGAGGCTAAAACTATGGGAGTTGTCACATTTGAGCAATTGTCTAAAACCGCTGATAAAATTGATTCTTCCTGTCTTTAAGTTGTTTGGTGACCCTAAAAACAGAGGTAATCATGTTAAATCAGGGTATTAATCCATAACTTGGCAAATATAATTTGTGGAGTACATGGGGATGCACAAACCTGTCGACAGATACTGTCTTTACTGTCTGACTGATGGAAATATATAGAGGAAGTACTTGCCCACATAATTGAAAGACAATGTAACAAGAGATGAAAACTACAAATTTCAGTTTTTACTCATTGCCTTTAAATGTTTTGTCTCTGTTTCATGGGATTTTGAGGAAAGTGCATTGTTTCGAAAAATATTAGATTGTTTAGAATGTCTGGTTGCTGCCTTTATGCAAAAAATCTTCTGATGATTCAGATACAACAAGTAATTTACAATTTTTATTGTGGCTAATAAGCATTCTGATTCTATGGAAATTGATTTCCCTGAAATAAACATATTTGTACAAATTCATGTAAGATAGGGTGGCAATAGTTAGAAGATTAAAGAAATATCAATAATAAACCTGAGCCTGATTTTATCTTCTAAATATGTACTCTGCAACCCATCATGGTGTTAAGTATATCATTAAGTTTGTTGAAAATACTCTTATGAATTGATACTTATTGATTTTTTCTATTCATACTGAAGTAAGAGTGTGCCTTAGTGAATGAGAATAAACCACTTTGTTTTCTGGTGTCTATTGTCTGCATTTATTGTGTTGACTTTTTCCAACAACATTTTTCATTAAAGTCATTTCATGGTTTTTGCCCTGGTCAATTTAGATTACTAATAAAAAATGGTAACAAAATTAAGTCCTTATACAGGGAAGAATGTTCAAAGGATGACCAAAGTTCAAACCAAATTGATCTTTTAAAAAAGGTAATTGGCTAATTATTTGGATTTTAATAAGGCAATAATTGGGTGACTTCCCCTATATAATCTCTGAAATGATTTCTAAATATTTCTCTTCAAAAATTCTCTCATTTCTATCCCTTTAAAAGAATCAGCCTACGAGTAGGGAAACTGTGTGGGCCTTTAGAACTGAATACAGCAGGGGGCATTCGGGGAATTCTTTATCATGGGCAGATTTTGTCATTAATGAAGGAGTTATTTTATTAAAGCTTGATTTGAGATGCAAGCTCTCCTACAGTATCAGATCTCCCAAGGATTAAAAATCAGCCCCTTGTTTTCACCCGAATGCTTGTCATATTCTCATGCTCTGATGAGGACAAGGTCAGAAAATTCTTTGTAGAATAGCTTCTGTCTGTCAAATAGATATACATATTATATTTATTGTGTCTCCAAATGAACAGACTGTTTCCTGAATTTGCAGCGGAAGGTTTTGACCTGTCTCTTCGCAAGGAACAGTTTCCAGATGACTCTGCGTGGTACTCTTGATGGAATTATATAAAGTAATGTAATGCCTTTTGTAACATAATTTATAATCAAGGGAAAGTACCACATTTTTATTGCATGAAACAGCAGTGACACATGATATCTTATTTAATTGCTACTGTTACGTCAGTATTATTCCCATTTGTTTTATCAGAATTAAATGCATGGTTTTGAGATGACTTAGGACAAAATTGGTATTTTTAACTGAAAACTTCTTTTCAATGAATTGATTTATCTGAAAGTTTTGGTTTTTATATATCCAGACATTGTATGTGTTTGTATATTTTTTGTGTCATTGCTGTCTGACACATATAGCTATTGGTCACTGTGAGAGCCTATTCCCAATGAGACTATTGTTCTACTTAGATCAATCCAACTCTGCAGTGGACTCTCGCTGAATTCAATTAGATTAACAGATGACATGCCTCCTCCTGGGGTTGAGTAGTATACAGAAAAGCTGGTGATTGTACAAATTCATCAGAAACAAGAGGAGGCATGTTAATCTGATTGTATTCAGCAAGAGTTGGATCGGTCTACAAAGAACTATAGTTTCTTTTGGAATGGGCCCTATAGCTACCTGCCCATATTTTAGATTTACTTTAAATTTACCAAGTTGCTTTGTTTGATAAAAAAGCAGATTCTTTTAAAAAATCAGTATTACTAGATTATTTTTATCTTGGTGAGCAGAAATGCTCATTTATAAGATATACAAATGTTTAAAAAGTCACTAAATTAGAAAAAAATTTCCTCCTGAGGATTTTGACTGTTGTTTAACCCTGTGCTTTTAATTTATTATTTTATTTTTATATATTCATTGTTTTCTTGTTTGGGGGAGAGGGTTTTATGCCCTGTTTCTTCTTCCACCCCAAGTTCTGTACATTTGTTTTCATCACTGTCTGTTATTGCATAGTAACAAGTGTTCATAAGTCATGGGCTTGATTTAACATGCTATCTAGAAAAATTCAGCTAATCATAGCAACAAGATAAAATAATCATTTCAGTTCAGCCAACTGTTTCTTTCATGCATCAATATCACATTAGCCACGGTTGAGGCATTCATGGATACTTTATCACCACCGTAAAACAATGGTAATGTGGCTGTCAATACCATGATATGAAGGTTAGTTTGCTTTGAGTAATAAAGTGGGGTTTAGAGAGGCACCGTTCATACCTGGCTGTCAATATCAGCAGGTGACTCTTTCACATGTCCAGCATTAAGTTTATGTTTAATAAAACTTGGAAGTGAAGTTTAGCCAAACACATTTTTGGTGGTCTTAAATTAATGTTTTCCGGTGAGGTCAGACTTCCATTATAGTGTACAGAATGGTCTGTGTTGAGGCTGTCTTTTTATATGCCCTTGGAGATTTGATACACGGAACAGTGAATCCTGCTGTTTATGTTATTGATTGCATAGATGCTCTATTCATTACTGATAATTTTCCAAATATAGATATTTATTAATTATCTTTAAATTGTGATAACTAACATATCTTTAACTGATTCAGAGTCTGTTTTATAAGATAAAATCAAATGTTTTTTTTTTTTTTTTCAAATTAAAATACACACTTTCTTTCATAATTGGTTCTTATTGAAAACTTTTTGAATGTTCACCATAAGTGGTGTGATCTGCCCAAGAGTCAGTTTCATGAAGTCTTCAGTAGTTTGTGATGTCTTGTTGCATGTACAGTCACCTAAAATCTCCAATTCAAATCTGTGGGTCTCGACAGGTACATGGTAAGATACAGCAGGTACTGTAGCAACACGGTATTCACTCATAGTTAACAGTAAGGTTGACCCCAGGTGAGTGGAATGGACCCCCCCCCCTTGGGTCATGCACCACAAGACTTTTCTTTGAATAAATTGTTGACTTTGTTTAATCCTGGAAATCCATGCTTGTACCTGGTGTACATCAGTGGTTTGAACCGGGCTATGCATTTGTGTATTTCCAGCAGCAGTTGTTAATTAAGTCCAGCTTTTTCCTGGAAATGGTTCTTTGACTGACACTTGAATGTTTTTTTTTTTCTTTTTTTTTTTTTTTTNATGTTTAATAAAACTTGGAAGTGAATTTTAGCCAAACACATTTTTGGTGGTCTTAAATTAATGTTTTCCGGTGAGGTCAGACTTCCATTATAGTGTACAGAATGGTCTGTGTTGAGGCTGTCTTTTTATATGCCCTTGGAGATTTGATACACGGAACAGTGAATCCTGCTGTTAATGTTATTGATTGCATAGATGCTCTATTCATTACTGATAATTTTCCAAATATAGATATTTATTAATTATCTTTAAATTGTGATAACTAACATATCTTTTCATTAACTGATTCAGAGTCTGTTTTATAAGATAAAATCAAATTTTTTTTTTTTTTTTCAAATTAAAATACACACTTTCTTTCATAATTGGTTCTTATTGAAAACTTTTTGAATGTTCACCATAAGTGATGTGATCTGCCCAAGAGTGAGTTTCATGAAGTCTTCAGTAGTTTGTGATGTCTTGTTGCATGTTCAGTCACCTAAAATCTCCAATTCAAACCTGTGGGTCCCGACAGGTACATGGTAAGATACGGCAGATACTGTAGCAACACGGTATTCACTCCTAGTTAACAGTAAGGTTAACCCCAGGTGAGTGGAATGGACCCCCCCCCCCTTTGGGTCATGCACCACAAGACTTTTCTTTGAATAAATTGATAAATTGTTGACTTCGTTTAATCCTGGGAATCCACGCTTGTACCTGGTGTACATCAGTGGTTTGAACCGGGCTATGCATTTGTGTAATTCCAGCAGCAGTTGTTAATTAAGTCCAACTTTTTCCTGGAAATGGTTCCTTGACTGACACTTGAATGTTTTTTTTTTTTTTTTTTTTTTTTTTTTTTTTTTTTTT
>NW_019775391.1:735013-880970 GCF_001039355.2 Lingula anatina | reverse complement strand
CCTAATTACTCATAGTTGAACCCTTACTGAAAAAGTTATTCATTCAAATAAGAAATAAACTGAGCAAATTAAAGGCACAAAATATTCTGATAAATCAGATTTTAATTGCATTTTTGAAACTTACACCATTATGCTTATGGCAAACTTCATATGTCTCAGGGACGTAACCAGACCATTTAAAATTGTGCGCACAGATTTTGAAAATTCTCAGGTACGATTATATTCCGTGAAAAATACACTGAATTTATGGAGAATAATATCATGGTTGGCTCAAAAAATTGTACGCACAGTGCATCCGTGCGTATGCCTGGTTACGCCCCTGTGTCTATTTATTTAATCCTAAGAACTTTGCTAGGTCAATTTTATCATTTTTGTTCTCTTGAAACAGAATTCATTTTTGTATCTCAATCATATCATCAACCCCATGTGATCAATCTAAATTTTCGTTCTTTTTCACAACTTCTGCAGTTTCAATTTTTCAACATGGCATAATATATATAAATTCACAATGCTTATCAAATACAAGCTTACATTTTGATAGACAATTCCCAAATCCTTTTCTTTCAATTTGTTTTGTTTTCCTTTCTTTTTTTTCTTATTATTTTTTTTTTTTCAGTGCAAAACGCATTTTCAAAGGAAATTCAATGGGTGGTTTTCAGGTATATAGTAAATGGTGCTATCTATCTGTTAACAAGGAGTGTTATCCTCAATTTAGTGGGCGGTCAATCAGAGAGAAAATATTACCAGGGGAGAGGTCAACAGTCCCCATTATCAGTCTAAAATGGTAGAAAAGGCCATGATCTTTTTTCAAACCAACAAGGCTTTTTTTAAGGTTGATAATCTGACCCTTTCTATAAAAGCTTATCTCTGGTTGACTTGTGAAATACAGATTGCTCTGTTTTGGTATTTTCCTATGTAAATATTTGCATATATATTTACTCAAACCAAGTAGGTAGACAGTGTTTCTAACTTTAGACTGGTAGTGAAGATTAAGTGATAGGATGGAGATATTTTGGACATATTAATCATAGTGATGTGTAAATAGAATCCAATAGCTTCTGCCATTAGTATATGGATTTTTTCTTTCTTTTCTGTATTTTATCTTTACGTATTACATATGACATTTACATGTTACTGGACTTAATGCAGAGGTCTACCTTCATAATGACCTCCACACAAAGATATCTACAGTTTCATAAGATTTTCCTCATCTAACTGGATAACCAGCTCATCAATTCAGAAATAATTATAAAAAAGAACATGTTACCTTAAATTTACAACTGATCAGCAGCAGCATCACTGACTACCTGTGCATGCTTGAACTATTAAAAATCAGAGAGATCTTGAAAATTGATAGCTTTTTCCTTTTAGAATTGCTGATGGAAGTTTTCAGAGCCTGCTTTTTGTCTGAAACTGCAAACCAATGCTTGTAGTAGTAATGGTTGGAAAATGTCTGTTTTTAGTTTAAAAATAATAATTTAGAGTGTCTGATGCAATAAGTTTGTTTATTATGGTGTGAAGGTGTTTTGACTTTGTATACATTACATATTTTTGTTTATAACTGGAGTATGGAATGGCCTTGTACATTTATCTATGCAGCACATGCAGAAAATAAACAAGCCTGGCATTGGAAGCCATATGTTTATCAATTTTCCTGATTCCTTAAGTTAAATTTCTATATCTTCTCCATCCTGTGTAGTGTCAGAATCTATGAATGAAATAAAAATAACAAATTTAATATATATGTTGATTGATATTTGACCAGTTAAGGTCACTTTTATTTATGTAAACTTAAATGAGATTTATTATGAATCAAAATTATTTATTTTTGTTACTTGAACTGTGATGGACATTCCCATATCTTCTACAGATAGTTTGAAAATATCTAGCAATTTAAACCCAAAGATAAAAAACATACAACAAACATGGTGACAGTTTTATGGTAAGGGAAAATATTTAATTGTACATCTACAAATAATATCATTGCTCATGACACAGTTAAGGAATCAGACAAATACTGAGGCTATATGTAGCATGCCAAGGAAGTTGCCACAACCTTTCTTGACACATCTTTCACTGGAAGAATGTCATATGTTGTACTGGGAGATTGTTTAAGATTACTGGTCAATGGCTTTCAACAAGATGGAAAAAATACATATAAATTTTTTCAAACATATAAAGGTAAAAATTAAAAAGCGGTAAAGATGGTACAGAGATCTTGAGTGTTTTTATACCATTGGGATGTGTTAGTGTTGCATACTGCAAATCACATAAATGGTGGAAATTTTAGGTGTAATTGTTGGTGTGCATGTCCAATATGTTTTTCTCAGTGTATGTCTGTATTTACTTAATGTATTTTCAGATGTGAAATGCTTGCAAATGTCTGGCCAGGGAGGCTAATTACTAAGGGGAATGGACACTAGCCAGAACCTGTTGAATATTCATATTCCGTTCAGACAGGGTCCAAGTTGAAACCGTTTTGGTTCTTAATTATGTGGGGACCCAAATAGAATTACAGGAAATTAAAGTCTTAAGGGTATTGGTGTTTCAATACAGGTCTTCATTATGCTTCAGTATGCTATTAAATCCATTATGATTTTGATTTTGTATATATGCTCTTATCTGTTTGTAAATCTGTATTTTTATGTCTTTATTCATCTTTTAATGTGGTTTATTTGTAAGGATTAATGATAATTATTACTGTTTGATTTGGTAAAATACTTTATAACCAAAATACTTTTAATGCTCAATAATTACCATATGCTACCATGAGCCTTATAGATTAAGGAGCACGAATGTCCAAATTGAGGACTCTAGCTATGAATTAAGTATCCCATTGTAAAATTAGTAGACATGAATACATCATCAGAGCAGTTTGTGTGTAGTAATGCCATGGTCATGGCTACTTAATTTTACATTTGTTAATTGGGAATTTGTGCTCACAAATCTGAGGCTCATGTTCACAATTGCCTTATCTGTTAATTAGGCCTGAGGTTGGACCTGTCTGAACTTGCATTTGATTGGTCTCCCCTAATAAGATCAATTTTGTCCTTATGATAAACCTACTCAAATTAATTAATTGTACAAAATATGCCAAAAGATAGCAGTTAATACCCTTATCATGAATAAAAATGATATAATTAAGAAAAAATGCCTATAAATGAAAGATGCCAAATTTTGAGACACTAAATAAACCTACACTAATTGCCCTGTGGGAGAATCAGTGTGAACTATATCTCAGACACTATAGGACAGTGCATGGCTTGTGGACATAAAAGTATTATCTTTCAAAATAATCATATAAAAAGAAAATCCATTTGTTGCAGCACCTGGATGACGAAGTTAGATTTTAGATTGCTCATTTGATAGCTCTTCATATGACAGATATATTACACTGTACAGCCAATTAAGCTCTAGGAGATTTATAATTGACCTATGCAGGTGCCTGGTTGCAGTATAATATCAAGACATTCATGTGGCACCAGAATTACTTGTTATCAAGTAGAGCCCCCTTTACACTGGACGGCGTCCCTTCTGCGTCCAGCAGTTCGGCCCCATTTGAGAGTTAAAGAATTATAATACTTTACGTGCCGACAACTGGTCGATCATTGAGCATTCATTCTGATACCAAATCAATGCTCGTGCCTCCGTATTAAGACCACAGCGATGCCAAATTTCATGGTCGCAGAAAGGACGCCGTCCAGTGTAAAGGGGGTATAAGCAAATTGCTATAAATCCTTACTGAGAAATGTATAAATTTATATATTTTTAGTGTTGTGAACATAAAAATCCGATTTCTTTAAACAGTCATGAGACTTTTCTGACCTATGTCTGAATTCCGACTTTTTCGGGGTCATTTGGGTCATTCTTGTGAATCGTGTACCCTTAACTCCCGGCCAATTTTCCTTCTTTATCAGTGAGGACTGGTCTCATCCCTCTTTAAAGAGTTGAAAAGGGTTAAGATAAGGGTTACTGTTATTGTCATCTTTTCAAAAAGTGATAACTACTTGAACTAATTAACAATGTGGTATGCGTAAGACGACATATCTCAGGATAGACCCTGGGCACTCTTAACCAAAATATGTTGTTGTGGAAGTCATTATCAAAAATCTGCTTTGTTCCACTTTCAGTGACAAGTGCTATATTTGGCACTTAATTGGTAGATTTTGAGACAGATTTAGATGTGAATTGGGGGTTTTTATTACATACATCTCCTTATTGAGCAAATGTGGTTATTAACATTACTGTTGAATTGTACTGATTATATTGAGTGAATTTTAGAAGCTCTCTTCATTCTTGGAGATATGGAAATACATATATGAATGAAAAAATGTACTTCAGTAACAAAAAATATACAGTATATAAAACTGGTCTAAATAGATTTTTATTTGTCACAGAGCCAAAAAAAAAAAGCACTAATAAATCATGCCAAATATTGGTGTTACATGTGCTGTAGCACATACTAGTGTGATATTCAATATTTAATATTTTTAAATTTGGTTTCAGGTTCCTTAGAAATACAGCCATACAGAACTTGAATCAGTCTGACTTCAAGTCATTTAGAAAACTAACAACACTGTAAGTATTATTGGACACGCCCTGAGTAGAAAATCCAGTCGTTTCTTGAAATGAAAAACTTCTGGTGTAATTGGCCTCTGTTAGAAAGTGAAAAAGGCTGCTAAGGGTGAAGGGGGGGGGATAGAGTAGGGGAACACAGGTTATTATTATTGTTATTTAATTTTTTCATTATGTTTTGCCATGCTTTCCTCTATTAAAAATGTTTTTTGTATAAAAAGGAATGTCTTAATAAATGCCTTGAAAATTAGAATTTGGTCTGAGAGTTTAGTTTTAAGGAAGAAAAAGTCAGGTAAGCACATGGAACTTACTCAACCAAAAACTTTAACACTAAAAGGCTGAGCTGAGGATAATGACCAACTTAGATCTGTTGTGAACCATAAAAACCATTGCTACACAATTTAGTGACCAGTCGCTCTCAGACTTTAGTAACAGAAGTTATATGATACAGAAATGACTATACAGCTACTAATGCCAAGTGTTGTTTAGATCTAATAACACTTAAGAAATTTGGGTTAACTCTGTCATAATTATTAATCAGTTTTATGCTCATTTTTTGTGCACCTTCATCTCACCAGTTGTGTGATCTCTGGCCATCATGGCTCAGATGTAGGTCTATTGTTTTTTTTTTTTTTTGATATTATTTGTGCTTTGCCTAAAACATTTTTATGTAAAAAAGCATTATTGGGAGGAGTGACAGGGCAGCAGGTTTCCCCTCCCTCTTCTTCAAGGTCCATCAGTGTTGTAGTGTGAGGTAAAACTCTCTGCTCAGTTAATCACTACCTTTATATTTCTGTGATATCAAAGTGCTCTGAGGTGTGCACCTCAAGTGTGTTTATTTTCCTATTTCCAGGTGTTAGTACTTCCTGATCTAAACAGAATTTTCCATATTTAGAATGTACGGAAGACACCAAATGGAAATGGTTTAAAAATAGGATTGTCAGAATTCCTTATAAACATGGTTTACTCATATGTTTATGTCTTGGGCTTTTCCAGGAGTATTAACCACGACTATGCCCTGTTGGGGATCGACCCGCACACGTTTACGCAGAACCCAGAATTACGATTCATGTGAGATAATATATTGAAGTTCATAGAATTTCTTTGTTAAACTTATTTGTCATTTGTCAAAAAGTGAAGGAATTAAACATTATGAAAGTGATTCTATTAACTTTAACATTAATCTTTATTTTATTTCCTGATGATCTTTATATTTTTAATGCTTTGAAATTTATATTGTAGGCATAACATTCGATGTACCATTTCTTGCTGTTTTGAACTTATTAACTTAACCATGGGCAAAATAAAAAAAAAATCCAAACAAAAATGTAATGTTTCACTAACGTTTTAATTGTGTGAATTATTCATTTTCCTTTAATTTTTTCAGTGAAATTAGAGACTGCACCAACCTAAAAACAATAGATGACTCGGCCTTTGTGGGAATAAGAAAGTTAAGACACATGCAAGTATCAAATATACCTTTTTTTCATGTAGTTTGATTTTTGGCTGAAAATAGGGTAATTGCTTGTAATTTATTTGTCAGTAAGTTAATGATGAAACCATTCACGTGCACCTGCTAAATGTACAGGGAATGGTCACAAGTTGAGCTCTGTGGAATTTTTTATATATGGATATCCCTTTGTGGTTAAATGCACATGACAAGTTGAGAATGAAGTGTGTGTGTGTGTGTGTGTGTGTGTGTGTGTGTGTGTGTTCCTAAATTTGCATGTGCTTTATTGTGTTTGTATGTGTTTAGGTTCAGGTTCCGTTATAAAGATTGGTGTACCCAATGCACCAAGTAACACACCATTCATCAATGCCTATGATTTGTTGATATTCAGTTAACTGAAATATTTTTGTTATTTATGATCAGTGTAAGTCAAATGAGTGCTGCCAAAATTAAACCATTCTCATTTAGCCACCAAAACATGCCATAATATTCTAGAGATGGAAATTAGCCCTCATTGCTGTAATTAAAAGGGGAAAAAGAACAAAGATTCCAGAAATGGAAGTTAACCCCACAAACTGGAGAAGAAACAAGGATTATCATTTTGTACTAAGTTTATTTAGGATTATCACTTTGTAATAAGTTAATTTAGGTGTATTTGATGCCTATTACCACTTTTTATGTAATAGTTTGTTAAAAAAGATCACTGTACTAGTAGGCCCAATGGGGGCTGTTAAGATTAATTAAGCCATTTCATTTGGCCACCAAAACATGCCATCATATTCTAGAAATAAAAATTAACCTTTAGTGCCCCTACGATATAAACAGGAGCAATTGGAGTGATGTGGTGATAGGTTATTAAGTTATATTTGATATCTCATACGTGTAGCACATTTGTATGTAAATGTTTTGTTTTCAAGGAAAATCTTTTACACCTTTTCTTTTCACTTTTTCAGGGAAATTGTCAGTTGTGGCTTAATGGCAGTGCCCAGAGTTCACAGAACCTCAGATCCTTTGGATGAATTGTGAGTGGACATTATGAAGCGCCTTTTAGAAACAAAGACATCCTCTCTCTCTCTCTCTCTCTCTCTCTCTCTCTCTCTCTCTCTCTCTCTCTCTCTCTCTCCTTTAATTTGAAAACAGCAAAGCACTGTCACCATGGAGAAGTTTATATGGATATTACATAAGGATACATGTTCTCAGTATATAGGTTTAGGTACACACGCATGCACGCACGCACGCACGCACGCACGCATGCGCACACACATGTGATCCAAATATTACACATTGTGGAGTTTATATTATATGGATGCTACAGATGGTTTAAGCAGTGCATGATGGTGTTTCACATTCCCTGTACACTATTAAAAACTCCCTTGGCGCCCTCTGATGGATGAAGACCCAACTTAAGCCATCTGGTCATCCCCTACTTTTGTACCAAAGATGACTAAGACAAGTGTGTTAGATGTAACACTTGGTCAACTTCTGGTTAAAGACAGAAAATTACTTTCTAGTTTGTGAAAAAAGTTCTGAATTTTGGGATAGAATTCCATTTCATTGGCATATATTTCATTCCATCATTTAATCAAGATGCAACCTGTAATTAAATCCCCAAAACTATAAAAGATTCACCTTTGGATAAGAGTGAACCATTGAGTAAGAATAATCAAGTCAGGACTGAAAAAAAAAATGCTGCACTTTTTCCAAAATGTATCACAAAAATCATTTGATTATTATTTTTTCAAGCAATTTGTGCCTCGGAATTACTGAGAAAATTTGGAAAGTATCAGGGAAGATTTGTTTCTTTGCTAACTAAGTGTCTACATTAATTGCCAAGATCCCCCTGTCACTAAGGATTCAACTAAGTACACACAATATTTATGATCATATGCCTCTTGTTATGTGTGGTGATTGACGGCAATACTACACAACATACATCACACAACATGCAATGGTTCTTAACATTGCAATACCTTTGGACATCTGTTTCAGTGACTTTGTTGGATTTCTTATTTATTTGGATTGTAAATGCCTACAATGATGTGTTACCTCAAATTATAACCCTGATAATATTTTCAGCTTTGACTCTTTAGTGTTTGTGTTTGTTTCTTGTGAAAAACATTTGTATCAGTTAATGTTTATCTCTACAAATGTCACTTTTTTGGCCACGCAATAACATTTCCCCAGGTGTGTCAGGAGAGGATTGTTATCAGTTTCCTCATCATTCGGGAGTGTCCTATCAGAAGTTTAATCTAATTGTATCGGAAGGTTTCCTGTTCCCTGGACTTGCATTTACACCTTTGCCATTCTTATTTTTGCTCATTTTTTCCGCAGGGACTTTTCCCAGAACCCGTTTGAAGTGATCAGTAATCGCAGCTTTGATACAGTCGTAACAGCCAATTTGTAAGTATGAAGGCAATAACATTTCTAGTTCACTCTCTCCAGTCTCTGTTTAATATTATCTACAGGGACTTGGGAAGGCAAGGGTTTATTTCATTCATTTTTCATGGTGTTCAACTTTTAGACGGAAACAATTTTTATCTCAGAGGATTTATGATGTTAGTTTTTTCCCTCCTTAATTGGCTTTAAGAATTTTGTGACTATATAGACAAATAATTATAGTTATACCTGTAATTTAACCTGAATAATTCATCATTAAATGCAATAACAGTTACCATATATTTCGGTTCTAAATTCCATCAATCATTGTGTACGTTAAAATGTGTTCAAGACAAAAAAAAATAAAATAAATAAAATAATCACATTCAGTTTGGCATCATATAGATATTGCCTACTTGATATTCAATACACACTGTACACATCCTACGGAGGACAGCCCACGTATGAATGTTGCTTTTTATTCATAGTCCATGCAACAAGCAAGCATCCTTTGGCTTATTTGTAATTGCTATTGGGGTGTTAAATTATTAAAAAAAAAAAAAAACAGGTGGATATGTGATCTGCTTATGTATTGCTTTAGCATGGATGTGTGAATCAGAACAGAATGGGAACAAGTCTTGACTGCCTTGTGTGTATTCATATATTTTCTCACTACTTATATTTTGATTTCCAATTTGATTTTGAATGCGAAGGTTCCAGACCAACGGGTTGAATCCAATTAAACATAATTGCATATATGCAGAATATCATTGTATGCATGATTGCAATTAAGCTGGTGGATGATCAACATGTCATCCAAGCAATAAACTACTTGTCTCATTGATTGTAATCAAGCTTGCTGAATTGTTTCCTCATTTTTCTCTTCAGTGTTTCGATAAATTTAGGATTGTTGTAAATATTACAGCCACTGCAACTATGTTCTTTGTATACTGAGCATGGAACAGCTGTAACCTTTTGTCTGACCCATTCAGTTAGCATATATGCATGAGATAATAGATTCTAATTTGATATTGTTTGCCTCGAATACTCCTGTAAAAGATAAAGTCAATCATTTATGACAGACTGCTTTTACAGTTCACAAGAGAATGTGTTTTTTCACCTAAAGGTCAGGCATATACACAGCAGTGCAGTGCTTCGTGAAATTTATTCTACAGTAATCCATGGTTTGCATTTTCTTGTTTGATTCAAATTATGCATTTACAGCCAAAACACAAAGAGATTTTGGCCATGCAACGGGAGTTTTTTATATAACTTGATAGCCTCATTCTTGGCAGGGCCCACAAAGTTCCAAGATGGAACATGAGTTTGTGAAGACATGCATGAACGTGAGTGGGAAGCTGCCAGACTAGGAGCAAAAAAATCCAATCTGACATATACTAACAGTGTACAAAGGGTTGCAATCAATGTACAAATATAATAGCTTTTTCCACTCAGGTTGCCCGGAGCCATTATTCCATTAAATCACCCATTTTGCCGCACTTTACACATTTCACTCCAGTCTCTTAAGTGGGTACTGTTATATTTACAGATAGGCCACAGCCCACTTGAATACTATCGCAGCTGCTCTCCACTGAAGTAGCTGAAGTATAATATGCGTTAATTACCACCATTGTTTTACACACTTTTCCTTTCTTTGCTGGCCAAGGGTTTAATATCTCAAAGTGAATTCAGACAGAGACTATTTTGTAGTGTTATTCAAGCCAGCTGGTGTCATCAGGTTACTTGGTTGATTAATGAGTGATATTATTGTCTGAGGTAAAGTGGGGTCTCGTTTATTAATTGAGTGCTTAGGACTGCTGATCTTATGTGGTTTTGAAATTGTTTTGATCTCAATGCAGCTGAAAAATGTCTGTTTCAGTTTTTTTTCTTGCTATCAGCATTTAAATGTTGAAAAAAAATGACAATGAATCAGGGTCCATACCAAAGTTGAGATTTCATAATTTTTTATGTTTTAGACGACTTATAAACACAGGACTACACCGCATTGAAGACTTTGCATTCACTGGAGCTATAATTCAGAAAATGTAAGTTAATTAATTGTTACATTATTGAAACATTGGATACATTATTGAAAACAGTTTTTAAAGATTCATTGGGTAAACAGAGTACATTGTAATTCTTGTGTCATTCATGCATAAAACCTTAAGGCTTCTCCCTCAAAAAGAAGTCATTGGTAATTGTTATGCACACTACAGGTCTTTTGTTTAAAGTAAAATTATTATTATTGAGTAAAGGTACTAACTTCATAATATAAAAAAGCTGATTGATAGAAATGGATTAAACAAGTCTGATTAACTTTACATCCATTGAATTTTTACCCATAGTTTCTGTTTCTTATGAGACTTGAAATCCATTTTTTTCAGCCCTTGAGATGAAGTTGATAAGATAAGAAAAAGTATGTTAATATTTTGATGATGTCAATTTTCAGTGTATTGAAGAATAATGCCAAATTAACTGACATCAGGCCAAATGCATTCAAAGGGATAGAAGGACTCAAGTATATGTAAGTAAAGACTATGCCATGTCCACAAAGCAGAGCTTACGGCTAATCCAGGTCTAGGTGCAGCTGAAAAAAGGAAAAATAGCAGTGGGTTCGCTGAAAAGCAGGAAACGCAAAATTTGAACTATCATAATTGTGCTAATATTCACACCTATGCTCATCCTTATTCAGGAAGGAAAATGAGTTATACTTTCAAAGAAAACCAGGAGACAAGGAGACCAAAAAATTCACACTTATGAATTTGCACATGAATTTTGGTAATTTTTGCACCCCATTGAAAAATCTACATGGGTATCATATATCCTTAGGGAAGTGAAAGTGATAATATATATATGGCATGACAGGAACTGCAGCTGAAAATAGGAAAAATGGCAGGCGGTTCTGCTGAAAAGCAGGAAACAATATAATTCACCCTCAAAATTTGAACCCTCATAATTGTGCTAAAATTCACACCTATGGCTCATCCTTATTCAGGAAGGAAAATGAGCTATGCCCTCAAAGAAAACCAGGAGACAAGGAGACAAAAAATTCACACTTACAAATTTTCACCTGAATTTTGGTAATTTTTGCACCCCAATGAAAAATCTACATGGGCATTACATATCCTTAGGGAAGTGAAAGTGATAATATATATATATGGCATGACAGGAACTGCCACACAGTGTGTCAACACTTACCTTATCCGTGTGTGAGTAGTCAGGCAACATCGTCTCTGGAGAACTCTGGCAACATGTTCCGAAAAAAAATCTTAAATCTAGATTCCATCAGAACAATCACAATTTGTTACTGCCCCAAGAATAAAGTCTTGCACGCATAAATATATAGGAGAAATACATTAAGTTTCTCAATGTATTTAGCCACAGGTTAGATGCAAGCCACTAACTGGTGAGATTGCCTAGCTGGCAAAATTTTTCTGTGGTGCAGGAGTACTCTGGTCATACTGGTGCAAAATGTACAAGTCTTTAAATGTTTAGTACTAGTCTTTAAGCACAAGGAAAACATACACACTGACTATAAAGGTTTCTTTTTATAATAACTAAGCATATTTTATTTTAGAACTTTTAAAAGAAGTAGAATAATTCTGTTTTTTTCTGTATTTGAATATTTTAAAAAATTTAACCGATATATTTCTCTTTCAAATCAGTGACCTATCAAGCACACATATAACCAGCCTACCATTTGAAGGCCTTCAAGAGTTGAGGGAGCTGCTTCTACAAGATACCCGCACTTTGCGCAAATTCCCTCCAACATTTAACTTTCACAAGATGGAGAAAGCCCATCTCACTTACGCTCACCATTGTTGTGCTTTTCAAAAACCAGATCTTCAACACCCGAAATTGTTTGAAGAATTTCAAAAAGAACAACAGAAAATTAGGGAAGAATGCCCTGGATCTGGTACAACTTTGCAGACAACAAAGGCATCAATGGAAGCAGATTACAGGTACAAGCGCCATGCCCAGGAATGGGATTCATTCCAGGCTTTTATAGAAACATTTCCTGGTAACAAGTTCCTTCACCATTTATTCAGGCGAGGTTTTGGGGAATTCAGAACAAGCACAGATCCACCACATGGAAGGACAACTTCAAACCCTTGGGGAGCTCATAAAGAAAACCCAGACACTCCTGAGAATAATCTTGTGACCCCATCACAGCCTATCTTTCTCCCAGGAGTCACCATTCCCAGGAACCACACCATTTTGGTAAAGTGTGGAGATGGGGTTCTGAACCGTGGGCGTCCTTATCATGACATCGAGTGTACTCCTCAGCCAGATGCTTTCAATCCCTGTGAAGATGTAATGGGCTACACATGGCTGCGGGTCATGGTGTGGTTTGTTCTGCTAGCTGCATTACTAGGCAACCTCCTTGTTATTATTGTCCTCCTTCACAGCTGGCAAAAGATGTCTGTCTCCAAGTTTCTCATGTGTAACCTAGCCTTCGCTGACCTTATGATGGGACTCTATCTGCTCCTGCTGGCTTCTTTTGATGCCCACACTCTGGGGAAGTACTTTAATTTTGCCATAGAGTGGCAATATGAAGGTGGATGCCAGGCAGCAGGATTCATCACAGTATTCGCCAGTGAGCTTTCCGTCTACACGCTCTCGGTGATAACTTTGGAGAGGTGGTATGCCATTAGCCATGCCATACATCTCACCAAACGTCTTCGCCTAAAACAAGCAGCATTGATCATGTTCCTGGGATGGATTTTCGCTATAATCATGGCCATGCTCCCAGTAATTGGAGTCAGTGACTATGGAACCACCAGTATATGCCTTCCATTTGGAGTGGAGGCACCTGAAGATCTTGGGTACTTGGTATTTGCTGTGGGCTTCAATGGTTTGGCCTTCATCATAATTTGTGTTTGCTACATAAGTATGTATTGTAAAGTGAGTGGCAGTGACTCCACAGCAAGAAGCAGTGATGCGACCATAGCCAAAAAGATGGCAATTTTGGTGTTCACAGATTTTGCTTGTTGGGCTCCCATTGCCTTCTTTGCATTTACAGCAGTTGGGGGAACACCTCTCATAGACATTACCAACTCCAAAATATTACTTGTGTTCTTTTATCCACTGAATTCTTGTGCAAATCCATTTTTGTATGCCATATTTACCAAGCAGTTTCGAAAAGACTTTCTTATCACCTTGAGCTATTATGGCCTCTGTACAAAAAGAGCATCTCGCATGAAGGCATCCTATAACAGTAATCATATGTCAATGTCGCAGACAAGGAACAGCTTGGGTGCTATCCATAATGTACATCATCATCCCTCTGATGGTTCAATTCTCACACAGTTCACTACAGATGGCACTGGAGGTCCTCGTAGCTCCATTAAGAATTCTCCAACAAGCACTCCAAAAAGCACACCCCAAAATACCCCTAAGGCATCCCCAAAAGGAATCAAGAAAGCTATGAATGGGATTTTGAAAACTAGAGGCTCTGGGAGCTCTAATCATAGCTCTAGTTCAGGTTGCAGTGTTGATAGTAAGCTGGACCCTCAACGAAAACTGAGCATTGTGCCAGAAAGCAGTCATTCTGAAGCAGACAATGATCAAGAAGAGTTGGTTCCCAAGTCTGAGCTGGGGAATGGAGATGTTTCCAAAGAAAATATGGACAAGGAAGATCTGAAGGAGAGCAAAACAGCTGATGAAAAGAGAAGTTCTTTCAGAAAATTAGGCAAAGTCAGCAAAAAGCGCAAGTGCGGTGGGACACCGATTGAAAATGACAGTCAAGGGTCAGACAATACAGCATTCCATATGAGTACTAGTGAAGATTTTATTGCAGAAAGTGACTCAGAACTCTTAGAGCAAGATGATTTGAATCACAATCACTCGCAATCATTTCATAGAAAGGGTCCAGGCAGGGAGAGTGGTATAAGCTCTGTTTCTGGAAGTCCAAATGTAGACTGTGAGCAACTGTGTTCAGAAGAGGTCATCCTTCGTAGAAAGAGCACAGACAGAGAGAGTGGCTTTCATTCACAACAAAACACTCCCGTTTCTTCATTATCAAAAAAACAATTTTTTGATCTCTTAATGAAAAGTCCAGAAGTTATTACACAAGACACTAAAGTATAGTGGATTCAGATTTTTAGGCACAGTTTCATTACATGTGTTTGTAAAGCTTTGGTTAGGTTGCCACCAAAGAGAGATGGCTTCGGAGAGCAAGGTTGACTGTTGTGCAGGTTTCTTTATATAAAATTTACTAAATACTGATGACAGGTGCTTACAGGTTAATACAATGTATGTCATTGTAAGTGAATTGAATGAACATTCACTCTCTGATTGCAAAGAATTATTGAAATGACTTATATAACTGCATGGCAGTTGCAGGAGGCATGTGTTCAATAAGAAATTTTGCTTTTGAAGAAAGGGCACCTTCATTATTTAAGGCATAGGGGTGATATATTTTGCATTGAAGCATTATTTGTGATTGATAATCATAAGTTTTATTTATTATACCCGACTTTTCTTTTTCACTCTGGATTCCATGTTCAAAATATTAATATATGAGTTAACGGCTGAAGGCTCATGAATGTGTGATGACAGTGTCATGTTTGTTCCCAAGAAACTTCAGAAATTGATCTGAAAAATGGGTGTTGGTTAAAATTTTGGGCAAATGAAAATTTAGAGGATAATTTTGGGTTTTAAAGAAATTCAGTCAAAATTCATTTCAGTGAAGTATTTAACACCAATAAGTCACATCATATTTTTCAAGTTCAAAGTTTATAAGCTGTCATTTCCAGATTTGAAGTTGCAGATCACTTGTAAATAAAAAATAGATATTAATATGGTATTGTAGTAGATTTGGATTAAATGAAGTGTCAGCGAAAAATGCATAAGATTCAAGGTCAGACACAGGGAAGGGTACAGCAGGCATATACCCACCCCAGAATTAGTGAAATACCCCCCCCCCAAAAAAAAAAAAAAAAAAAAAATTTAAAATAAAATAATAAAAAGTAAAACTGGACAATCAAGCTTTTTTTAAATTCCTGGATTCAACATTACGGTAAAATTGACCTCGTTGGATTCCCAGTGAAGATTTATATCCAAGAAGGTTCACTATACGTTTTTTTCTACACAGCTAGTTTTCTGTAAGCAAATATTTTTGCCTGTATGTTAACAAGAAATTGTGTCATTATCATTAATTTAATTATAATACAATGTAAATGTAGCTGGTCTATATTTCATAAGTTTTATTTAGAATTATATACTTGCATAATTTAGAAAATTCTTCATTTTTAATAATTGCTTTTGAATAAAAAGAAAGTGAAAGTTAAGTATTTGGCACATTTCTGTAGGAAAACTTATAAGGGGTCTGCTGGATATGGCATTGTTTTAGTTTGTAACCCTGTTTCTTATATTAAGATTTGGGTCAAAAATTTGAGACCAATTCTACAGTTTCTGTTGATTTAGTGTTTGCATTTGATTTTAGAGTAATGTTTTAGTGTTGAAAATAAGGCACATATATCAGCTGTTTATTGAACTAATTGATTTTTTATTGGTGTTTAATAACTTAGGTAAATGGTGCCTACATATATTTTGCCAGAAGATAAATGTATGTACATACAACTTTGTTAATCATTTATCACATTATCACATTTAGATTAAATGTATTAAATTATTCTACATAAAACTTGCGTGAATGAAAAAAAGGTGCACATTTAAATACATGTACCTATCTTTATTTCCTGTTGCTTTTGTTCTGTGCTGTATCACTTGTATACGATGTATGGTTAAAAGTAAATAAAATATACTTGCTTCATTTACGTTTTCATTCATAAGATTTCTGGGCATTTTAAACTAACAGATGGTTATTTGGGTCATTGTATCAGTGGGGAAGGAGAAATTCTATCGCAAATTGTAAAAATCTAACTTGCTCAACAACGTTTTAATTGGTACATATTATTCTCACCTTTGCTGCAGAGCGGCGCAGCTGACTAAAAGCATTTGCTATTGTCTCAACTCACCTATTAATCCGATTATCAGAGACTGGGAAGTGACTAGGCTAGGATCGGCTGCTACAGTTGAGACACACCACTACAGCACCTCATTGTATTCTGACTCTAACATGGCAGTTTGTAGATAGATGAAAGGCAATGGCTCAGAAAAACGGGAAATTAGAAATTGAACTACCAATCCAGTGGCGGATTTAGGGGGGGGGGGGGGGGGCTGACTGCCCTTCGATTTCTGAATAAAAATCACACGAATGGTCCCCTCTTGATATTAGAATTTTGACTAGCTGAATCATAGTGCACTGTACCAAATGGCACCGTTCTAAAATACCAAAAATTTTCAGAGCCCTTCAGCGGGCCCCGAACCACACGCCAAGGGGGTCGGCTTTGCAAATGAGTCCTAAAAGGGCCTTGTTTTTATTCATCTGAATCCTTATAAAGTTTTTCAAAATAAACATTCCTTTTTGTCTCATTTTTAAGTATTATTATTATTATTATTATTATTATTATTTCGAAATAAAATATGATCAGTATGTTTATAATTATGTCTTTACTTACATTAAGTACTACATTTTTATCTAAGCCAATATAAAAAGATTTACTGGTATCCACGGGGGTGAGGGGGGGAAATGAAAACTGAACCGTGCATCAACATTTCCTTTTCGCCACTGGACTTTGCTTACGACAGATATATTATTGTTTTGATTTATAAGTCAGTTAGCCTACTTATTCCAAGAAATGGATTAAATGTACCATTGATCAATTTAGCAGTTTTTCAATTTTTTTTTGTTTGTTTATAAGATACCAATAATCATTAGCAGACCTATGAACCCTGGCAGGTAAATTATTCATTATATACAGCTCCCACTGAGATATCATTTGCATCAAGCTTTTAAATAACACAGCCTTTTGTGCACGCACCCCCCCCCTTCCCGGTCCCAACGCCTCAGTCAATTAATTTGACCTGTCCGTGACTGGCCCGCTGTGCCCACCAGGTGTGCTCTTCACAAGGTGTAATATATTATTGTTCTACTCTCTACTTCGTAACTCCTATAACCTCATCCATAAAGACACACTTAACGTCAACGTCACATACAGGTGCAGGCCTTCAAAAAGTTAAACACCCCCTTAAATCTTTGTGCAGTGATGTAACAGATAAAACCTCTGTCACAATCATTTTTATGTGGTCGAGGAACTACACGTAATAGGCCATCATTATTAATATCAAGCTCTCTATGATCCAACGAGTCTACACGAATACCGCGTGTAGCGGAACTATATATAAGCCAGAGCTTGCTCCAGGGGCGCCAGATGGCTGATCTGCCTAAATTTGGTTAACATACCTGCAGGAAATGGGTTTAGGTTACAACTAGGAAATCTGAGCGACTGGGAGAATCCATAGCGCAGCTGCGGTGTGAGCCGTAACTTCGGCTTAGTGAAAAAATAGGGGTGCTTGAAGTAAAGCTTGAAGTAGAGCACAGGTAATCTGGATCAGAATATCAAAGCTGCGAAAACATCTTTCTTTGCTTCTTCGACTGCTGACTGAATTATCTTAAGTAGTTATTTCTCTTGTTTTCATATACAAATAAAAAGATAGGTCACCTCTTTTTGGTTCTTTTTTTTTTTTTTTTGGCCCCGGTATTTTACCCATCACATATCTTAATTGAACGCCCGCTATAAAAATATTGATGCTCCAGCCTCTTTTTTCATAAGGAACAATGATGAAATTGACTGGTAGTTAAAGCAGGTCATCTTTCTTACTTCAGTAGTGTTGTGATTGGAAATGAGTTTCCCGTAAGTTGACCGGTCATCATCAAAATTTAGACTTGTCTAGTGTTGAAATGGTGCAGCTGGTGATCGACCTGTGTTCTATAGCTAAGAAATACGCGTGCCAGTTCATTTGCATAGTAATTTAAACGTTAAAGAACGCGCTTTGAAATTCAGGGTGCATATACCATTTGGCAGAAATAACATGAAGAAAAAACCAGTTATGCCAGGGTTGTGTTTACAATGAAGATGAGTGTATTTTCTTTAGGCCAAGTCTGACGGTGAACTCAAGGTCTTACTATATATTTAGACCCGAAAATAAGAACAGCATATTTTTTCACTTTATAATGGCATTGTCTGATGATGCAGTCATGTCCTGAAGTTAGGCACGAAATAAATGAAGGTATTTTAAAAACTCGCTTCCATAATTTCGTTACCCATAAGTCTTTGGATTTTTAAAGTAGATGCGATAACAAGCCTAAGTATTTCAAAGTCAATCAGTACCATTTCTTGATTGAAAATCTTCCACACTTATGGAGTATTCCATTCTTGACAAATGGGAGTAGTTAATACTTTTTATACTCTAAGTACACAGGTGTAGGCCTATTGGAAAAATGGGTGCAATGCTTTTGGATGCGATGAACCCAGTAACACTACATACGCATATAGATTTGAGTTTTTGGAGGAAAGCTTATACCAGCTTATAATTGGCCTTTCACAGAACAACACGTATAATGTTTAGCGCATTGAACTTGACACTGCCTACTGCCTTTAAAGAATTTCACAATAGGATAATTTATCAGGCAACATAAGACGAGTCGCGTAAGAAAATCATATCTTACAATAATAAACACCACGNGGGGGGGCCCGGGGCGGCCCCAGGGGGGGGGGGGGGGGGGGGGGGGGTTTTTCCCCCCGGGCCCCCCCCCCCCCCCCCCCCAAAATAATCCTGGACCCGCCCCTGCACTTGAAATGAGAAAATTATTTTAGTGAGTTACACAGTGTGAGCTAAAATCGGCTTTGCAAACCGCTGTGAAAATTTGGCTCGAAGGAAAACTACATCTTTATTGGGGAAGGATTGCTGCTGATTGTGTGTGCTCAACTATCGCACTGAATTTTTGAAAATTGGGAATGTCATTATTTAATTTCATTATTTCTTCGGGTTTGTAAATTTAATTGTTATCACTTTGATAAAATTTAGTTGCGATTTTATGAAAAATCAAATTAGTTTCACTTTTTATTCAAATGAGTCCTAAAAGGGCCTTGTTTTTATTCATCTGAATCCTTATAAAGTTTTTCAAAATAAACAATACTTTTTGTCTCATTTTTAAGTATTATTATTATTATTATTATTATTATTATTATTATTATTATTATTATTATTATTTCGAAATAAAATATGATCAGTATGTTTATAATTATATGTCTTTACTTACATTAAGTACTACATTTTTATCTAAGCCAATATAAAAAGATATAGGCCTACTGGTATCCACGGGGGTGAGGGGGGAGATGAAAACTGAACCATGCATCAATATTTCCTTTTCGCCACTGGACTTTGCTTATGACAGATATATAATTGTTTTGATTTATAAGTCAGTTAGCCTACTTATTCCAAGAAATGGATTAAATGTACCATTGATCAATTTAGCAGTTTTTCAATATTTTTGTTTGTTTATAAGATACCAATAATCATTAGCAGACCTATGAACCCTGGCAGGCAAATAATACAGCTCCCACTGAGATATCATTTGCATCAAGCTTTTAAAAAACACAGCCTTTTGTGCACGCACCCCCCCCCTTCCCGGTCCCAACGCCTCAGTCAATTAATTTGACCTGTCCGTGACTGGCCCGCTGTGCCCACCAGGTGTGCTCTTCACAAGGTGTAATATATTATTGTTCTACTCTCTACTTCGTAACTCCTATAACCTCATCCATAAAGACACACTTAACGTCAACGTCACATACAGGTGCAGGCCTTCAAAAAGTTAAACACCCCCTTAAATCTTTGTGCAGTGATGTAACAGATAAAACCTCTGTCACAATCATTTTTATGTGGTCGAGGAACTACACGTAATAGGCCATCATTATTAATATCAAGCTCTCTATGATCCAACGAGTCTNCCCCCCCCCCCCCCCCCCCCCCCCCCCGGTCCCAACGCCTCAGTCAATTAATTTCACCTGTCCGTGACTGGCCCGCTGTGCCCACCAGGTGTGCTCTTCACAAGGTGTAATATATTGTTGTTCTACCCTCTACTTCGTAACTCCTATAACCTCATCCATAAAGACACACTTAACGTCAACGTCACAACCAGGTGCAGGCCTTCAAAAAGTTAAACACCACCTTAAATCTTTGAGCAGTGATGTAACAGATAAAACCTCTGTCACAATCATTTTATGTGGTCGAGGAACTACACGTAATAGGCCATCATTATTAATATCAAGCTCTCTATGATCCAACGAGTCTACACGAATACCGCGTGTAGCGGAACTATATATAAGCCAGAGCTTGCTCCAGGGGCGCCAGATGGCTGATCTGCCTAAATTTGGTTAACATACCTGCAGGAAATGGGTTTAGGTTACAACTAGGAAATCTGAGCGACTGGGAGAATCCATAGCGCAGCTGCGGTGTGAGCCGTAACTTCGGCTTAGTGAAAAAATAAGGGTGCTTGAAGTAAAGCTTGAAGTAGAGTACAGGTAATCTGGATCAGAATATCATAGCTGCGAAAACATCTTTCATTGCTTCTTCGACTGCTGACTGAATTATCTTAAGTAGTTATTTCTCTTGTTTTCATATACAAATAAAAAGATAGGTCACCTCCTTTTTTTTCTTTTTTTCGCCCCGGTATTTTACCCATCACATATATTAATTGAACGCCCGCTATAAAAATATTGATGCTCCAGCCTCTTTTTCATAAGGAACAATGATGAAATTGACTAGTAGTTAAAGCAGGTCATCTTTCTTACTTCAGTAGTGTTGTGATTGGAAATGAGTTTCCCGTAAGTTGACCGGTCATCATCAAAATTTAGACTAGTCTAGTGTTGAAATGCTGCAGCTGGTGAACGACCTGTGTTCTATAGCTTAGAAATACGCGTGCCAGTTCATTTGCATAGTTATTTAAACGTTAAAGAACGCGCTTTGAAATTCAGGGTGCATATACCATTTGGCAGAAATAACATGAAGAAAAAACCAGTTATGCCAAGCCTGTGTTTACAATAAAGATGAGTGTATTTTCTTTAGGCCAAGTCTGACGGTGAACTCAAGGTCTTACTATATATTTAGACCCGAAAATAAGAACAGCATATTTTTCCACTTTATAATGGCATTGTCTGATGATGCAGTCATGTCCTGAAGTTAGGCACGAAATAAATGAAGGTTTTTTAAAACTCGCTTCCATAATTTCGTTACCCATAAGTCTTTGGATTTTTAAAGTAGATGCGATAACAAGCCTAAGTATTTCAAAGTCAATCAGTACCATTTCTTGATTGAAAATCTTCCACACTTATGGAGTATTCCATTCTTGACAAATGGGAGTAGTTAATACTTTTTATACTCTAAGAACACAGGTGTAGGCCTACTGGAAAAATGGGTGCAATGCTTTTGGATGCGATGAACCCAGTAACACTACATACGCATATAGATTTGAGTTTTTGAAGGAAAGCTTATACCAGCTTATAATTGGCCTTTCACAGAACTACACGTATAATGTTTAGCGCATTGAACTTGACACTGCCTACTGCCTTTAAAGAATTTCACAATAAGATAATTTATCAGGCAACATAAGACGAGTCGCGTAAGAAAATCATATCTTACAATAATAAACACCACGGGTAATACGCTTATCATAATTTTAATTGCAAAAAAGTTTATTAAATGTTTTTGAAAGCGCACACAGGGACCACGCTCAGAGTAACCCTTTAAATACCATATCTTTTTTCTCCTGTTTTTCAATAATTCTGACATTTTATATATTTGTATTTTTCTAATCACACTGCATTTTCTCCGGGTCAATTTCAAGAGACTTGTCGTTCACAATGTATTTGTTCTAGGTGGATAATACTTAATCTCACTTGGCTTATAAGGTTAAATACACCAGTGTTGGATAGAAATAAAGTAAAATGATATGCTGCTATTACGGAGCGAGATATTTTTACGTCTTCATACACAGAACGAGAGATAGTTTGTTAAATATGCGTAGCAAGGTTGTATCTTTAAGTCATTTCAAAATATCACACTACTTTTAAAATAATAAACCAAGGTGTGAAGAATGACAAGATACCCTTTCAAGGACGCGAAATGGTCTTAGCTCGGGAATGGCAAGAAAAGATCACATTCTAGTACATGTTGTTATAAATATGACCTACGTAGAAACCAGGCATCTACATCTACCTTCACAGAGAAGTATCCTCGCATAAAATAAAGAACAGTGAACTTGGAAACAAAATGGCTTGCTAACAATATTAACGAAAATTAAACGTAGTTAAGAATATACTAACGTAATCCATTGCAACGTGGCTATTAGTAATACCTACAGACTAATATTTAATCGTAACATATACGTCACTGTTATTGCACACCTAACATTCTAAATACCCAGCTATACTATATAAACTGTTTTTCACTTAGAAAATGAGCATGTTGTCGGTAGGAAAAGAACAGTTGGTCCGTGGTCTGTCTGTCTGATTCGGGTATTTGGTGTGAACAGATCGCCAATTTACAAAACTTAAATGATGCACGTTACAGAAGCAATGACCATATATTGAGTGACGTCGTGTTCATGACGACCATCAGAGGCACACTCCACTCTTGGATTGTGGGGACGTCATGGCGGGCGAACGGGGCGGGTTCACACAGCGTTTCTTTCTGTATGAGCGTGTCGCCCTTGGTAGTCTCACTGAGTAGACACTATACATAGTCAGCCTCATTTCATAAATCGCTGGCGTCAGCTTCAGCTGTGATGACAAAGCTCGCCTCTGTGTCCTCTTGGGTCTGTTCTTGCTGATCGTCTCCGGTGTTTGCGTCAAAAGTGATCTGAAACGATGTTTCTGTTTCTTCCGTGGTGGCTGCGACGTTTGGTGAAGGTTCCCTTGGCCTTTCTGCTTCAACATGTACTACCTGAGGACTTGCCTCTCTAGATACCCTTGGGGATGGAGTCTTTGTTTCAATATGGCGCAAGGGAACATTGTAATGGTTCCCCCTTTCTTCGCTTGGGCCTTCGTTTTCTTCTTTGGTTTCCGTGGTAACTGTAGTTAACGTGAAAGGCTTTGGCTGATTAACAGGAGCATCCGGTTCAGCTTGTGGAAGCACGTTCCTGTGCAGGGACCTTGTACTCGTTGTAGTGGTCGTCTGCTTGAAAGTCGAAGATTGTGACTGTGGTGCTGGTTTCGATGTTGGCTCAGGCCCGTAAAATACTCCGACTGAAGAGGTCTGCGGTGATTGTGGAAGCACTTGAAACACGCCGGCCTTCGGGTGAGGGGCTTTGAAGGAGATTGGACGAAATCCTTTCTTTTCCACAGTGACTTCTTTCCTTTCTATCCTTGGAGGCAAGACATATATGGGTGGATGTTGCACGTCATCTGAATAATCAGAATACTCCCCATCAGACAACCAGGCCTCGGCGTCCTCACGTTTAGGACTTGGCCGTCTCCAGGCCCTGATCCTGGGGTTGTAGTCCCCAAACACTTTTTTAGACCCGGATGCAGTGGAGCTGGTCTCAGATTGAGGAGTGGCAGGCGGTGGTGCTACTTGTGGGCTCGTGGCTTCTGGAGTCGGACTGTAGTAGTGTACATCTGAAAGTTAAAAAAAACATGTTGTCAGTAACATGAATGAAAAGGACCTATTGTCAACTCCATATTTTTGCAAATGGTTTGTGCTCCTGCTCGCTGAGGGTTCGTTCCGTAAGGAGATCCACCAAGAAATCAAAATTTTCATTTCCAAAATCCAGTGAACCCAAATTACATATATCAAAACGGTGGTACATGTTTTTGATTGCATAAACTGTTAGTTGTAGTGAAAATCGACTTATTCTATAACGAAGATAACGTTTTCAGATGACTCCTGCTCATTATGTTCGTTTATAAGATGTTGAGGCTTTGTTTTTTAGTTTTTGTAGAACAAAAAAAATGTTAAAATACGCGTTGAATTAGAATTGCTCCAAAAGATGTTGTTCAATGGTCCGAATATGGAAAGTGAAGTTGATCAACATATGCCTCTGAGTATGCGCAGTTCAAGATATGCCTATAACATTACCTAGCAAAAAATAGCAATGATAACACATGACCTCCTACACTTTCCTGACTAAGTTTTGATTTTAACGACATAAACCAGCAGTACATCAAAAATTCGGGGTCAAAAGGACTCCTCCTTCCAACAAAACCTCCAAGATGCCTTATCAAATGCGTCTATTTCCCATCGATTCCAATTACCCTCTATGTGTTGTTTTCAGTTAAATACTCAAAACATTTAACCTAGACTGGGCACATTCAAAACAAATTGGTTAGTGAATGAACGACCCTCTCTCAGTGGAACACAGGTAATATTTATTTTGATGACATATGTTATTACAAGGAGCGTGTGTCGACTGGCGTATTTCACTTAAGCTTTCGATAATTTAGATCTATTGCTCAACCAAGTTTGACGTCAGTTCAGAAAGTGTGGCTGGCACATTTTAAAATGTCCCAAACTCTCTTTTGAGTTTTGCCTAAACACAATCCCAGACACTCCAGAAGCGAGATTTATGATGGACATAAAACAGTGCTCGTTCGTAAGACACTTTCTGGTTTGGCTTATTTTCGTTGTCAAAAAATAGACATACCTTATTACCATTGACCCCCCGATAGTAAATGAGCGAATAGCTGAGGAATAAGTGCCTCCGAACACCTGCCGTCTGGCAGGTAAACAAGACGAAGCAGGAACCCCTGCCTCGTTGGAGGCCCATCCAGGAGATAATTCCACCACCCAGTTGCTGGATTCGCACCAGGGGACCTCATAAAATTAAGGGAATTAATATTGTGTGATATTAGCTGTCCATATTGCACCATTTAGACCGGTCATTCAGTATCTCCACTGCGATTTTACATGTTTACTAGTTTTGTGATTCATGAATAACCATCCTTTGGTGTTACTCGGTTAAATCATTGCTGAAACGCTTTCACTTAATGTAGTCCAAATCAACTTATAAATTCCTGATTTTCGCAATGCCAACATAATCTAGGAGTACATCAACGAGGAAATCTATTTAGCGTTTATTAAATCCGGCCGAAATCGCTATACTCAATAAACCATTCAAAGGGTAGTCAATAAAAAAAGAAAGAGAAGGATCGAGAAATATAATAAAAATTGCACGCCGATTTAACCCCTCTTGGCCCTGCTATTTCGACACCACACTGAAGGCGAGCTGGATCTGTTTGTCCAACCTGTTGGTGCCTCTGGCACTTCAGGTAACTTGTATTTGACTGTTCTGTCTGTTCTCGGGAAACGCTACATACTATCACTGCAGGAAGGAATCTTTAGCAAGTGGTAGAAATCGACACCCAACATTGCTGCAGGCCTTGCATGGTGTTATATCTGGGATTCTAGTTTTTTCTTGCAAGTGTTTTGCTTTTAGTGGCAAAGCACAAAATTTGTATCTATTGCCTTTTCCAAATAGTTCAGTTGGTTTCATTATCAAACCGCAAACTGATGAACGTACAAATCATCCATCGGTTTCGCCTATGAATGCACTTAAACCATATATATTCTAATATGAGTACATTCCCCTCCCAGATTAAGGATACCATTTAGAAATATACGTTAAACAAACAGTCTATTCAAATTTTGAATATGGACGCCAAGGCAATTGTACTTACCTCAGCAAAATTAAATCTTGTCCGAAAAATATTAAATCATGGTACTGTGTTTTTTTTCCGAGATGATAATCAGTGATGTTATTACTAAGACTCACTATTCTAAAAAGCACAGAGAAGAAGAAACAATACGAAACCCAGAAGACTTCATTCCCAATACAAAATATTCAACAGGAAAAAGATTGCAACACATTGTGTAATAATCTTATTACACAATGTGTAAAAAGATTATTACACATTGTGTTCAGTGTTCTTTCCATCCTCACATGAACTCGGCTACACTTACCCCGGTTAGAAAGCCGATACCAGGACACCTTTGTACAAGTAAGTAGCTAAAAAGGCAAGGGGCAGTAACATATAGTAGTATATACAGCATTGGTATGGTTAAACACGTAATGGGTAATAGCATTAAGCATTATACAACTCTACCAAGGGCCCGTTTCAAAAAAGGTTCTTAATAAGTAAAAATACATACATATGTAAACTTTAAAGGAATTTTTGTCTGATTCAAGATGTGTAGCTGATCACCACGCTAAGTGACTTAGCTGTGAAACAGGCCTGAAGTAAACGACCAGGTTCTTGTTTGCTAACGTAATTGAATGAATATAACGCATCACAAAACGATATAACACAGGCAGGTGTAACTCAAACAATGCACCTTTACTGTATCACCGCTATTTTCAGGCCACTCAAGTCAAATAGTTGCACAGCTCAATTTCACTGTTTCAGTTTTAGCCAAACAAATAAAATGGCTTGTTAGGTTTTTGCTCTTGTTGAAAACAAAAATTGCTTTGACAAGCAAGATGCGCCTTTACTTAAGCATTTTTCATATACCAAAGATTAAATGCAGACAAGACATTTTTGAAGCAAAAGGAATCGATTTAGAAAACAAAGATGTCCCACCAATGACAGTTGCCCAACAATTCATTTTGAGTGACCTGGACCTGCATCTTTTTTTTTCATTACATTATATATAACGATAGACCTCATATAGTGCATGCGATACAACAAACCATCAAGCTTTAGGAACAGGTCAAATTGAAACCCTATTTGCGGATGCAGACAAACCACTAGTACAAAACACTACTGAGGTAACGTTCACAACTGACGGTGACGAGGAACATAATACACTTTTTATAAATGAACAGGTTCATTTTTATATGCTGCATATGGTGTCAAAAGAATAACAACGTTTTCGTTTTAAAGGGAAGCTTCATGACTGTCCACTTGACGCAAAAAAGTCAAGGTGATTGAGCATAAAACTATATGGTCATAATTACTGTCACAGGGATACCATATCGTCTCCAAAAGAGTTCCTTTGGTTTCAGTAATCGTGAAAGAGCATGCACATCGGTGTAATCCTTCCCTTCATAAAGAAGTAAAAAAGGTGTAAACCTCAAGCGTTGATTTGGTATCGTGAAGACAAACTTAGGGCACCATGCGGTGTATCCTCTTAATTTCAATTTCTGTTAACATCAGACGATTAGCTAAATTGACGAAGATTGTTATGCTAGCTTATAGGTACAAGTTGTTATACTAGCTAATTCAAACCAAACATTATTTTGCTAAGTATGGAAGAAAATACAGAAGTGAAAAAAATTGGTCTCAACTTACCCGATCCAGTTTCTGCTCTGACAGCAGAGCGAGGGGTCCATCCACGAATCTTCCGATTGTGATCGGGGAACTGACTCCCGGACGCCGGCGCAGGCCCTCCCAGGGTCGTCCCGGGGGAGACGGGGGAGGAGGTAGAGGTGCGTTTCCAGGACTCGGGGGGTCGGGGTTGGAGTTGGATCGGTAAATCGGTCATATCCAAAGACTTAACGGCACGGCGGGATCCAGGCTGGTGGTTAATATGGGTGAAGGCATCATCCAGGCTGAAGGGATTCTCCATGGCCGCCTCCCATGGGCTCTTGTAAGTTTTCACGGCAACCACCTCCTCCAGTTTCCTGGTAAGGGCAACAGGTGGGGGTGGGGGACTTTTAACATTGGTTTCATCTATGATATACTTATCAGCGCGTTCACGACGCTTGGCAAAGATGGTCGCTCCCCGACCTTTTTGCTTTTGTAAATCCTTGGCAATATTGAAACACATTTGAGGTGACACGACGTTGTGTCTGCATTTGTCTTGCCCAAGCCTCAGCCTCTCCACCTCTTGCGGGGTGAGAACCGCTTTATCCCCATGCCTCTCACCATACTCCCCCAGGGTATCTACCGGCCACAGGGGAACATGTCCGGGGTATTGATACATGCCTTCTAGGTTGTGACTATCAGGGTGTGGTGAATCGGGTTCTATGTCATCAAAATCCTGCAGCCGTCCAAGACCTTCCCCTAGCGACCCCTCACTGCTATAGCCACTCACACTGCCAACGGTATAGCCCACATGAACCCACTTGGAGGATTTGCGCTTACGTTTGGCATACATTCTCCCACCCCGGGCCCTTTTATTGGCCGCGGCTTCTAGGGACTTGGCAATCTTGCGAGCCATCTGGACCTGTTCATTGACGGTAGGGTACAACTCACCTGGGGCATCGTAAAATGCTGAATCTGCAAACTTCTCTGAAAGCAAAAAACCAGAAGGATAGAGGGCAGGTGTAATTGCAATAGCCAGATATCACCGGATATATTTAATTCGGGGGGTAATTTTAATTGTTCTTAATTTATTCATAACAACCTGATCGCCCCTAGTCGGAAATTGGCTCCCGGTTGGCCATGGAACAGGCATAGATCAGATATAAGTTATATATCAGAAGTCTCTTGTTACACCTGGAATAGTTGCAGATGCGCCAATGATTTTGCTCCGCTAAGAATAGGCCGCGTTGTTGCACATAGGCAGTGCGTTTGTATGTATGTATGTACAGTGTGTGTGTGCAAGCACGCCACTGTGGTGAGTGGCAGATGGATGACCGCGGCAGGTGCGCGGTATGAGTGGAGTTATGTAGGTGTGGTCACCTATGTAATAAGGGTCGAGTGTCCGTGCAATAAGAGATAATGTTGTTAATTGGTGGCCTAATCAAGATACTTTTGTCATGGTAACAAACACCACCCAAGGCTTTTACTGTGCTGATGATGTACATATGTTTAATAAAAATTGCTTTCATATCAGTAACATTGTCATTACTCGAATTTCCAATAGCCTATCAAAAACAATACGAATGTACATGTACCATAACATAAATAAATAAATTTTTTAATTTTCAAACATTTAATTTTATGTCGTGGATGGCCATTAATAAGATACCCGAATGTCCTACCTTTCTTCATTATTTTAAGTACAGATAAATTCAACTGAAAATAAAAGGTGGCTGAATGCCAGCCATATATATATATTTTTTTACAGGGAACGAAGTTGTTACTTTGAGTGGAGGAAGTGGTGTGAAAAACACTCCAACTTGGCTTTCCCTATCAATTATGATATGATGAATATTGGATTAGCTACATAAAAATTCATCGCATGCTTTACAGTTTCGCAACTCTGCACGGTCCTGCTGTATCAATTGAATATCTCAAACAACCAAAGACAAAAATATTTTCTTTTCTCCTTAGTAAAAAGAAAAAGCAAAAAGTCTTTTCGCGTTTTTTTGGTGCTCTTTCATAGTACAATTTTTTCAATCTTTTATCCCTATCTTTATCAATAATTTAAGGATAACGTATTAAGTTGCCCGTTCTTATATTGATACTTCGATCCTTCGTCAAATAAATAAATAAATAAATAAATAAATAAATAAATAAATAAATAAATAAATAAATAAATAAATAAAACTAAGCAAAAATCATGAGAGCCTAGAAATGGAGATCATCAGGACCTGTCCATACACCTTTGAGTGTCAGAGATTCCTGGAAACTTCCCTATGTTATCCTAGGGGTCATCGATTTTTATCATCACAAAATTTTCACAAGTGTACAAACTGTACGCATGGAGGAGGGGTAACGCACTTTGCAAGTTCTGAAATTAAAAAAAATGATGATCCAAATTGCTGTCAAAGATCATCATATTTAGCTTTTCACTTTGTACTTTCTGAAGGGGTGTGGTCTGGAAAAAGTCTACTCTTTGTAGACTTGTGAAAAAGTTGATAAAATGAATAACCCCTTAAATTATCAGCATGGTTCTGCTATTAAGACAACATAAACCCGCTGATAATAACAAAGAGTTGAGTATCCGGCAATATCTGGAACCTGCTGGCGCATACTTACTCTTATGCGATGTTGGTGACAAGGGGGTCTCATCCTCAAACTCAGACGGAGTTAAAATCTTCCTCAGTTTCAACGCTTCAATTTTGTGTCCTCGTTTTTTCAAAGCGGACGCCATCTCCTCGGGATCCAGAAGACACTGACGCGCTTCCTGGGGGGTCGGCGGTAGGTGGGGAGCCGACCAGATCGGGAGGCGACTGATGTCAACAACGCTGCCATTTTGAACCGATGACGTTGGGGTGCTGGTACCATCGACCTCATGATGTTCTTTACTTGGATGGGCATCCGGTTGGTCTTGGTCAGGGTGCGGAGACCAAATAGCCTTCTTGCTCTTCACCTTAACACTGCTCACCTTGAACATCGGTTCAGGGGGCGGCGCGTTCTCTTTCCCAGCAGGCGTTGACGTCAGGTACAGCGTTGTCGATGCTCTGGGTGTCGTAATTTCTCCCTTACTATCAGGCACCCCCGGGAAGCTCTGTTTCTCCGTGGACACATACGACTTTTGTTCCCCATCCACGTTGTAGGTGACGGCCGTAGTGGTGGTTCTCTCAGTCGTCTGTCCATCGCTGAGTAAAGATGTGCGGCTGACGGCTGTAGAAGCGTAAGTGGTCCCAAACGTCGGTGGTTCAGATACTGGTTTGATTACAAAGCTTTTGGCTAAACTGCGCACGGGCACGTGCGGGGCAGCTGGCGGTGTTCCTCCCCTGTAAATAAATAAATAAATAAATAAATATACGAACGAACAATGATTACAAACAATTAAATTGATAATTACTTTAAAAACTGCAAACGATTTCTGGGTGATAAGGCACTGTTCTATTTTAAAACAGTTGTTGTATTTTAAAACAGCAATCAGAGACAAATTAAAGACATAGTAAGTTGCATCAACTGTTGCCATATTCGATTATTTACTTTTTATGTAAACAAACTGTAGTATTAGATGTGGCACAGACAACAAACATTGTAAACATGTGACATTAAAAGCTGAATACGTTATCATTATTATTATTAGTAAATCATGTATCTAAATATTAGTGTTGCTAGATCAAATGAAACTCCCAATTTAGTCTACTTAAAAGTCAAAAAGCACTTAATTCGTGCTAGTGTAACACCTTTGCAAACTATAAAACAGTGGTGGTGATGATGAAGGTGATCAGGGGCAGATCCAGGATTATTTGTCGGGGGGGGGGGGGGGTTCGCGGACGCAAGGCCGACCCCCCCCCCTTCGGTATGGGGTTCGGGGCCCGCTGAAGGTAATATAGAGGGTGAACGGTGCCGTTGAGTAAGGTATAGAACTTTGATTCAGCTAGTCAAAATTCTAATTTCAAGAAAGGACCATTGGTGTTTTTTTTTCAGAAATCAAAGGTTGGGGAGTCAGGACAACCTCCCCCATCCCCATATCCGACACTGGTGATGATATAAGTGTGTTTATCTTCTTTAATCCAATCGCTGATGATTTATATTTACCTTTGTATCTCAATGGACAGGTCGTTCCCTGCAGCGTCCACCATATTCATAGCTTCCTGGTAAGACTTGCCTAGCACGCTCTCACCGTTCACAGCGAGCAGCACATCTCCCTCTTTCAACCCCGCCTGCTGAGACTTGCTGTTAGCACGGAGCTAAAATATAACACAGTATTGTGTACATATTAGAATAGACAGTCGGAAAGGAAAAGGATATCAGAAAGGAGATTTCTAGATCTGCGTGGCGGTCGAATGGTTTATGTGTCTTCAATTTCTAATCCATCTGAAGTATAAGAAATAAGATTGAAGAATAATATAGGACGCTATAGTTATTGTTATTTTGTATGTGGAAAAGGAAAGCGCAACCTCGTAGAAATTTTACATGAAAGTTGCCGCCTTCGTAAAAATTCCAAAAGCAGCAAGAAGCAAGGTGTAGAATATTTGTATGTATGGGCAGTAGGGGTATAAGTACGCCCGGTAGTGCATCTGAATGCACGGTCTTTCTGACTTATTTATTTCTTAGAAAAAGGGGAAAATAAAATGCACAACAGGCTCCCTTGAAAAAACTCCAAGTGGTCTCTTACGCGATCACAGCCAGGTCCTACTTTAACGCTTGCATAATAAGCCCTGATTTGTGCTATTAAAATTCACTGGCATGTTCAAGTCAGGTGCGTTAATATTGTGGCACCAAGTTTTACTCGCGCACCTGGGAACGCGAGGTCATATATGTTTAGATGTAGGGAATCATCAATCTTCTCACATTCGTCTCACTCCGACTTCTCACTTTCCTGTGATGAAAATCTGAAATCGCATTTCTATATTTCAAGCCTCTTATCCTGCGATGCAACAGAGAATACATCGCATACTTTCTTTATCAATACCTACATTTTGAGCAAGGAGGTCAGCATTGCGAAGAACGGGGTTTCTTGGCAGTTGTTGAAAATGCCCCCTCCCCCTTCCTTCTGATTCCAAACCCTTGGTTCTGCTGCATCACCTGTTTTTCCAACGAGTTCAACACCTTTTTATACTTTGCTATTATTACCTTCTGACTTCCAAGTATATCATACGTGCCCTGCGGTTGCACAAGACAACGTCAGTCCTCTCCTCCCCCACCTCTGGCTCTGTTTGTTGTTTGTTGCAAGTGCTGCACTATGGGTTGATTTCGGTATTATTACGGAGTACACTGTACCAACAGCAGAATTGGGGCGGGGGGGGGGGGGGGGTAAATGTAGATCCTTAAAGTCAAACAATCGCGCTTTTTAAAATTAGTAAACGACAAGAAAGGGGTAGGGATGGGGCATCGAGGGGTATTTGAACTGTACAGCACCACGCACAACACACTATGTACAACACACTGCTGTGCCAACTGCCCTCTCTTGGCACGTACATTCCTCCTTCACTTGAGAAACCCTGCTGGACTTCAAAATATCTCTCATCTCAAATATAGGGTTTTCCAAATAAAAAGCTGTGGTTTCATATTACCTGGATTTAATAACAATTTACCCTAGGGCCTATTTTCTACCTCATCATCTCAAAACACGAAAATATATACCCCGTACTTCTCTCGGCGTAGTCTCCCGTCTTTCAACGGGAAATTCACCTGTTTTCTCCGCACTGAAACAAACTGACTGAAAATAACCCTGTTCTCGGTTGCCATTCAAACATATTGCATCCAACGCACTATTAATTAGAAAAATATCAAAAACACAGAGAAAAAACTTTTATATTTTTCTAAATACAACAACAGATATGTTTTTTTAATCCGTCACTCTTGACCCGATTCTATCCCTGCATTAGTGTGAGTGTAGTGTTAGTCAAATACAAGTCTCAGATCTTGGTAATGTGGGTTTTATCCAAGTCAAATATTGAGTTCACTTTATATTAGCCGTAGCCTTCAAATACAGACACGCTCAGTGCTGCACCAAATCCTCTTGAAGTCTGAAGGTAAACACGGTCATGTGGAACACACATTTACTATACGGCGAAGAAAAACACTGAGAAATTCATGTATAGGTTAATGATAAGAGAACGTAATGGGATTTCGGTGCGAAAAAATACTTTTTTCCTCAATAATCTTCTCTTACCTAACCAGGGCCATTTTTGTGATTTCCTAACATGAATGCCTAGTTATGTTTTACGGTCACCTTTTTTTTAATTTTTGGTAAATATACATACAATATTTGAACAGGCGTTTAATATTCCATCATAAGGTGTTTAAGGGTATGAGCATGTGTTGTCTACAGAAAAGATGGGAAGTATAGTAAAAAAAAATTAATAAAAAAATGAAATAAAAAACTCCCTCAAACGTCTCCTTTTCGTCTGTACGGTTCAGACGGCTTTTCCGCTGTGAAAGATGAACCACTTCCAGGGCCCCCTCCGATTGTCAGAAACACCCTAAAACAAGTTTTCATTTTCAAGCAATCACTTTTGAATGCTCCTAGGGTGCCCCTGTCTTTTATTTTTCGAAAATGGATTTTTAGCGCGCGCGCGCGCGCGAGCGTGTGTGTGTGTGTGTGTGTGTGTGTGTGTGTGTGTGAGAGAGAGAGAGAGAGAGAGAGAGAGAGAGAGAGAGAGAGAGAGGGAGGGAGGAAGAGAAAGGGGGTTAAGTGGTTACGCAAACAGCATTGTGCTTCAAAGAGTTCAGGTATGTTTTTCACAAACGCTTTGATGTACAGGTAATACTTGGGTTTTTGCCCTGCGCAATTTTACAGCTACATGTATCATGTCGGCTATGATATAAGTATGCTTGTTGTCCTTCATTCAAATAACTAACCCCCCCCCCAAAAAAAAAAAAAAAAATGTTTCTCCACTTCTTCCATAAAATTACAAACCCAGCTTTCCATTCGCCCAGATGCATATTTCACATTAACGCAAACATCAGTTTTAGTGCATTTCTTTAATCAAGACATCGAGGGACCGTCTCAAATTCATCAAAAAGGTAACAATAATATCACTCTGAGGGGCTGATTAGGACGAGGGGGATATTACGTCAGTAGTTTTCCTCTTGATGGAGGGTGAGAAATCAAAATTAAAAGTGAAGCGACATTTTCACATGTGGTTTGATTCAGTGACGGATATGTATAAGAGAAATAACGAGGAAATATTTTGTAAGATGAGGCAACTTTGAAACCTCCCTCTTCATCATTACACGCAGGCTCTGTGTTATATACATAAAGGTTCGAACTAAGACCAAGATGGAAAAGGTCAAAAACTAAAGATGAAATACGACTAGACTTGCTACGCCTTTGCAGATCCATATAGTCCGACAACTACCAAGGCATAATGGCTGTATTTAAAAATATCTGTTACGATATAAGATAAACCAATGGGTTTTGTTTTAAAACGAGGCGAGTTCGTAGGTCTTTTCAATAAAATCTCTTCGGCTTATTCAGCAATACCCCACAACCGGCGCACAAGCAGAACTTCAAAGCACAAACACGGATGTTATCTCTTGCTATATATATATATATATATATATATATATATATATATATATTCACTAGTGTATATATGGTCTAATATAATGTAATAAGAATGCCTTCTTCACTTTTAAGGGGAAAAGATGCGTAATATAACACGCCAATACCCCGTTAGCAGTCTGGATACCTTTTTAAAAACTTGAACGCAATAAAGCAGCGATGTTAACCGCTTAATCGCAGTAGCCCGTAGCAATTACAGAAACGATTTGTTAATGTCATTAGTATAAATTATCGAACCATGACGCACGGTGGCCTGCAGACGCTGAAACTAGAGCTGGCGTTTAATCAACACACACAGCAACGCGATGTGCTGTTCCCCAGGTGTACAAGGTTAAAACCATCACCTTACCTTAGCCACTTGAAGGGGGCTTGTGCTGCCTCCTTTCAGCCGAAATCCCCAGGGACCCCCACCGGCCAGCTGGATGACCAGACGCTGTTCTTCGGCCATTTTTGGGGGACAGTGGTGCGTCGGCTCTCGAAATGTTTCTTCTCCTCGGGATGTTGGCTGTCTGGCCTAAGCCAGAGCCAGCCTCGTCTTCAGAGTGTTGGAGGAACTGACTGGAAGCGTAGGGCTATGATTACACACGGACCAAGGCAACACTGCTTTTGAGGAGACTTAGGGGTTGCGCTAGTTGAAATATTCAGCCCACCTACGGAGGCAAGGCAGAATCACCCCACACACAGGTCAAGACAAATATTTTGTTTGGATGTAATCGGTTCATCGATAAAACTTACTGAAAATGACACAATGCATCTGAAAACGGCATAAAGTCGGGGAGAACGTGCACGTTTAAAAAATAGAAAAAAATTAAATGAAGCACATCGTGTTTTATCTTCTTAAAATGTATTATTTTACGAACATTTGAAGCGCTTAAAACAATTTTATTTGTAATTTGTTTTTATCCCTAAAATTAAATCTTTCTCAAAATGCGCGGAGAATTTGAAGGCAAGTATAGATTTCAGTTATACTGTAGCAAGGTGACCGACTATTGGTGCATGTGTCCCAAAGTCATCGGCGTATTTTCTTTGATTACATATCCTACAAAGCACTTATTTCCCCCAATTCTAGACCTTGAAAACGATGAAGCCCATAAAAGAAAAGTAGGGCTTACCTGGTGAAGATATTTTCTTCCGAAATGTACAGGAAGACATGACAGTCATAACATCTTGTCAGATAACAAGGGCGGATCCAGGATTAATTGAAGGGCGGGTCCGTGGATGCGAAGCCGACCTCTCCCTCCCCCCCCCCCCTTGGCGTGGGGTTCGGGGCCTGCTGAAAGGCCCCGAAAATTTTTTTGGAATTTAGAGGGCGAATGGGGCCATTTGGTACGGTTTGGAACTATGATTCAGCTAGTCAAAATTCTAATTACAAGAGGGGGACCATATTATGTAAATTTTGATGAAATTTACATATTATACATTTTTGTTGATTACGACATGATGAAAAGTTTTTTAAAAACCTTTAAAATAGACTTCAATTATGTAATAATGTTTATCAAAATTATCAAAATGGTGTTTTCAAGTAATCCTGATAGTTAATGGGCATTTGTGATGAATAATGGATTGTTTTAACTTCATTCTATAAAATTCATTCTAATAAATTGCTTACAAGGTCAGCTAACACAGGAGTAGTGAAAAGGTTTAGCAGTGACGACTTGACGTGAAGTTGAATAGTACTCAATGCACTCAATCTGTGGAATGTCAGGCGAATGTCAGGTGTGTTATTTGGGGCAATCCAATTCCAATAGAGGGGTGACAGGTGGGGCGAGTCCATTGCATCAGAGGGGTGACAGGTGGGGCGAGTCCATTGCATCAGAGGGGTGACAGGTGGGGTGAGTCCATTTCATCAAAGGGGGGGGGTGACAGGTGGAACGAGTCCATTGCACCTGAGGGGTGACAGGTGGGACAAGTCCATTGCATCAGAGGGGTGACAGGTGGGACGGGTCCATTGCATCAGAGGGGTGACAGGTGGGACGAGTCCATCGCATCAGAGGGGTGACAGGTGGGGCAAGTCCATCGCATCAGAGGGGTGACAGGTGGGACGAGTCCATCGCATCAGAGGGGTGACAGGTGGGGCAAGTCCATCGCATCTGAGGGGTGACAGGTGGGACGGGTCCATTGCATCAGAGGGGTGACAGGTGGGACGAGTCCATTGCATTAGAGGGGTACAAGGTGGGGCAAGTCCCTTGCATTAGAAGGGGCGACAGGTGGGGTGAAAATTTTTGATTTAAGCTTACACCAGAATCATCCCATTTTTTCATTATTACGTTCAAATATCAAATTAAGTATTTATACTAAGAATAGGCCAGCAATTTAAACAATTCACAATAGCAAAAGCCAAAACCCGTCGGAAATGGGACCCTCCCTATATAAAAAAATATATGAAAATTATATCTAAACCAATAAGTACCATATAGAACAAAAATCTCATGTGAATTTTTTTAAAAACAGGATTGTTAATTTATATAAATTTGAACTATAGCTCGTTGGAAACCATTTTTAGACATTTTATGTCAGTGCGCTAAAACAGCTTGGAGGGGTTATTTAGAAAATACTGGTAATTTTATAACTATTAAAATTTAGGTATCACAGAAAACAGTCAACCACAAAAACATTGACATTATTTACAGATCAGATTGAATTTGAAAGTCCTCAAACACTAAAAATTACTCATTTTCCATTATGATTACTTTTATCCTTATTTTAATATTTTCATAACAAAGTGAAAAATAAAACGCCAAATTTCAAAAGTTTTTTTATTGAGTTTTCACATAATAGATGTATGAAGGAGCCTGGGTTCCTGTGTGTGAAACAAAAGCTAGACTTCATAAGTTGCTTTCAGGCGGATGCTTTGCAGAATCTCGTTGAGCTCCTGAAAAGATAAAATAATGTTTACAACTTTGAAGTAAACAGGCAGGCTCTTAACATTCTAATAATGCATGTAACATCACAGGGCAGAGTGCACTTATAAATGAAATAATGGCGTGCACGTTTATTAACTTGTCTGATGTTCAGGTTCAGCTAGCGTTAAACCAAAATATTGACGCGCATTTCAGAGAAAGAGATCATTTACAAATTCTCTTCGAAAATTATAACAAATATATTGCACATATATAATAAGTTTTCATACAGTGAACCGTGTAATGGAAGAACACACGCCACAATGGAGACAACAGGCCGTGCTAAATATGCATCTGTTAATGATTGTATAATGGGCACTCGAAATCCTTGGACCAGAAGCTCGGAACTGTGACAAGCATCATCCAATTAATTGATTTGGGTAGTAATACTTACATTTAAAAACACACGACATTTTAAATTAGGTCAAAATATTCAAAATTATTGTCAAGGCCAGGGCACAAAAAATGTTCAAACAGAGGGTTATAAAGTGCAGAAGATTTCAAGCAAACTTAGGTTATCATCAAAAGTAAGATGAATGCACCGATTATCCTGAACATTTGGAGTCCTAATGCACTTTAAGCAATAATTTCTACCATTCTGAGAGACATACCTGTACATGTACAAGTGACAATGGAAATATAGTAAAAGGATCATGTCATAAATATTTGTCGTAAACATTTTTCTCATTCTTCTGCACCTTAAGTACTATATATAATGGCTGTGGTTGATGAAGAAACTGTGATACTTACAAACATACATTTGCTTCCTTAAGTACTATATATAATGGCTGTGGTTGATGAAGAAACTGTGATACTTACAAACATACATTTGCTTCCACGCCTTATAAAAGCTCGACCTTCTGAGTGCACCACACATACTGTTGCGTCTACAACCGACTTCGTCTAACTGCCAAGTGAGCATTCGGGAAGACAGCTCGCACTACGATGAACATTTTGTTGTTATGCAAATAACAACAGGTATAACTCATTTTAGGCGAGAGGAGGTGAGAGGTTGTTACTGAAAATGTTCACGAATGTTCAATAAACCCGGTGGTGATACCTTCATATATAATATGCTCAAAGTCGTGCAAATATTCTGTCACATACGATACTCTACAAGGTCAAGTGTATAACTGGGCCTACTACACATGTAGCCGAGGTGTAACAGGAATGGGACTCCGCTAGCAACTGTAGTCCGCTTCCCATTACTGTGTACAGATGACATTCGTCCATATACTTACCACAATACTCCAATTAATCCTAAACTGTACTAATCATATGGGAATCTGGACTTCCATTTCTAGGACTTCCACCCCTGTTACACCTGTTTCTCCTATGTGAGAAATATTCTGAAAAATCAGCATTGGGTGTCTTTCTTTACGCACACACACACACACACACACATACCAAAAAAAAAAAAAAAAAAAAAAAAAAAAAAATTTGCCATGCTGCGATACATTTTGCTCCGTTAGGGGAATTGGCCTGGGGGGTAAAATTAAATTTTCAGCATCAAGCCCACGTTCGCCATTCATGGAATTAGAAGTTTTAACTTAAAAGTTTTTAACGCGAACAAAGACGTGAGACGTCAATGATGTATCAATCATATCGTTTTGAATTTATAAGTCTTATATAAAACAACTTGCACCAGATTTTAGTCAATGATCAAACCTTTTTGATGAATACCCTCTGGTATCAGCAAGGAGTTTCAACAGTTGTAACTCCTTGGTATCAGGGACCTCTTAAATAATATGCAAAATGAAAGTACCAATTGTATAGGTACAACAATAATTTTTGTGACATAGGCTACTACAAGCGAACCCTGTGGTCAGAGAGAAAGAGCGAGAGAGAGCAGTTGCTGTGATGCTGACCTTAATTCCAGAGACCATTCGCCAGGAGACAGTTGATACAAATGAGGAAATGCGCTTTAAATGAACGCCGGGTAGGAGGTATTTATTCGCATAATACGAAAATGACGTCGGCGATGTTCCACTTGAACAATAATATTCCGAATTAATTTATGGCAACTTGATAATGATCATATGAGATTATTTCTTAAAGCTGATAATATAAGTATAATCAACAATCTACTAACAATATAGGTGTAGGCTAATGCTTCGGTGATGAAAAAATGCACCGAAATCGGCGATTTTCTTTTATACCAATTTTCCTTTGCATCTAAAAAAAATAATTTTGAAAATATATTTTATGTGCAATTAGTGGATTGGTAAAGTGACCAAAAGCTCGGTGTACTTTCTACATATTTAAAAACAAATTTTGAGAAGAACATAATACGAAAAAAAATTGATGAGGCCTATTATGAATAAATCACGCGCTACTCATTTTCCAAAGTCTAGCTTATTTTTTTTTAACCTCAAGAATACTTTCTATCTGCTTTTTCATCTGTGTCCTAAGAAAGAAAAACGTATTTTATGTTGTCAGATTCTCAAAAGTTGGAAAAGTAATGATAACGAGCACCTTGCCTGCCATGCCCCGAGTCTGCTCGACGGTGAAAAAATTGCCAAGAGGAGCTACCGCAAGTAATATCGATCTCGCTTATTTCCCTCTCTCTTATCCTCCTCGTAAACACGGCATGCTTTGGCATGCGGAATTCCCCCTCAATGACTGCAATCACGAGAGGATGGGCTCAAGGCTGAATCGGATTGAAAGTGTATTCAGGATACTTCAGGGAGAGTAAAGGTCCAAGAAGGTAAATTTTGGTACTGGAACTGTGTATTTCTTCATTTTTGCAAAACTAAAGTTGATCCAAACACCCCTCTTACTTCCTCACACAGAAACTTGATCTTGTTTTTACTTCAGTGGTATTTCCCCACTAGGTCGCTATTTTTTCTTGTTTATCTGAAGTCAGTTTCATGATGACTTTGCTCAGTGTCTCTGCTATTTAAACAAATTAGTTTGATAATATAGTGACAACTTTTCCGAATTATTTACAAGTATCTACAAGTCCATACCGTTTCAGAAAAAAAAAAAAATTGCTGTAATTTCATTGGTCGAAGAGCTTGAATACTTTTTGAAAAACGTCATTGCCAATCTAATATATTAAAAGCAGACACACTGATCAAAGTTTATATCATTTCTATCACTCAGAGACTACCACATAATGTGTGCAAATCTGAATAACACTGCTTAGATTTAAATCTATGTGCATATGACTAATTAATTATTATTTTAATAATAATTAATTCACTTATTAATTTATGCATTTAATTTAAATATTAAATTATTTTAATTTCAGGTTTGTATTGCACAGTATGCTGTTGCATCCAGACTTGAAAACCAACAGGTCTGAGAAATTTCAGACATGACCATGCGACGCCTGTCCTCCCTGTGCAGGCCACGCAATCCAACATGCAAGTACGTGCTGCCAATATTTTCCATTGCGGCGCTTATTTATTCCATCAATGAATGCTGGAGGTGCAACAATCAGGTGCTGGAAACCAGTGTTCGCCATGTTGGGAACTCAGATAGGTAAGCAATAAAAGTGACTGCAGATATGTACATGTAAGTACAGTTGTCTTGTGTTGGTATGAAAATTTACCATATGTTGAGGATAATTTATACTAAGAAAATGTCAATTTTTCAAGTTATTATTATTGTTTTTAATTTTTAGAAGAGTGTTTTTACCAAATATGTAAGTGATTCATAACATTAATGGTGAAAGAAAATGAATTGGAGTAACTGTCAGAGTTTCCAATATAATCAGTAAACAAATTTGATAATTTTCAATCTAAAATTTGTTACATGGGGACAAAAAATTTATTAATAGCTTAACCTTTGAGCCAATAATAGAATCCATTCCAACACTTGTTCAAATAATACTGTTTCAAAAGATCATGCAATTCTTGTTAATCTGAACATTATTTCTTAATTGAAGAAAACTCCTGCCAGAAGATTTGGTGCTAAGCAGTGTGTCTGGGAGGATCACCAACAGTCTCCAAACTAAGTCAACTGATGTCCTTGAATCTCAAAACAAAAATGCTGCTGTCAAAGAAAATGCCTACAAAGTAATAAAATGTCATATTAATGCAGAATATGATATTCCCTGTCGTAGAGAGAAGGAGGAGGTCTTTGTACCATTTAGCTTCATTCAGAACTACTTTGATGTAAGTATGCCCTGGGACGTTTTCAAAAAATTATTTTAAAAATAGGACCCTAAGTTGTTCTTAATTTTTTAGACTGGAAATTTTTGTCTATATTTAAGTATTTGAACAAGCTAGTCAGTATATATCGATTGTAGTCTATCAAAATTAAATAACTTATGGCGTAAACATGAGCCAAGTCTTTATTTTTATAATGCAGACACTTTTTTAATTGGACAACTTCTGACTTTTGGAGTCAAATTTTTTATCTTAAAATTTAGAGCAATATTTAGTCTAAAGTCCTTTTATGACACTACTTGAATCTTGTGAAGGCCACGCAATCCAACATGCAATTACTGGTACCTGGCATGCTATCATTGTCAGGTTTCACTATAAATGCTAAAGACAACTCAATCTCAACTATATTAATTCCCTTAAAAAAAACATCTTGATTAAAGTTCAATGTACAGAAATAAAAATTGGAAAAACAAAGATAATGTGTTATTTCCTGTCTCTTTCTCTGTCAGATCACAGGCAAGTTGGAGAAGGAAGAGGAAGGTGGGAGGCTGCAATGGCTTCACAGTTACTCCAAGATCTCCAAACCCAGGGAGAACTATACTACAGGAGGGGTGTACATGCATTTTGACCATTATTTTGTAGAGAACCGAGACACAGTCAAGTGTATTAGCGGCATAGAACGTAAGTTGTAAAATGACTAGTTTAGAATGCACTAATTGTATGTATGTATGCTGCAAATGCATTAACTGGGTTTTTGTTCCACATACATTGTAAATATCCACCACATATAACAATATATATATATATATACAGATTATATATATATACAGATTGACATTACAAGTCTATCAATATATAAGTAGCCTAAGTCAGTATCTAAAATCAGATTATCTGATTGTGAGGTTATTGTTAAATGTGAATTAAATTTTTGAAAAAGGACGTAATACCTTGATAAAACATCATCCAATTTCATATTTCCACTATGACTTTAATGTTTGCTTCAGGGAACAGTTTTTTTTTTTTTTTTGCAGATTTGGTCCTTTTATATTGAAATTTGGAAAACTGAATATTTTGGCCAAAAAGAACATTGAAAAACGTGGTCATCTCTCCCATGTTGCCAAAACCTGGACATAATTTTATGTGATATTGCTACATTTGATTAAACTATTTAACTTGATATTATAAGTTAGATTTATGGGATTATCCAGTTGATGATTATGTTAATCCAGATGTTCCTGTCTGTAACCAGTGGAATGTCAGCGGCTACTACTACCCACTGCAGATTGCTCAATATGGCCTCAGCCACTACTCAAAGCTTCTGGTGGAGCAGGTAGAGCCAAGGAAGACCGTACTTCTCAGCCTGGGGGTCATTAAGAAGAAGCGATGGGCGGTCAACAGGGGGGACACACTGACCAGAGTTCTGGACCCCCTGCACGGTGGATATGTGATTGAGTTTTCTGCAGAAGGTAAGAAGAAGTCAGGTGCTGTGATGTAGACCTTTGAAGATGTAAATTAGATGGAAGTAAATAAAATGGTTAGATTTAGTAAACACCGGATGAAAGTTATCAAAATGCTGTGAGGTTTGTGCTGTGACTGTGGGGTGGGTAAGTGTGGTAAACACTGCTGTTGGAGAAAAAAAGTTTGCAGTACTTTTATTACCTTTATCCAGAGTGTACAGAGTTTAACTTGGTTATCTATTAATGTGCTAAGGCATGGATATATATATATATATATATATATATATATATTAGCCAGTATCTGTGAATAAGCAGTATTTTTGAGTGTATTGCATATGTACTACTTGTAGGTGTGTCATCCATAATTTGAATATAATTTGGGCATTTTTGTTGATTTTCAGAATCTTTTGCCAAACCAGGAATTGTATTCTCAGTTAATGAAAAAGAAAACTTCATTTTGTCCTTCGATTTAAGATTTAAACAAAGTGGAAGCCTGACTGTTGTTGTTGAGACCAATCAAAAGCGTGTCAAGAGAAAGCTTTTTGTGACATATGTCTGCAGTGATGTAATGATCTCAGTCTCTGGGGAGCAGGTGTATTATGGGATAGGTTCAGACAAGTGCAGAACATGGCGAACCATCACGCGTGATATCTTCATCGACATTGAGAAGGGGCTGGGGAAAAAAAAAGTAAACAAAAGGGTGTCCAAAATTGTAGGTATTCACCTTCGAGGACATGGATGGATTAATAATATAACCACTTCCAGCTCAGCACATTTGACACAGTTTTATCATGCAGCTGATTGGCTGTTGAGAGCACAGGATCAAAATGGCGGCTGGCCAAATATGGTAACTCACTGGGTTGCTAAGGAAGCCCAAGCTTTGTCTCCAGGGTGGTACTCTGCCATGGCCCAGGGGCACGCCATGTCCGTGTTGACACGTGCTTATCTCCATTCCAAGGAGAAAAAATACTTGGAGGCTGCAGTCAGAGGTCTGAAACCGTTTGATGTGAAAAGTGCAAATAATGGCGTCTTGGCACTTTTTATGGATAAATATGCCTGGTATGAGGAATATCCCACCACACCAAGTCTTTTTGTTCTCAATGGATTTATATTTTCACTGATGGGACTTTACGATTTGAGAACTGTATTATCGGACAACAAAGATGTACAGCGTCTTTATTCTCAAGGGTTGACGTCCCTAAAGGCCTTATTGCCGCTCTTTGACACAGGATCTGGAACAACTTATGATTTGCGCCATGTTACCATGAAGTTACCACCCAACAGAGCTCGCTGGGATTACCACACAACACATATTGTACAACTTCTGGTGTTGTCTTCCGTAGAAAGTGATCCTATATTTGCTACAACAGCTCAGAGATGGAGTGACTATACAAGAGGTGTGCTGTCTCCCCACAATTAAGCTTGTATTGTTTCCAGCTATTTTGGACTCCCTCTAATGCTTAGCCAGCATTTTAAACCAAGGGCAAGTTTCTCAATAGAAGTCAAAACTAAAAAGTTGATCTGAACTATGGTTTACTTTATTTCAGGATAAATTAATAGAACTGGGCAGTCTTCAAATGTAAAGTACTACTGTGGTAGTAATTATTGTCCTAGGGCAAGTTCCCAGTGAAACTTATCGGTCCTACTTGTGGGGACACACCTCCCCAAGAAGCTGGGGATTGAATAACTTTCGCTCGCGCTTGGAATCTGGAAGCTTTTTCATTTCATTTTGAGCATGACCGAAGGTACATGGAAGTTAAGCCTCTGTAGCTGCCCCAGAAGACATGTCATTCAGTTTACTTAAACATTATGCACTTCTTTTTACAAAAGAGAAAAAATATTTGATAAAGTGGACTACTACAGAACTATGACATGTCTTGAGTCAAAGTAAACTTAATTTCTTGATTTTTAAGTCTAAAGTTGTTTTTTTTTTCTGTAAAGCTTGCCCTGGAGTGAAAATCTTTAGACAAAAATGCTCAAACATATGAGTTTGTGTGGTTTGTGGTTTAGCTGTGGTCATATGAAAATATTTTTATCTAAATTATTTTTTTATCTGAAATGAAACAGAATGAAAGTTTAAGAAATTGACCATTTTTTGTTATTTTTCTACACAAAAAAGATACAAGTAGTTCATAGGTGATACTTTACAAAGAGCTGGTTTTAACAGGGACCCTTAAGATTATTTTACAAGTTGTTGCCATAGCTGTTTTACAAAGTTTCCCAGAGTCATTTTGATATACATGTACCTGTAGGCTATAAGAGACATTAGTTAGAGGTTATTAAGAAGTTTGTGAAGTAGCTTTGCATAGTCCTTCAGCTATATATTACACAGGGTTATGAATTTCATTATCGTCAGTGGGTGGATATATGTGATACTTTTTCATCCATAACATAGTCATTAAATATAGTTAATATTTTTTATTTGGAGCACATGCATAAAACGGTTTGATTAGAGTTATTTTGATGGGCTTTACTGTGATATCCACATTTTTTTTTTTGCATTTTGTGTGTTTATTGAATTTTGCACTTTTCTGGGGGTTTTATAATTTGATTTGCAGTCAGGAAGGGTGCTTTGTTTGTGATACGAAATATTTGATGCATTTGAAAAGCTGTTACATCACTGAATACATAGGAAAGAAATGATACCTGGTGCAGTATTGAAGAATTATATAATATAGATGATGTTGTTAAACATTTAATACAGATGTTCCCATGCAAATGTTTTGTTTTATAAAAGTATTTGTAAGAGAAAAGTGTTACTTAGTTCATACTCATATATAAAGTGGGTTCAAAAACTGAAAGTTCAAGTTATTTGAAATAACATTTCACTGAAAAGCACATTGTTAAGGTGCATTCTTCAGGTGCCAAAATAGTTTTTTTAATATATTTTTTTTTAAATTGAAGTCAATTATATAAGTAAATCGTCCACACACAGGCAAACATGTTTGCATAATTATATAACTCCTGCTCATTGTAAAAATTAAAAAAAAAAAAAAAAAAAAAACAAATCAAAAGATGACCACCAACTCTATCAATTATTTTGATGTTGTTGCATAGAAAAATTGGTAAGAATATCCCAAGAAAAGAATTTTAATGAAGAAAAAGTTATATGAGATAGTAATACATGTACTTATGCCATTATTAAATAGCAGTTTATGATATAAACTAGTATTAAGGGTGTCCCTTTTGTAATTAAAAGGACAGGACAGTATGGAAAGTTAATTTTTTGTGTGTTAATCATTCTTAGTATTAATAATATTGAAATGTATTGTTCAGTACATAAAGGAAGGCAATTCTGTGCTGTAATGTACCTTGGGTAGGGCATTTCTCTTTTCTCTTCTTCCTCTGGTGCAATTTACTTGTTTAATATACATTTTATAGGAAAATGCATTTCAGTAATAAAAAATTAATGAATTGCTTGTTTTTATTTATTGAGTAGTCAGATCATTTGAATGGAAAGGAATGGAGAAACACTGGTCTTCAAATTTAATTTCTATTTCTTGGAAGTTTTGTATCAAAACACAGGCAGGAAATTTTTCAACATTTACACGAAGGAAAATGTCACCTTTTTTCAGTGTTGGATGTATTTAAAAGATCTGCATAAAAACTGTTAGAAAGTGAACATTTATTTCAAATATAAACTATATTATTACACATAGCTGCATATATATACACTACACGAGAAAAGGACTCACTTTAAACTGTCAGCTATAAAAATACTTATGTTCTTTCTTTGAAATGAGACCATTTACATTAATGTATTGCCTTACAGCTAATGGTACGCAAATTCAGAAAAAAAAATGATGCTAGCTCGGAATTATTAAGAGAGGAATCTCCACATTAAAAAAAAAAAGATAAATAAACACTTTTCTTAAAAGATGTCTTTAAAGTATACTTCTGCTGAATGCACACTGGCCAATTCAAGAACAATATTTTTTTTCAACATGTCTACAACACTATTTGTTGTTTTTACATATTGCAAGTTTTCCAGAAATTATCTGAATGTTATAAAAAAAAAAAGGCAATTGCAACAGTAACTAGAAAAAAAGCAATCTTTTCGTAAAGAAGTTAGAAATGTTGGGCTGCAAAGTTCCTAGCTTCTGTAATTCTGGAACGCCTGAAAGACAACATTGCATTGTCAGATCAACTCTGTTTGTGTGTATCTGAAGATCTGCAAGTTTTCTCAGAGTAAAGTCAACAGATTTTGTATTATATTGACTTCTGTAGTGCTATACTGACATCACTTTTTATTCACTTGGTAGAAAGTGCTGAGGACTTTAAAATTGTACTACATAAAAGACAACACATTGTCCAAGGTCATATATGCCTATTACCTGCTTGACTTGCTGGCTGGACGGTCACTTCCTGCAGTGGACGGCAAACTCCGCACTGTGGCAAGACGGCTGGTTTTTGGAGGCTCCACAGGAAGGGTATCAAATGTGGCCCGCAGCGATTTGAACCTAAATGGAAATTATGAACATAAAATGATATAATTGTCTCATTTGTTAGTTTATGTATTTACTTGTCAACTTTAAAGGAGTATTTACATGTAGCAAGGTATCAAGTGTGACTCGGTGTGACTTTACTTTTACTGAGAATAAAAAACTAATTTATAGAATAATTTATATTATCAGAATTAAAGAGACTTACGACTGCATGACATTGTTTTCAAAAGTGGACATTTCATTTAACAAGGAGGACATTTGGGCATCAACTTGTCTTGTGCTGATTACTAAAAAAAGATGCAAATGTATAATTGTCTTAACAGTTTAAAAGATTTGATAATCTCTAGACCAATGGATTACCCAAATAAAAATGTTCTTATAAAAGGAGTACTTTTTAATCCAAAAGGAATAAAGTGCTTTTCTTTTGGAAATGAGGAAATTGTTGAAAACCTAGCTAAAATACATCCAATTTAAGACAAACAATCCCCCTCCCCTGAAAAACAAAATTTTCACACTTGGAGTAGAGATAGAAATTCAGCTGAAATGTTGAAAAGGCATACTTAAATACTCAAATGTTAAAACTTTCCTACCAAGAAAAAGTATTCAGACTTAGAGTAGAGAGAAATTCACTGAGAGAGGGAGAGAGTGGGAGAGATTGGAAGTAAATTGTTACATGTATTACCACTGGCTGCTGACATGGGTCTCATGACAGGAGCAGTTGTGGATGTAGAACGCTTCACGTGTGCCTGAAAATACAGATAAAGGAAGTTTTACAGCCCCGTACACACATCTTATCCACTACACAAAATAAGGCTGTTCATCTATAGGATATTTCATTATATTCATTGAGTTGCCAACATTTGCTGTGCATAAACACACATTTTGTGCATCATATAGCACTGATCCTCACTGTTTTCAGGTCTTATGTCCACATAATTTCCTGGTACATTAAATCAATGTATATTTTGTGTGCTGGCTTATATTTAAAAAAAAATAAAATAAAATAACATATCATCTTTAACATACTGCTATATAAGTATCAAAAAGTAGCTAGAACAAATGAAATGGAGGCCAATATTTGGAAAAGATCCCAATTAACTTACCCCATCAATAATCTCCAGGGCAGGCATGAGCCTCTGTAACTCTGCACTATAGTGGGGCTTGGGGCCACGAGGGGAGCAGAATGGATTCCGTTGCAAAAACACCTCCATTATATTCTGAAGTTTCTGCAGAGAGACCTTGAAAGAAATTCTTACCTCTGAATATATATAATTAAATATACATGATAATGTGCTTTCATTACACTTAGAGCATATTGGAAATAAAATACAGCATTTCATATTTCAAATTCAGTGAAAAAGATGTACAGTCAGGAAATTAATCTCCATCTCTCTCTCTCTCTCTCTCTCTCTCTCTCTCTCTCTCTCTCTCCAACCCCTAAATCCAACCAAAAATAAATCCTTCACCCACTGTACACATGCACCTACCACTTGTTCCCATTGCTCTATATGGTTATCACAGACATTGAGGTGTTCCAGACCTGGAAACTGTTCTACCAGAGACTGCAACTCTGTGAGCCTGTTGTTGGATACAACCAATTCATGGAGTGACCTGAAAAATCCATTCCACAGTTGGAAATATTCCTTTGCTCAAGTAAATTGGATAACCATGTGCTATATCACAAATGTGCTCGTACTCAGTACATGTGCATGTACCCAGTATTTCATAAGTGATTTCAATGAAATCTTAAAGCACCTTTGGGTCAGTGTTTTTATGCAACCACAATAAAATATATGACTTAATTTATAATAATCTTCATTTCATATTTATTGAAATATATTGATATTGAGAATATATGATATTGAAAATATTTATGTATGAAGCAAAATCTGAATCAAAAGAAAACTATATGCTACCACTACATTATTTATTGTGAATTCTTACTTTGACTTCCCCAGAGATTTCAGTGNTTAATTTATAATAATCTTCATTTCATATTTATTGAAATATATTGATATTGAGAATTTATGATATTGAACATATTTATGTATGAAGCAAAATCTGAATCAAAAGAAAACTATATGCTACCACTACATTATTTATTGTGAATTCTTACTTTGACTTTCCCAGAGATTTCAGGGTGGCAAACTGGTTCTTGGTTAAGTGGAGTGTCTGAAAAAACAATACACCTTGCATTACACATTTAGCATTACCACGATTCTAAAATTCTAAATTTACAGAGAAGGGGTGGATTGGGTCTCTCAGCCTTTCAGGTATGCTAAAATTGTACTGGGAGGCAAAACACTCTTCTACTGCTAACCCCCATTCATTTAGATACCAAAATCAAAGTGAAATAGAGTGTAAGTGGGATATAAACATCTGACTTACATTTAGCTGTGCGAGTCCTCTCAAGCCAGAGACATCTGTCAGCTGATTGGAAGAAAGATCAATTTCTTGAAGCTGAAGTAAAAGCAGCTAAAAATTTATTTGATCTGTTTGGAAATAAGACATTTTCTTATTTGAATGCTGTCAGATGCATTTTAATGACTTTAACTGTTCATATTATTCGGGTTTTCTATTTAGGATTAATGTACTGAGTACCATACTTACCTTTTTACACCTTCCCAGATCTGTCACTGTTCTCAGCTTATTGTTGGTTGCAAATAATTCCTCTAAGTTTGGCAAACAATTTAAGGCCTGGAAAATTAATGAAATGTTAGTAAAATACAAATGTCAACTGTAAATGAACTGTATACTTGCTGTTGCTTTTAAGTTTCCCTCAGAAGGTGGCTGATTTAATGCCATAATAAAATGAGAGCACAAGAGCAATCATATTCTTTTTCATGTTACATGCAGGACCAGTTTTTGACTGCAAATACAAATAAATCGTATCTTACTCATACACAAAATTCCTTGTGTTATCTTTAATTCATAACATTTTATTATATAAGCCACTATTGTCACATGCATGCACCCATGTACACACACACATGCGCGTGCGCACACACACACACACACCCTTACCGCCAGACTGTCCAAGCCATTGCCACTAATGTCCAAACTGGTCAGCTGGGAGAGGGGGGCCAGCTCTCTGCTGTCTAGCTTACTTAGCTTGTTACTGTCAAGACGAAGGATCTTCAACTTTTTCTGACAACTTAATCCTTTACCTGCATATATCAAATCATTCAACATTAATATGTTGAAAATTTAAAAGGATATTAACATCTTAAATTCAAGTATATATATACAAATCAGAAAAAAAAACAACTTAAGATAAAAATAACACTTTTTGTTGTACCTTTAATTGAAAAATTACATGACAGTTTTTTCTGACGCTACTACTGTCTTCTCACAAGATAGGGGCTTTTTACCTGTACAAATGCTGTTTGGTATGTTTATATCCTAATCTTATAAGATCTATTTATATAACTTGTTGTCAAGAATATCTGTTTGGGTAAACCTGAATTAACAGTACCTATACTTTTCAGTTTATTATGCTGCAGCTGCAGATGACTAAGTTCCTTCAAGCTAAAACAGAAATGAACATGATTAAAATTTCCCAGGTTTAAAACGGGTATTTCAATGCTTTGATTGTACAAAAGGGTGTTTCTTGTGACATACACTCTCCAGATAACAAAAAAGCTTGGCTATTTTTTCACTGAAAAGTCCCAAAGTTTCCTTTTGTCTTCAATGCAAGGAAATTCCACAGATAACATAGGACTTATTCACCACATCACTCTATATATAAGGTGCCAAATAATATGAGGAAATACATGTATCTATCAATACCAAAACCATCAACTTTAAGGCATTCTTTTTACTATTTTAAAGAGAGACTACTGCTGAAAAACAACTGCTTTGCACTTATTAACATATGTATAGTGGATTTCATAATGTAATACATGACTTCATACAGATGACAAAAAGGAATAACAAAAATGTTCTTTGGACTGTAAACATGTGTATCTTACCTTTCCAAATTTTTAATTTCAGTGATATAGTTGTCATAGAGTTTTAATTCCCTCAAGTCCTATTGATTAAAAATATAAAAAAAATTAAGAATAATATTTATATATTTTTCCATATCTAATCTTATATTTGCCAACACCATACAAAGCTTTAAAAGGTTACTGCATGCAAGATAAAAATTGATTTTATTGAATCCAATCCCACAGGGCAATTTTTGATAATTAAAATTAGTAATTGCATAGACACAAAGTGAACACTTGCACTACATATATCTTTTGAGTATAATTTTGATTATTTCTAATTAATAAATATTTTTCAATTCAGTTATCAATTAAAATAAAACAAAATTGAGTCATTTAAAGACACATAACTTACCTGGTTTTTATCTAAGTTTTCTATATCTTGTATAAAGTTACAAGAGAGATCTAGTACCCTCACTTTTGTGAACTAAAATAAGAAAAAAAACCATAATACATATATTGGCAGAAGACAGTTTGATGCTGTATCTGGCATTTCTGTGACACATGCCAAGGCAGAATTAATCCACTTATGAATGAGCAGTCTCCAGCATCACATAAAAAAAATGCCCAATTTCGTTAATAAGTTTGTTTTTACTGCTTTAGGAAAATTTGCATTAAAAATCATATTTTTTAAAATGTATATTTAAAAAAAGTTTTATTCTCACTAAATTCTTTGCAAAATATCATTTTGTTACTATGAGCTCTATAATAATAATAATAATAATAATAATAATTTATTATTATTATTATTATTATTATTATTATTATTATTAATCAATGTTCATCAAGCAAATGTACTAATAAATTTATGAACATTTTATAAGAGAATTTTTTATATCATTCTGAAAGTTGTGGAAATGCTTACTGTTTCCAGTCCTTGTATTTTTCCAATCCTGGCAGCATGAAGCAGTATTTCATATACATGACCAGGGTCATTCTCTTGGCTCTGGGCAAGCTACAGAGATAAATCCAGTAGAAAATTTCTTCAGTTGTGTTACACACTTTTTTAACTAGATATAGTTTCTTAATAAACATCTTAAAGGACAATGGTCATATAAAAATCCATTTCTCGAATTTTGAAGATTCAGCACTCAATCTATACACTAGAGGTATGTTTTAATCGATCCCCGCCATTTAAAAATTATAAAAACAATCTATTAGTAGTAAAAAAGCGTTTTAGTAAACCTCACCTCAATATGCATATTAAAATGAAGCAAAAGATCTGGGTCAGGCGGTACTGTGACGACAATTGGGATAAAGGTCTATGAGACTCAACTGAGCTGCATGGTGCAAACAGACAGAATAATTTTGGAAAGTTGTGTTGAACGGAGTTGAGCAATTTTCTTTATGCCTCAGTGTGTTGCCGTGGGATTCCCCAAATTGCAGCACTCCTTGACTATCTTTCTTTATCTGTGACGGTCTTCCGTGACTAACTTACTAACATTGGTGACAATAGTTGCGATCCTCGCGATCTCGGTCACCTCAGGTGATTTAGATCATATCAAAAGCTGATAGTCTTTTAGATACTGTCATCAGTTGGCAAGCTTACTAATTGCTGCATTTTTAAATTCATTGTAGTTGACCAAGAGCTCGTTAACAATAAAACCTGTTAATTATGCACCGCTGCAATTCCCAAGCCAGGTAATAACAGGTATGAAACTCGTCTTGGTGGGCTTTCATATTTTTCAATATATCTCATTTATTTCATGGGGTTATTTTATTGGTATTTGTAAATGACGTTAAATATCAATACTTAAACAATTAAGTTCAAACACGGTCGCGAACATTAATAAAAGAAATTGCTCTCAGGGTATCTTGAAGCTTCCGTGGAAGAAAACGTGTTGAGGAAAAATAGGAAAAAGAGCGTTATATTAAAGAAAAAATGGGAACTGCTGTAATGAAATGGTTCGTTATCCTAATTCGTTTATGCTTTGAGGATTTGTTTCTGAAGATAATTTCATCTGAAATATTAAATAATTTAAAAGATTGATTATTTTATAACTTGAAACGCAAATTCTGCGTTAGTACACAATTTTTTTTTTTTTTTTTGCAAATTTGTAAGCTTATAACACCGTGCTATAAAGATCTACTCAAGAAAAAAATTTGCTTGGGTAAAATTGAGTACGGAATGAACTGGAGACACTTGGCTTGTCATTAAGTTTACACGAAAATGTGTCAGGTAACTTTATACTGTCTTTGAAAGAGTAAAGATCGAAAGATAATTTTAGACAAACTTTGACGGGGGAAATACCTACAAAGAGTAATGGGCTATTTCGCCAACATCTTGTTGAAAATTTTATACTGCAATTCTATTTAAATAAGCTAAGGAACTAATTGCCAAATTTATACTCTCATCACATAACAGGGGGGCTAACCAGACCTGCAAAAATTGTACGCACATATTTAAAAAGATTACAAGCACATACAGCAAAATGTAGACTTACGCAAAACATGAAGGACAGCGTAATCACAGCAAATGTACCTCATATAGTAGCTTAATTTCCATTAATAATAAAATCATCATTTAAGTCAAAAATATTCTTGCGATTTAATAACTATTTTAATTTACCCAGAACGGTATATTTATTTTAAAGGCGGTTAACTGAAATATAGTTTTATGATTTGTTTGTGAAAATTGCCCATGTCACCCTGTTAGTTTGGAGGTCTAAGCTGGATCAAGTCCGTGTTAAAATTCCTATGAAGTTGTGCAGGAAAAATTCTTCCTTTCTTTCTCTAGCTCCTCGATAAACCTGGTGTTCAGATTTTATCTAGTACCCCCAGGTCTACGGGAGCTGCGCTTTGTAACTAACGCACAGGTAGATTTTTACCTGAGATAACTGGAGTAAAGCTTAGATAGAGAGTGCGTTCGATACAAGCAAGACAAATTGAATGCCATTTAACCCTCTAATTAAGAGGTAAAGGAAGTTCCAGTTAGATGGATGATTAAGATAGGACTTGTAAAGGTAACGGGCATTGTTTACCTCAGTTTAATAAAAGTATGCAAGACGGAGTGTCAGCGGTTTAATAAAATAAATTGAATTTCACAAATAACATGGACCTCATATGCAATAATCAACATTTCCCTTAACTCATTCAAATGCAGTGTTTTATACAACTTGGGATAACCATAATGAAATGCTTGTTAAAGAAATGACTAGACGGGAAATGGTTTTACACAGCTTCACGAGGATTTAGACCCCTCGGGTAAGAGATTTGAATGAGTATAAACTTTTATCAGAAGCCAGAGAAGTCATCTTACAGGTAGACAATGCAGCTCAGTTTGACAGCTAAGCACGCTCTGTTCTCCAGTGGCTCAATTGTCGTCATCGGACCACGTGACCACATAGCTCATTAACTCCCAGGCCGAGCAAATAGGACGTTTTTTAAAGCCAAAAATTTACAAAATGAGCTTTTAATTTGTGTATTTGGATAAAGATATCGTTAGTTGGGCATGTTTTCTGAAGAATATGTTCCGTTCAGGCCATTCTGACGGCATGATGCAAATCCTTTAAATAAAATTTATAGTCCATTACATTTATCCGTTTTATGTAACCTCATTCTTAAAAGGATTCTTGACAGATACCAAAATATTGGTGAACAATAACTTTAATCCTAGGATCAAAATATTAATTCATTTTCTATATTTGTTTTATATGTAGACAAGATAATGTCCTGAGCATTTCATCTTTATAATGCTAGTAGTTAACAATATGGGTATAACAGAGATATAGTGAGAGAGTTTCGTCTGTGTGTTCGAAACTGACATGAAGGGTATTCCCGGCTAAAAATAGTCATGATGTAGAAGAATTCGAGTTTCACAAGCAAAATTGACATTGTACTACATAAAGGGAATTTGCACAGGTGCATTATGCAAAAATCTAAAAACCTTTAGGGTTAATTGATTTTTGTGTTGTAAAATTCCCCAAATTTGATTGAAGTGTTATTGATTGTTGTTTGACTTTTTGACACAGCCTTTTATATACACAAACTTTAGATAAAAAGTTTCTATTTTTCATGTCAAATCAACTTCATGCACTTCCAATTAACTAAAATAACCACATAGCATAATAAAAGCCCCCCTCCCCCATAGTCTTCTGAAATCACAACTCACTATTTCCTCTGGACTGATGTCTCTTAATTTTCTTTGGGTCTCTTTGGGGGTGTCAGATATCTCTGCCTTCTCCCATTTGCTGGGAATGTTAAAGAACTTGATGTCCTGTTCCCCTGGGGACTCTTCCTCTGTGTGTGTATCTGGGGGTCTGGTGCCACGCCCACTTCCTGGTTTACTTCCTAGACTTGCTGGTTTCCCATCCCCACTTCCAGTCTTTTTTGGTGCCACCCTTGGGTTGGGTTTACTGCCACTACTGGCCCGTTTTATATTGGTTCTTTGTCTTTAAAAAAGTAATCAGAAAGTAGATTATAATATGATACAGATGAGATTCTAATAGAAATAATCTATTTTCCTTTTAGTCCTGCCTCCTCTGGTAAAAGTAAAATGATAAACATACAAAAAGAAAGAAATTAAAGAAAAAAAAACTTAACTGGGAACACAAAATGTGTATTCACGATACAACAATACATTTTCTTCATATCATCAAAAAAAAAAAAAAAAAAAAAAAGTAAAATATCACCAATGTCAACCCCAAATATTACTAATATCAGTTTTTAGGATTAACAAAGTAAAGTTTGATGTCCAACTGCATATCTGATTCATGACTCAGTGAAATACTGATGTCTTTTTTTCAATAAAAGACTTATCATAATTCCTATTGGCATTTAACTTTTGTAATAAAACCAACATTTACACTGGAATATTATATTGAATAAATCATGAATAGCATATATTGTGAACATGAAGACTGTTACTAAACAAAGCCATGAATGTGGTATTTCCAACTGATATGATAAGATGCAATATAACCCCCTTTTACTTGACAACATAAGGATAAGCAGTGTACAGGGGTGCTTTTCTGTATGACTCTTCAAATCCCCCCTCATATTTATACTACAAGATTGAATATCAAAAAGGTAAATTTTCAGACTACAGGTATGTGCTGGGAAGTTTGATTTAAAGTTTGAATGGTTTAAACAATCTTGCATCATTTAAGTACAACAAACAAAGCAGTACATGACTTTTACTCATACTTTCAATTTATAATAAGACAACCTCCAAATGTTGATGGAGTCACCTGGCACACAAAGTACCACAAGCACATGGGACTGCTGTGTCATGAGAAAATACCTTGTAAATGATGCTTAAATCAAGAATAGACACATGTGCTTGAAGAAACTGTTCACATAGACTGCATTCCCATAGATTTAAATCAATCCATCTAGATCGACCTAACTCCCTGCGGGTTCACGCTAAATTGCTGTCAGCTGAGCACGCACGGTAGTTAATTATCCCCCTTACAGCTTTTAGTAGGCGGGACAGACATTTAAGCCAGCTAAGCTGACAGTAATCTAATGAGATTCCCCACAGGGATAGATCAATCTAAAATCTGTGGGAATAGGGTCATACATTCATTACACGTACTGCAATAAGTACTGCCACAATGTACAAGTCTCCAGTGACAAAGTGCCCATTATATCATGGGTGGTAAAAATCCAAAACATAAAAATTCCCACATCGTTGGTTTCCAAATATGTATAGTAACATGCTGGCAAGGTTTTTGTCTGGCAAATTATCACGGGACACTGACAGTGACACAGTTTGTTATATACTGCTTGAAGTGCCAACTTATGTTTGATATAATGGGGAAGGGGGGGGGGGGGGGCGTCACGATAGTCCGAAGGTTCATTGGTCCGAAGGTTCATTGGTCCGAAAAGTGGTAACGTTTTCATCGACTTTTTAATCAAGGGTTCATTGGTCTGAAGGTTCTATAGTGAACATTCGGACCAATGAACCTTCGGACTATTGAACCTTCGGACTATCGCTACGGCCCCATAATGGGAAATCCCCAGTTACATCTATTGCACGTAGAGGTGTATCATAGCTCAAACTACTGTATATATCTAAGTGCTGAGACAACTGAGTTTGTCAGACGTTGCACGACTGAAAAATATAGTTGGATTTTAGAAAGTTTAAGAACGGTATAAGGATTTGTGCACATCTACTCTTGTCTTATTTGCAAAATCGTTTAGTTTACCTCGAGGCACCGTCTATTTTTCTTTTTGCAACCCCTACATCGCGTTCATCTGGTGTTGAATGCGCAGAAGTATGTTTAGGTGAACCTATAGGAGGAACAACCTGTCTTTTGAAACTCATATTAATATACCAGCTGCCTGTAATTACAAACTTTTATCAGGGTTCTTGCAACGGCCAGTGCCTGTTTACACCCGCCATATTGGAATCTAGGGGATGACGATGACGTCATGTTGACCTATATTCATGGAGGGATTTCCCTCACCTATATGCACCATCTGGGGATTCCCTTAGTCATAGCTCAGAATATGCTTTATTAATTGATGATTCAGGAAATTTCCCATTACGCCAAGATGTAAAATTGCTTACAAAAGAAAAAGTACTTCATTCCGAAGCAGTCGGTCTATGATTCAACAATTCGGAGAAATAGAGAAAATGTTGAGGCGAACGGGTATTTCTGGGGGGCGTCTTTGGCGTCTTTTATTATTATGGTTTCTGATCACACCGGATATACTAACCACATATGCCGAGGAAAGTGACACTGCCGCCACTGGCCAGTTAAGTCCAATTCCGTGTGGACCTGGCGGTCAATTACAATGTGATCCACGGACGCAGTACTGTGAGTTAGGTATTGAGCGTTGCCATAGTTGTGCAGACTTGTGCCACCCCGCCAGATTAAGGGCCAGTCCGGAACTGGAGACGGAGTGCAAGGAGCAATGCGCGGGTAAGAGACATCATTACAGCCATTGTCTAAATATAATTTAACAAAGTAATTCTATGTTGGTTACAACCGAGTGACCAGATTATTTCAAGACAAAACTCTTACTCGTGTCAAAATACTATACCGGTAACTGCGGGGCTGCGTGGTTATACCATATTATATTGTTTTGTTCTCTTTTTGAAACAATAATTTTTTTGTTAACAATCAATGAAGTGAATACATTGTGAGATTTAGATTAGTTGTGAAAAAGGGCATTGTAAACAAGATTAATCAAAGAATAGCTAAAGATACCACGATTCACGGACTTACGCTCTTACAACGAGAAATGTCCAAAGTTCGATGAGATAAACGGGTTAAGCATACCTGTACATGTAGTATGAGTGGGTGGGAAATGTAAAATGACATTTTACTTCACTCATGCTTTAAAAATGCAGAGGGTGTTTATTTTTTCTTCAGGATATCTCATGTTCACGACAACCACTGCCACACCTACGGTAAAGCAGACTGCTCTCCAAGGTTACGGCTTTGGGCGTGACCAACATCAAACAAATACAGGTGGGCGGACAGAATTAATTATTAAGACTGAATTGATTGGCTAATTGTTGAATGACAAAAAAGCAAAGTAAGGCGAACATGATGCTATAATTATAACATACATGTACCTAAAGTGTGAATCACTGTATAGATTATTTACTTTAATTTGCTAGATACAACAGTCTTAAAATTGATATTTAATCATCACTATCGTCTTTATAGTAAAAGATATACATGTACATATCCGTAAATGAAATTAAAGTAAATATTGTTTTTGGTGATTTCATGATGTAAAAATGTGATATCTATATTTCATTTCAGGCGACATCTCCGGTGTGATAGAGAAGCTTCCAAGCTTTGGTATAGGAATAATAATTTGCCTGTGTATTCTCATTATTTTGGGTGTTGTTAATATGATCATCATGGTATCATGCCTAATACTCAAGGTCAGGAAACGTGATGTCAAAGACGTGAAGAACAAAGATGAGGAATATGGTCCTCAATTGGACTGTAAAAAGCCTTTATTAAAGAACGACCAAGCTAGAAACGACGAAGAAATTTCGCGAAATTCGTCCAGCGAGACATTCGAGGAGACGTCCTTTAAAAATCAAAGGTCAAAGATGGTGATCGGGAGTTCAGAGCCCCCGCCGCAGTACAACTTTGAAGGTAAATAACAGAAAAGAATAAATGGGGGGATCTCCTCTTTTTACGATCTTTATATGATTTTCTCCTCCTACCAGAAAGGTAATCGGAAGAAAGAGAGATTGAAAATCAGGTATGCCATATGGTACAGCTGATTACTTGCAATATAGCCATGTATGAAAATAGCTATCTAATTTAAAAACGTGCCGTATTTCGTCTTACCATAAAAATAAAAATAAAAATACATTTTTTTTCTGGGAACACAGTGCAACGTTAAACTACCTATGACTGAAGTTCTAGGATATTAGGAAAGGGTAATTGGTAAAGTAAAAGGGTAAAGTTTTAATGGTCCCTAAATTCCCCTATCTATTATCAGCAAGCCATAACCGTTCGGCAACGCCAGGGACATGCTGATAATAAAGAGTTGAGTCTTCAGGGACTTCTTTAATTCACGGTGTAGAATGTTGCGTCACAAGCGTCATTCCCTGAAAGCTGGTGGCACGTGGGTTTCACTATTGTTAATACTTAGAATAGAACCCTGTGATAAATTAAAAATATATACTCATGCGTTCCTAAACCTCTGAAATTTATTTATTTATTTATTGTTAGAAATTTTAACTGAAACTAAAGCCGTTGTGTTCTTTTTCTTCAGACGGTCAGACAGCAGACTCTTCTCTAGACCTTGCCGCGGCTAACTCTACTAACGTTACCGAGCCCAAGACAGCCTAAAACGGGACAAATGTTATATTTAATCAACTTTCAGAATCTCAGAACTCAAACAAAATCGCTGTTTTCAGACTGAAAACAATTGGAGAGCATTTCTCGGATATGAGGATATATAAGATCTCTGTGACAGAGATCGTGCTAGAGAATAAATGATGAAAAACCCCAGCACTATGACAGCATTTTGCAAAAATTGCTGGGGATCTGTCTTCAAATGTAAATGCAACAGTGATGAGTGGATTGATAGAATGACTCTAGAATGAATAAAAAATGTATTGTTGTATTCATCTAACAAGTATTGAGCCACTTTTCTGTTTTCGAATATTAATATTAATATTAATCAATTTAAATGTCGTAATCAAAATAATACGTGGAGACCCTTGCCAGTTGCTTGGTTTAAATTTAATCAACCTGTTAGTTTATTTGTTTTAATCCTATTTTATCTCATTTTTTGGTCTATCATATAACAGTTATAAACATGTGCCAAACATACATTAGAAGCATGGACCTTCAATGTTTAGCAAATATTTATTTAATAAATATAACTGACATATCAAAACTTGGGATTAAAGCAAGTTATCTACATGCATTTTATGGTGGTAAAATAAAATTGGACATAATCAAATGGCACTTTTTTGTCTAACGGCAAAACGTTAAACTGAAGCTTAGTTGCGATTTTATACTCTCAGTATGTAGACCTATGCCGTATTAATAAATTTTTCATTTAATATTTGTGAACAATTTGTATATTTTGACGCCATAATATTTGTGACTCCTTCACGCACCGTTTTGTTGTTATCAATTAGAGTGCACTGTGGTGCATGTATTAAAACTTCTGTGGTGTCTTCATAGCATCTTTATAATTTCTATTCTGATAGACTATGGCATTATCTGTGACGTCTCCATACATCGTGTTATTAATATGTTATTGACATTTCAATATAGCAGGCTATACATAATCTAACTGTGACGTCAAAATTTCTCTAAAGCCTTCAGGAGACATGCCATGTGATATTACGTTTTTGTGAAGTCCTCGACGTCTTGTTAATATGCACCCAAACCCAATATAGAGGTGCATTTCACATACTGAAGTGGCAAAAAATAAAATTGAATGAATTCAAAGTTGTATTCAATTTTTTAAAACATAAATGTGTATAGAACAAAAGTCCACGACTGTTTCAATTTAAATTCAAATTTCAATTTTTACCATGACTTTTACAGTACCCAAAGAGCCCAAAATGGTAACGTGTGTTCCAAAAACGCGCCTCTATATTGCGTTGGGGTCACAATCTCTGAGGCGTCACTAGACAACGCCGTCGATTACCGCTCTATTAAGATACCGGGTAACTATCACACATTGTCAGCCGCATTGTGACATAATTGGTATCACAGAAACAGTGAAGTGGTTTATTGACAACGAGAAAACAACAACGGTAACATTGGATAGGACATGAAGTTGGCCATTTTTAGTCCTCAGAAGTAGGCCTACTTTGATTAGCTTCAAAATCACTTTCAGTGGTATAAACTAATGATACTTTCATGGATAAAGAGAGTATCTACACATTTCCTAGTAAAAAGGTTAAAAAAGAGTGAGGGTTGAAAAAACATGAATTAATTTTTTTACTCAATCTGAAGACAACTGCCTTCTTCGCTCCCGAAAAAAAAAAAAAAAAATTAGCAGAGTTTCTTTGTATGGGTGGAATATTCATGATTCTTTCCTTTTCTTTTTCCCGTCTTTGTTCGAAACTTTATATAATTATTCTAATGTCCCGTTTGAAAATAATCTTTGGAGAAGTTTCTTTTATTTGACAGTTATCAGTAAAATACAGATATGCCTACCTAAACGTATTTTGGCGACGTCCAGTAGGCTCTATATATTTTGGCGCGACAAATGCCCATGCAGCGCAGCGCGTTCATTAATGTAATATAATAAATTTGGTATGTATGTATGTTAGTCTGGAGAGAGATAGTTTTAGTTTAAACCCCACGGATTTGCTTAATTAGAACTAGACCTTCGCTTTAACTTTTAGAGAAACATATTTTCAAATTGATTTTTTGATAAATCATTAATTGATTGAAAAAATATCGGTTTACTTCATTTTGCTTTGTCTAAACATGAATTTTCTTATTTTTTAATTTATTTGTATAATTTGTTTGCTTTAAATGTCGCAAATTTAAACAGTCATTTTTTATTATTCTACACATTTTTCTTTATCTTTTAAAGGATCTGTGAAATTAATTATATTGAATATAACAAGTATAGGTCTAAGTCATCAACAACATATGGAGGTACGCTAGCTCTTTTCAGTAAAGAATTTACTCACCTGAAAAATAAACCTACCTAAGGAGAAAAAATGCTGAACGCAAGGAACACATTACTTTTGTTTCCAGACCAGCGATTATGACGTCAAAGCTCGTCTCATTTTGCCTCGATTTCGATCTAGGTCAATTTTTGCAGAACAACATGGGTGAAGTGAATATATTTGTCGGCAATGACACTTTGATAGACACTGATATATATGAATTGTGGCTGAAGGGGTACACAGGTAGGCGAGTAAATTATTATGCTGTTGATGCACTGTCTTTACATAATGTTTTCTCGGAGAAATAAATTGTATTTCAAGACAAAGCGAAGAAACAAAGTAAACGCCGATCGCTTGTATTTTCATTACACACTCACTTAGCACAGTCACATACGTTATTTAATATTTATCACATATAAAGAATCCTACTTATTCTATGTTTTTGACTTAATTTACTTATCATAAATGCGGTGTTGATAAAATCTTCAAATATTTCGGAATGGGGTCTAAATTGACAGTTTATTAATGCCGCTGGTTTTAGCACACGAAGCAGCAGTGGTTCAGCAACAGAAAGGAATCTTGCAGCAGTATGGGGCCACGTTTGAAATGTTGTTCAGTGACACTGTGGACCATTACCGCACCTTTAGCATGCTGGAGAGGTTTTACAAATACCCCAGCAAACTGATTGACACACCTGTCTTTCAAATTAACCCAGAGACAAAAAAGATGCTGATTGAAAGGTATGAGTAATAAAATATAAAGTGTTTTTTGAGGGGTCAAGCCAAAACTCTGGAGCAGTGTTAGACCAGATAGACAACTGTTTTATGTTGGCCTGAAAAATTGTAACATTTTCATCAGTTTTTAAATATAAGGGTTCATTGGTCCAAAAGTTCTGTAGTGAATGCTTGGTCCACTGAACCCTTCTAACTTTTGAACCTTCGAATTGTTTCATTTTTTGTACCATTATGAATGTTGAGATAGAGAACTTAACTATTTCTTGTTCCAAAATATCAAGTTTACTATCAGTCATTGAGTTAAGAGGATTTATGATGACCAATCCAGGATATCTATTGTAGTTTACAAATATGTGACATAAACCTCTGTATGTGTTAAAGTGCTTAGAATTACAAATGTCTGGGTGAGAAATCATAAGACATTATAGTATGTGAATGCCAGACCCAATAGCTTTTTTTAAACCAGTTTTATGGTACACTAGAAGCTAATTACAATTTGTTGATAAAATAGCTTCCATTGCAATGCCTTTATCTGCATATGTCTACAAACCTCTGCATATCCATCTCCTTCCAGTTAAAATTTTAATCTAGATAAATCTGTTATCATCTGACTTTCATTACATATCATATTACATATCACACGAGTACAACAGAACATCACCAAAATCATGTAAAAGAACAGCTTTAGTCAATTCTAATTTATCTTTAGGTATTATGAATTTGATCCTGAAGTGGTCAGAGAGTTCCTTGGAAAGAAGTTGTCATCGAGAAACAGAAAGGATCTCGATGATATCAGTGAAAAGACACGGGTGTCTCTGAAAAGCTGCAGGAGACAGGTATTGTTGATTCCATCTTGTAAAATTTCTGTAGAAGAATATAATTTATCTGCACTCTAATATTTCTTATGTATAATAGATATAATGTAGCGATCAAAACTGTTGTGAAGGAATTATGATATTATCTGATTGTTTAACACATCCTATGAAGCTCTCCACTGGTCAGCCATTGCATGGGTTTGTTTAGAGTTTTGTGTGAATTAATTTGGAAATGATTAAAGACAATTTTTTTTTTTTCAGTTTGACAATGTTAAGCATGTGTTTAAAACGGTGGAAGACATGATGGGGTCCCTAGTGGAAAACATTAGGACACTGTTTCTTATATCAGAAGAGTTGGCAAAGTATGGCACCTTGAAAAAAATAACAAGTTCTATAATAGACAAATATTCATAAGAAATTTATGCATAGTATTTCACTGCACATTATATACTGTGTACATCCTTTATGTGAAGTTACATTCATAATTAACAACATGTAATGAAAAGCTAGGGTTTACCAGTTCCAGTTTATTTATGAATATGATTTAAATAAATGACTAGGCTTTCTTTCGTTTATTCCAGAAAATATGCTGCAATAGTGTTTATCGCTAATAACAGGTTTGAGACGGGGAAGAAGAAACTCCATTATTTGACCTTCGAAGACTTTGCTTTCTGTGCTGACCAAATGATGTCGCACTGGACGTCGAGGGCTAGAGGTCAGTGGATAGGTCATAGGTTAAAAATTGACCTTTTTAAATTTCAAAGTTCAGGTTCACAAAGAAAAATTTCTGAGGTCATCTTATTAATTTTAATGCTGTTACATAAATCCATATAGTTACTCAACTAACAAGTTTCCTTTTTTAATCAGTGTAAGATTTGCATGCGAATGTTGACATGAAAAGATTGTATAAAAATTTTTTTAAATTTATTTTTATTATGTAGATTTTATTGCAGTATTTTGTGACAATTTCAGGGGTGAAGACACTGACCAGTGAGGACATTGATACAGACCTGGACCGAGATTTTCTTCAGGCTCTTAGAGATGTCAAAGAACTGTCAGATTATGTGGAAGAACATAAAAGGTAATACTACCACTCCTATTTATACTGCTTCTACTACCTGTAGGACCTCATGTGTAACTTTATACCATTTAGAAATGCACAAAATGAAATAAAAAAGATTGTCTTTTTTTTTTTACAAATGATTGCCTGTGGATTTTGATTAGTAATAAATTGAATGAAATATCTATCTTCCTATTTCATAAATTTTGTAGGCAGAATAATTTGTCTTTGTGATATAATACATCTCTAAATATTTTTTTCCATTTTGTTTTGTATTTTTATATTAGCTGGATGCATATGATAATCTTTTTATATTAGCCCTCATTACCTTGCTAGTGGTAATAACATTATTATATTGTATTTTTGATTAGCTTAGTGTTGCGCACACTTACAGGACTGAGTGACAGAGCTTTTACAGACATTGAGCAAAATTTTAAGGTATGTTTTGCATGCAGAAATAATGATATGATTATGTAGTATCCATATCTTTACCCAGTGCTATCACTAAGAGCCTCAGTCATCTTAATACAGATCATCTATTTTTATATGATAATTAACTCTTTAATTTGAAAGATAATTTTCTCTTACACTCTGGAATGGGCAATTAAATTTAGATTACTTGTATTGTGCAACATTAAAAAAGAGGCAGTTATTTTCTGCATCCAGATATGAGCACAGTTGGAGAAGGTTCAATTTTGTTTAACTAGACATTTTCATGTGACCAATTAAAAATTAAATGTACATATTTCTGTTACAGAATATTTCAAAAGTAATAGTTGGTATAGGGAGTGGACTTAGCCATAGTAAAGAATCCAGGGATTTATTTTTGGATTTAGTAGAAAAGGTAACATATGAAATGTCTGGTGTTGGGTGAAATGTCTTGTGAGTTGTTTTTCATCTGTTTTCATCATCTTACAACAGACTCATAAAAGTCGTGCAGATGTATAGATTAGGGTAATTTAATTGTTTTTTCAAAAGAAGGTTTGATCAAGATGTCTGTTTAATTTATTATATTTCAGTTGAGAAATATTTTTAAAAAAGTTAGATCTAAGCACCTTTTAAGAATGAGGGGAAATTTCTAAACTTGATGCCAATAATACAAGTTTTTAAAAAACTTTCATTAAAGAAATAAATTGCTTTTCAGAACTCCCATGTTAAGACACTACAGTTTTTTTTCTTTTGTTTAGTTTATAGAGCCCTGTCGGCAAGCTATGTGGACCAAAGATGATGTAGAGGCATTCCTTAATGCCTACCTAGATACCAGTCACATGGTAGAGCACTTTAGGTATGGGATATTATTTTTGATCTGTTGACCCATTAAAATTTGTCCCAGGTCAAATCAGAGCACTCGGAAGATATTGCTCGCTTTTTATACTTGTATCTGCAAATGTAAAGAACTCTTTTGATGTGTAGCCTATCACATTTGAGAATGTTAGTGGTGTACACACACATACACACACACACACACACACACACACACACGCCTGTCCTTCTACTTGCCTACATTTGTGCGTGCACACATGGACACACACACACACACACCATGTTTTATAGGTGTCACTTTTCATGAGAGTTTCACTTTATTGTAGGTCTAATCCTCAAATGGCGAAGATCTGGGACAGGTACATGGTCATGATCACGGCCTGCATTGTCCAGATGTACCACAAGTGACATGGTGGGCTGTAGTCAGGGCAATGACACAGGACAAACCTTGGCTGTAGTCATGGCAACAGAGGATAAGCAACAATTCGAACTGAGACATGCTGTTGTCCGGTCAGTGACGCACAGGACAAACCTCGGCTGTTCTCATGGTAACAGAAGATAAGCAACTTGTTTGGAACTGAGACAGCATATGCTGCAGTTTGGGCAGCGTAAGAGGTCAAACCTTGGCTGTAGTCATGGCAACAGAGGATAAGCAACAGTTCAGAACTGAGACAGAGCACATGCTGTTTTCAGGGTAGTGGCAGGGGGGAGGTATTGTTAACAACTGTGACAGAGGATAAGTAACAGTTTAAATCTAAAGAAGCTATAAACTACAGTTACTAATGCAGCCGGGATAATCAAAGGACCAAAGTATGGCAGGAAGGACAAATGAAGGAACTGAACTGCATTAAGGCCAATATTGGGGAAAAATGCAGTTGTGACAAACGAAGAAATAACAGTAAGGACAAAAAAAAAGAATCGTAGCGATAACAATTGAAAGTCATTATTGGAGCGCTGTGTGCTGCTGTACCCTCACAATATATTGCAATGTACAGCAAATGCACGGTGCACTTATGATGTGTATGGAATTTCAGAGTTGACACAGATGTCAGCACTGTATGCCATTTCAAGAAGTTTTGATAACAGTCCTGTGAATCTGTCTAAATTATTTTCTAATTTTTTGTAATGGTAATGATTATTAAAGGGCGTTGCTCCTGATTTTGTTTTTGTTTGACCGATTGTTTGAATTGATTGTGCCATAAAGAGTGCGTGTTTGAAAATGATTGTTAATTGAGCTCGAAATAATCGGTCTTTGCCTATGACATCCGTGATGCATTTAATCTGCTTATTGAAATATTTTGAATAAAAAAAAAACCCAACAAAATCATTGCAATTCACCTAGTTAACTATGAAAGATGCAGTACTCGTAAGTTGTGATAAACGGACCAACCGTAGCGTCGGTACATCTTGAAAAGTGAAACGTTAAAGAAAGCGCGGTGTCCGTTCTCCCTTTTATTTGATGCCATATGAATTAGGACAACCATTATTAAAATTGAATTTCAATACCCGATGAAAAAAGGATAACTAGTATTTATTTACCCCGAAAGACAACAATACAATATTTATATCGTCATATTGCCGGTTCCAACATCTACCTTCTCGCGTGACCTATTCTCGTGCCCCGAATTTCATCGCATGCTTTTTAAGGAAGGACATAAACGCCCATACAAAAAGTAAGGATGAAATAAAAATGCGTCAACGCGTGTAATTTTAAAATTGGATTCAGCCAATTTGAGTGAACGATCTGAATATTTTTATCGTATTAACATTGTATTGCAGGAGAGCCATAGTGGGCAAGTGCTGAAAATTGTGACGGATGTCAGAAAACTCCGCGCTTAACAGGTCTCCATACCCATAGAAGGTCCATATAAAGAAAATTTCTTTGTCCATATTTGTTGAATAACAGTGGACCGACCTGCTGACGCGACTTAAATACTCTGAGTACTTCCTGCGAGTACAAAGTCATTATGAAATTTCTTTTTCGCTCTTGGCAATGAGAACGCCGGCCCAAAATGCCACCTACAAATTAAGGTGTAATTGGACAGTCAACTGTCTGGCTTGCTGCCATGTAGTATTTGTACTACTGTCTTCTTGTGTCTCTGTCGCTCTAGGCGAGATAAATAGAGAATATAGTAATGTGTGGATCCTTTTGCATGAACACAATGATAATGATAAAAAGCGACACTGGTAGAACGATACGCAACGTGACTTTTGTATGAGTTACAAGAAGGACAAGAATGAAGGTCAGAAACATTGTCTCTCTCCTTTTCTTTCGGTAACAACCGTCCCCGCGAGCGACGCGCAGACATATTTTTTGGTTAAGAGTTTGTCAATATAAAGAACGTCGTGTTTGGAAGGCCATAGGTTGCGCTGGGGCGGGCGACTTCAGACAGCGTTCTCTTTCTAGAGGCGCCACGTTAAAGCTTCCGTTTGTTCATTCCAAGCAACACGAGTTGCCTTCAAGGTAAATTGTAATGTATTCATTAACGTTTTCTTGACTACTTGAATAGAATTTGAAAATACTTGTTAACAAACGTATAGAAGTGTAATTGTTTTGTAGATCAGCCTTGCAGCTAAAAGTAAATATATAATTATCTATTATCTAACGTGTTATGTAAGATAAAGTTCAGTTAATTTAGGGTTTTTTTATTGTCAACACTACATTTAGTGTTTTTGCGAACTTATGCTACTCAGATATACTGATGTTTTGAACTAAGAAGTTCATGCGCATTTTAATTTAATTAGTTGGAACTCGTGATTTTGTGAAGGAAATCCTTTTCAAATTGGAGTTATTGTTTTCCAGGTGCCCACACCGCTCTTCCCAGAAAGAGTAAACTTTATTACATGAATGAAAGAAAGAAAAATACGATTAGAAGTTATTCATAGATTTATTTATTGTAAATAATAAAAATGGGACTTAAAGACGGGAACGTCTCGACATTTTTCTTCTCTAATGCATGGCGATGACTCTTAAATCCGAACATTATCATATCAATTTAATTAATGACCTATGCCAACTTTTATAATATTTTCAGCTTTCTCATAAATGTACAGAAACAGGATGAATTGTTTTAAATGGCGTTTACTTCTGGTGATGATCGCACTGACAAAGGTAAGGCGAAAGTGAATATTTAAAAGTATACTCTGTGCGTTCGAAAATATTCTAAGGTCGTGTTTTTTAACAGGAACATTTTCAAGCATCCTACAAAGCTAATTAACAACCATAAAACCGTCGATATTCCTCTCTAAAATGTCCGAGAGACACACCGGTATATATGAATTGTTTTTAGAAATTAGTTATTCGATTAAAAGCGTTACAAGACAACAAATCCAAATGTCGGCAAAGATTCATGTGTCGGAGAAATTTGCTTTTTTCCCCGGAGAAAGATAGATATGGCGAGAAAATGGAATATTGTAACGCTGAAATTATTGAGTGAAGAATAAGTTTTTCGAAAATTAAAGAGTGTTTTTGCTGCATTTTAGGTTGCGTTATTGTGAATTTCTCTTGTTTAGACAGCTTCTTGTATTTAAATACCGATTTTCCTTTTCCTCAAACTTTAAAGAATCATGGGGTGGGGTGGGGAGTTAACATTAAAAGAAAATTTAANGAGAAATGTATTTTTACATGAACATTGTCCTTTAACTATTTCTTGTTCCAAAATATCAAGTTTACTATCAGTCATTGAGTTAAGAGGATTTATGATGACCAATCCAGGATATCTATTGTAGTTTACAAATATGTGACATAAACCTCTGTATGTGTTAAAGTGCTTAGAATTACAAATGTCTGGGTGAGAAATCATAAGACATTATAGTATGTGAATGCCAGACCCAATAGCTTTTTTTAAACCAGTTTTATGGTACACTAGAAGCTAATTACAATTTGTTGATAAAATAGCTTCCATTGCAATGCCTTTATCTGCATATGTCTACAAACCTCTGCATATCCATCTCCTTCCAGTTAAAATTTTAATCTAGATAAATCTGTTATCATCTGACTTTCATTACATATCATTTTACATATCACACGAGTACAACAGAACATCACCAAAATCACGTAAAAGAACAGCTTTAGTCAATTCTAATTTATCTTTAGGTATTATGAATTTGATCCTGAAGTGGTCAGAGAGTTCCTTGGAAAGAAGTTGTCATCGAGAAACAGAAAGGATCTCGATGATATCAGTGAAAAGACACGGGTGTCTCTGAAAAGCTGCAGGAGACAGGTATTGTTGATTCCATCTTGTAAAATTTCTGTAGAAGAATATAATTTATCTGCACTCTAATATTTCTTATGTATAATAGATATAATGTAGTGATCTAAACTGTTGTGAAGGAATTATGATATTATCTGATTGTTTAACACACCCTATGAAGCTCTCCACTGGTCAGCCATTGCATGGGTTTGTTTAGAGTTTTGTGTGAATTAATTTGGAAATGATTAAAGACAATGTTTTTTTTTTTCAGTTTGACAATGTTAAGCATGTGTTTAAAACGGTGGAAGACATGATGGGGTCCCTAGTGGAAAACATTAGGACACTGTTTCTTATATCAGAAGAGTTGGCAAAGTATGGCACCTTGAAAAAAATAACAAGTTCTATAATAGACAAATATTCATAAGAAATTTATGCATAGTACTGCACTGCACATTATATACTGTGTACATCCTTTATGTGAAGTTTCATTCATAATTAACAACATGTAATGAAAAGCTAGGGTTTACCAGTTCCAGTTTATTTATGAATATGATTTAAATAAATGACTAGGCTTTCTTTCGTTTATTCCAGAAAATATGCTGCAATAGTGTTTATCGCTAATAACAGGTTTGAGACGGGGAAGAAGAAACTCCATTATTTGACCTTCGAAGACTTTGCTTTCTGTGCTGACCAAATGATGTCGCACTGGACGTCAAGGGCTAGAGGTCAGTGGATAGGTCATAGGTTAAAAATTGACCTTTTTAAATTTCAAAGTTCAGGTTCACAAAGAAAAATTTCTGAGGTCATCTTATTAATTTTAATGCTGTTATATAAATCCATATAGTTACTCAACTAACAAGTTTCCTTTTTTAATCAGTGTAAGATGTGCACGCGAATGTTGACATGAAAAGATTGTATAAAAAATTTTTTAATTAATTTTTATTATGTAGATTTTATTGCAGTATTTTCCGACAATTTCAGGGGTGAAGACACTGACCAGTGAGGACATTGATACAGACCTGGACCGAGATTTTCTTCAGGCTCTCAGAGATGTCAAAGAACTGTCAGATTATGTGGAAGATCATAAAAGGTAATACTACCACTACTATTTATACTGGTTCTACTACCTGTAGGACCTCATGTGTAACTTTATACCATTTAGAAATGCACAAAATGAAATAAAAAAGATTGTCTTTTTTTTTTTTTTACAAATGATTGCCTGTGGATTTTGATTAATAATAAATTGAATGAAATATCTATCTTCCTATTTCATAAATTTTGTAGGCAGAATAATTTGTCTTTGTGATATAATACATCTCTAAATATTTTTTTTCCATTTTGTTTTGTATTTTTATATTAGCTGGATGCATATAATAATCTTTTTATATTAGCCCTCATTACCTTGCTAGTGGTAATAACATTATTATATTGTATTTTTGATTAGCTTAGTGTTGCGCACACTTACAGGACTGAGTGACAGAGCTTTTACAGACATTGAGCAAAATTTTAAGGTATGTTTTGCATGCAGAAATAATGATATGATTATGTAGTATCCATATCTTTACCCAGTGCTATCACTAAGAGCCTCAGTCATCTTAATGCAGATCATCTATTTTTATATGATAATTAACTCTTTAATTTGAAAGATAACTTTCTCTTACACTCTGGAATGGGCAATTAAATTTAGATTGCTTGTATTGTGCAACATTAAAAAAGAGGCAGTTATTTTCTGCATCCAGATTTGAGCACAGTTGGAGAAGGTTCAATTTTGTTTAACTAGACATTTTCATGTGGCCAATTAAAAATTAAATGTACATATTTCTGTTACAGAATATTTCGAAAGTAATAGTTGGTATAGGGAGTGGACTAAGCCATAGTAAAGAATCCAGGGATTTATTTTTGGATTTAGTAGAAAAGGTAACATATGAAATGTCTGGTGTTGGGTGAAATGTCTTGTGAATTGTTTTTCATCAGTTTTCATCATCTTATAGCAGAGACATAAAAGTCATGCACATGTATAGATTTGGGTAGTTTAATTGTTTTTTCAAAAGAAGTCTAGGTAAGATATATGTTTAATTTATTATGTTTCAGTTGAGAAATATTCTAGAAGTAAAAGAAACAAAAGTTAGATCTAAGCTCCTTTCAAGAATGAAGGGGAAATTTTCCAAACTTGATGCCGAAAATAAGTTTTTTCTGCTTTGAAAACTTTTATTAAAAATTGCTTTTCAGAAGCCCCATGTTAAGGCACCTTTGTTTTTTCTCTTGTTCAGTTTATAGAGCCCTGTCGGCAAGCTATGTGGACCAAAGATGATGTAGAGGCTTTCCTTAATGCCTACCTAGACACCAGTCACATGGTAGAGCACTTTAGGTATGGGATATAATTTTAATTCTATTGACCCTTTAGAATTTGTCCCAGGTCAAATCAGAGCACTTAGAAGAATTTGCTCTCTTTTAATACTTGTCTCTGCAAATGTAAAGAACTCTTTTGGTGTGTAGCCTAATACACTTGAGAATGTTGGTGGTGTACACACATACGCACACACAAGCACATGCCTGTCATGCTTGCATTTGTGCGTGCACACATGGACACAGACACAAGCACTCACAAACACACACTGTTTTATATGTGGCACTTTTCATGAGAGTCTCACTTTATTGTAGGTCTAATCCTCAAATGGCAAAGGTCTGGGACCGGTACATGGTCATGATCACGGCCTGCATTGTTCAGATGTACCACAAGTGACATGGTGGGCTGTAGTCAAGGCAATGACACAAAACAGACGGCTGTAGTCATGGCAACAGATGATAAGCAACCTGTTCAGAACTGAGACAGCATATGCTGCAGTTTGGGCAGCTGAGGTCAAACCTTGGCTGTAGTCATGGCAACAAGGATAAGCAACAGTTCAGAACTGAGACAGAGCACATGCTGTAGTCCGTGCAATGACACTGGTCAAATCTCGACTATTCTCATGGTAACAGAAGATATAATACCTGCTCAGAACTGAGACAGAGCAAATGCTGTTATCAGGGAAGTGGCAGGGGGGAGGTATTGTTAACATCTATGACAGAGGATAAGTAACAGTTTACAACTAAGAAAGGTATGAGCTCCAGTTAGTAATGCAGCTAGGATAACTGAAAGAAATGAAAGTAAGGTCAGCTAAATAAATGTGTGGCAGGAAGGACAACTGAAGGAATTGAACTGCATTAAGGCCAATATTGGGGAAAAATGCAGTTGTGACAAACGAAGAAATAACAGTAAGGACAACAAAAAAGAATCGTAGCGATAACAATTGAAAATTCATTATTGGAACGCCGCGTGATGCTGTACCCTCACAATATATTTTAACGTAAAACAAATGCACGGTGCAGAGAAAATAACCGATACCTATGATGTGTATGGAATTTCAGAGTTGACACAGATGTCAGCACTGTATGCCATTTCAAGAAGTTTTGATAACAATCCTGTGAATCTGTCTTAATTTTTTTTCTAATTGTTNTATTGTTTGTAATGGTAATGATTATTAAAAGGGCGTTGCTGCTGATTTTGTATTGTTTCACCGATTCTTTGAATTGATTGTGCCATAAAGAGTGCGTGTTTGAAAATGATTGTTAATTGAGCTCGAAATAATCGGTCTTTGCCTATGACATCCGTGATGCATTTAATCTGCTTATTAAAATATTTTGAATAAAAAAAAATAAAAATCATTGCAATTCACCTAGTTAAAACTATGAAAGATGCAGTACTCGTAAGTGGTGATAAACGGACCAACCGTAGCGTCGGTACATCTTGAAAAGTGAAACGTTAAAGAAAGCGTGGTGTCCGTTCTCCCTTTTATTTGATGCCATATGAATTAGGACAACCATTATTAAAATTGAATCTCAATACCCGATGAAAAAAGGATAACTAGTATTTATTTACCCCGAAAGACAACAATACAATATTGATATCGTCATATTGCCGGTTCCAACATCTTCCTTCTCGCGTGACCTATTCTCGTGCCCCGAATTTCATCGCATGCTTTTTAAGGAAGGACATAAACGCCCATACAAAAAAGTAAGGATGAAATAAAAATGCGTCAACGCGTGTAATTTTTAAATTGGATTCAGCCAATTTAAGTGAACGATCTGAATATTTTTATCGTATTAACATTATATTGCAGGAGAGCCATAGTGGGCAAGTGCTGAAAATTGTGACGGATGTCAGAAAACCTCGCGCTTAACAGGTCTCCATACCCATAGAAGGTCTATATAAAGAAAATTTCTTTGTCCATATTTGTTGAATAATAGTGGACCGACCTGCTGACGCGACTTAAATATTCTGAGTACTTCCTGCGAGTACAAAGTCATTATGAAATTTCTTTTTCGCTCTTGGCAATGAGAACGCCGGCCCAAAATGCCTCCTACAAATTAAGGTGTAATTGGACAGTCAACTGTCTGGCTTGTTGCCATGTAGTATTTGTACTACTGTCTTCTTGTGTCTCTGTCGCTCTAGGCGAGATAAATAGAGAATATAGTAATGTGTGGATCCTTTTGCATGAACACAATGATAATGATAAAAAGCGACACTGGTAGAACGATACGCAACGTGACTTTTGTATGAGTTACAAGAAGGACAAGAATGAAGGTCAGAAACATTGTCTCTCTCCTTTTCTTTCGGTAACAACCGTCCCCGCGAGCGACGCGCAGACATATTTTTTGGTTAAGAGTTTGTCAATATAAAGAACTTCGTGTTTGGAAGGCCATAGGTTGCGCTGGGGCGGGCGACTTCAGACAGCTTTCTCTTTCTAGAGGCGCCGCGTTAAAGCTTCCGTTTGTTCATTCCAAGCAACACGAGTTGCCTTCAAGGTAAGTTGTAATGTATTCATTAACGTTTTCTTGACTACTTGAATAGAATTTGAAAATACTTGTTAACAAACGTATAGAAGTGTAAATGTTATGTAGATCAGCCTTGCAGCTAAAAGCAAATATATAATTATCTATTATCTAACGTGTTATGTAAGATAAAGTTAAGTCAATTTTGGTTTTTTTTTATTGTCAACACTACATTTAGTGTTCTTTGCGAACTTATGCTACTCAGACATACAGATGTTTTGAACTAAGAAGTTCATGCGCATTTTAATTTAATTAGTTGGAACTCGTGATTTTGTGAAGGAAATCCTTTTCAAATTGGAGTTATTGTTTTCCAGGTGCCCACACCGCTCTTCCTAGAAAGAGTGAACTTTATTACATGAATGAAAGAAAGAAAAATACGATTAGAAGTTATTCATAGATTTATTTATTGTAAATAATAAAAATGGGACTTAAAGACGGGAACGACTCGACATTTTTCTTCTCTAATGCATGGCGACGACTCTTAAATCCGAACATTATCATATCAATGACCTATGCCAACTTTTATAATATTTTCAGCTTTCTCATAAATGTACAGAAACAGGATGAATTGTTTTAAATGGCGTTTACTTCTGGTGATGATCGCACTGACAAAGGTAAGGCGAAAGTGAATATTTAAAAGTATACTTCTGTGCATTCGAAAATATTCTAAGGCCGTGTTTTTTTAACATGAACATTTTCAAACATCCTACAAAGCTAATTAACAACCATAAAACCTTTCGAATAAAAGAACCTGGCGTCGATATTCCTCTCTCAAATGTCCGAGAGACACACCGGTATATATGAATTGTTTTTAAAAATTAGTTATTCGATTAAAAGCGTTACAAAACAACAAATCCAAATGTCGGCAAAGATTCATGTGTCGGAGAAATTTGCTTTTTTCCCCGGAGAAAGATAGATATGGCGAGAAAATGGAATATTTTAACGCTGAAATTATTGAGTGAAGAATAAGTTTTTCGAAAATCAAAGAGTGTTTTTGTTGCATTTTAGGTTGCGTTATTGTGAATTTCTCTTGTTTAGACAGCTTCTTGTGTTTAAATGCCGATTTTCCTTTTCCTCAAACTTTAAAGAATCATGGGGTGGGGTGGGGGGTTAACATTAAAAGAAAATTTTAGAACATGTGATTATGTATGGCNATATAAAGAAAATTTCTTTGTCCATATTTGTTGAATAATAGTGGACCGACCTGCTGACGCGACTTAAATATTCTGAGTACTTCCTGCGAGTACAAAGTCATTATGAAATTTCTTTTTCGCTCTTGGCAATGAGAACGCCGGCCCAAAATGCCTCCTACAAATTAAGGTGTAATTGGACAGTCAACTGTCTGGCTTGTTGCCATGTAGTATTTGTACTACTGTCTTCTTGTGTCTCTGTCGCTCTAGGCGAGATAAATAGAGAATATAGTAATGTGTGGATCCTTTTGCATGAACACAATGATAATGATAAAAAGCGACACTGGTAGAACGATACGCAACGTGACTTTTGTATGAGTTACAAGAAGGACAAGAATGAAGGTCAGAAACATTGTCTCTCTCCTTTTCTTTCGGTAACAACCGTCCCCGCGAGCGACGCGCAGACATATTTTTTGGTTAAGAGTTTGTCAATATAAAGAACTTCGTGTTTGGAAGGCCATAGGTTGCGCTGGGGCGGGCGACTTCAGACAGCTTTCTCTTTCTAGAGGCGCCGCGTTAAAGCTTCCGTTTGTTCATTCCAAGCAACACGAGTTGCCTTCAAGGTAAGTTGTAATGTATTCATTAACGTTTTCTTGACTACTTGAATAGAATTTGAAAATACTTGTTAACAAACGTATAGAAGTGTAAATGTTATGTAGATCAGCCTTGCAGCTAAAAGCAAATATATAATTATCTATTATCTAACGTGTTATGTAAGATAAAGTTAAGTCAATTTTGGTTTTTTTTTATTGTCAACACTACATTTAGTGTTCTTTGCGAACTTATGCTACTCAGACATACAGATGTTTTGAACTAAGAAGTTCATGCGCATTTTAATTTAATTAGTTGGAACTCGTGATTTTGTGAAGGAAATCCTTTTCAAATTGGAGTTATTGTTTTCCAGGTGCCCACACCGCTCTTCCTAGAAAGAGTGAACTTTATTACATGAATGAAAGAAAGAAAAATACGATTAGAAGTTATTCATAGATTTATTTATTGTAAATAATAAAAATGGGACTTAAAGACGGGAACGACTCGACATTTTTCTTCTCTAATGCATGGCGACGACTCTTAAATCCGAACATTATCATATCAATGACCTATGCCAACTTTTATAATATTTTCAGCTTTCTCATAAATGTACAGAAACAGGATGAATTGTTTTAAATGGCGTTTACTTCTGGTGATGATCGCACTGACAAAGGTAAGGCGAAAGTGAATATTTAAAAGTATACTTCTGTGCATTCGAAAATATTCTAAGGCCGTGTTTTTTTAACATGAACATTTTCAAACATCCTACAAAGCTAATTAACAACCATAAAACCTTTCGAATAAAAGAACCTGGCGTCGATATTCCTCTCTCAAATGTCCGAGAGACACACCGGTATATATGAATTGTTTTTAAAAATTAGTTATTCGATTAAAAGCGTTACAAAACAACAAATCCAAATGTCGGCAAAGATTCATGTGTCGGAGAAATTTGCTTTTTTCCCCGGAGAAAGATAGATATGGCGAGAAAATGGAATATTTTAACGCTGAAATTATTGAGTGAAGAATAAGTTTTTCGAAAATCAAAGAGTGTTTTTGTTGCATTTTAGGTTGCGTTATTGTGAATTTCTCTTGTTTAGACAGCTTCTTGTGTTTAAATGCCGATTTTCCTTTTCCTCAAACTTTAAAGAATCATGGGGTGGGGTGGGGGGTTAACATTAAAAGAAAATTTTAGAACATGTGATTATGTATGGCATATGCTTGTATGAAATAATTTCATAGCTAAGTATTTTTTTTCATCTAAGTATGTGTTCTCCCCTACCCTCCAACTGAGTGACATGAAATAAATCAACGAACAGTAACAAAAATGTTGAACAAACCTCAATATTCGTACTCTCTGACAACAGGGTCCACTAACAATCTGTTACAAAATTATATCCTACAGGGGCCCTTTCTTCAATTTTGTATACTATTTTAGTGTGATACCAGAGGGTACAACAGTCGTGCGTGTCCTCGATGAAAACCAAATTTAAGTGAGGAGGTATTAGTGGTTTTTAGTCTAGCGTGATTTCTGTTTGCTGTGAGGCAAATACATTTGATTCCAGGACAGGGCGGTGCTACAACTTCGTTAATATTTCAGGCGTGATTGAAATAAATCTTTATATCCAAATATATATGTTGTCATGTAATATTATTACTCATTGTCCCAAGAATGCTTCTGGTACTTACTATTGTCTGTTTATTTAGACCTTTTGTTTTCTCTTTTGCTGAAAGTGAAATGGGTAAATTAATTGATATATAGGAAATAAAGAACAAAATAAAATTAGCCGTCAATATCAATTTGCACAAAATCTCTTTAAAAGCAGACATAATTGCTTTCTTATGTACAGACAAAGATTAATGAATATTAATAAAATACAAGTCGTATTCGAAAACCGTCTTGATCGGATCATTTTTCCTAAAGCTGTGCTATTTTCCTGCTTTTCATTTTTTTTTCTTGAAGTTATGTATTTTTTTGTTAATTGTTCAATTTTCACATATTGGCAACACCAGGGTGTGACTTCGAACTATCGTGGGCCTGAAGACCTTTGCTAGTCACATTTTCTAAATATCTATATTACCTGCAGTGCATAATTAAAATTGGTCGTATTTATGCTGTTGAGCATTATGTAATATTGCACCAGCGCGATTTGGAAAGTCAGCCTGATTGGATTCTTTTTCTAAAAGTAATTCATTTTTATGTAAAATGTTTATTTTTCACACATTGGCATTCTCATGGTGGGACTTAGAACTCCCACGGGCATGAAGCCTTATGGTATTTACCTGTTCTGAATGTCCATGGTACGTAAAGTAGATAAATAAAAATTAGGGTGATTTTGCTTTAGGCATTATGTAGTATTTCATCAAAATTGACAAAATAACCTGTTTTGTGCATCATTATTTTCTGCATTATGTCTGTCAATTTGACAGCTTTGCTACCTTGTTTTAATTGAGGGACATTGTCAACGGTATTTGTTTGTTTTCCATTTTTATTCAAACTCGTTGTAGGAAGTGAAGGAACACGTGTCTTTCAACTTTAAAAGCGACCCTGCCCAAAACGCGCGCGGGCCCATGCACGCACGCACACATACACACACACACACACACACACTTGTTAAGTAGTGTCAACACCATTGTAGACGGTACAATGCAGCTAAGATTATGTCTCTTCTTCAGTATGTGCTGGCATTTTAACGACCGCTGTCCTAGTGTAACCTTTCTCCAATTACCTGAAATTTACCAAGGAAACAGTTTTTTTGGCGTGTAAAGTGTAGTAATTTTCTGTCTTGACAGTTGTATACAGTATGTCGACATGATATCACATTAGAAGACGGATGTTGAAATACGCGTTTAAGATCTCCATACATCAGTGTATAACAAAACTTATAAAATAATTTTATTAATGCATAGACTATGCTTAATCAAGTTTATTCTGTACGTTAGAACCGTATGTCCGTATGGAAGTTACGTTGTGGTTAAAGCATTTCGACAAAGCAATTAAATGCTAAATAATAAAAACAATCTATAAGTTTCTAAATGAGAAAATTACAAAATAAATGTTTTGCTTGAGCTGTAAATCAAGCAATTTAGTCATCACAGCCCTAGCGGCAAGGCATGATAAATTCCTTCAGATAATGATAAATATTCAGTTGCACAAATATTTCATAACTTCTTTTGGATATTCTCATATTATATTAAATAAATCCACATTCATAGCAAATTAATATTACAAAAAGACTGACAGCATCATCGAACTCTTTCTTTCTTCAAAAGAAAAAAGTATGCAAAATGACAGAAAATAAAAAATGGCCTCTGTAAATTACCCAATCTTCGAAAATTACGCTTATATGTACCTAGCCCAAGGCACACCTGCCTTTTGAAGCACAGTTTCATCTTTGCGTCTACTTTTTGGCTGACTGGTTATTTCTTAGCGCATGCGAACCCGTTATCACCTCATTTTACACAGTGGTACGAGTTGGGAGGGAGCCAGCTGACGCCTTTATTAGATATACCTTTGACTTAGGAATCCAGTGGTGTTATTATTTGCACCTTTTGGATTTTGAAGTACTGCTCGGAGAATATGAAAAAAAAGATGATTGTTATTATTATGAAATTCTAGTATGATTTTCAACAAAACATTTCACAGAAGTCAAGTTTGGGCGTGACACTTATCGATAAAACCCAGAGTTAGTCTTTTTTTTTTTTTTTGCGTTGTACAGTACGTTTGAACCCTGTGAATGCAGGTTCTTAATAATTTCTTTTAAATTTTGAGCTACTTGATTCAAAAGTTATAGCCGTCTTGCAAAAATGCAAATAGGCCTAATTCGAAAGCTTCCATAGTAATAGTATAGTATTTTACACAGGTAACTTTTATTAGATCAATTGTTTTTTATTATTATTTTACGTATATACCATATAATGTACGTATAAAGATGAAAATATTTTCTCGATATTCTATCTTATTCTTTTAGATTGTTGGTGCTGTTCTTTCTCCAGCAGGTAAGTAGGATACAAAGCTCTACGTTTTCAAATAACAATATATGCCCATTTATGGGTTTGTGCCTCATCGAAGTGGAGATTCGAAAATAAAGAAGCTAGCGCACTTCTACGCTGAAGCTCAGGACACTTATTGCGAATAAGCATAATCTTTTCTTATTCTAACCATGCATGCACATTAATATTAAGACTATCGTGTTAAAATTGAGAACGTGTTTCATTAGAAAATATTGCCGTTTTGCATTGTTCAAAAAGAATGATACAATCTTTTTTTATTTCATGTTTTCAGACTCCGAATCAGTCACGTGCTCCAACACAGGGTTCTCAGTGGACGTGGTAAAACCGTCATCCTATTTCACTCCCTACGTTCAATATTACCGCGGAGACGCCGACTGCACGGTTACCTTGACATCTAGTGACACCTATAGGATAACCTTTAACAGCCTCACCGCTTGTGGATTGGTTAAGTGTTTAGTTCATTATTATGAAATGTAGTTTGAAATTAGCCTGATTTTTAGATCTGATGCGTGTCAGTTTCTTCATTTTCAGATATCCATGTTGATGGGTAAGTAGTGTCAGGGTACTTAACGTAGAGCCAGCTCTCTTGCTGAATTTCAAGATCACTCCTTTAACGTGTTCTAAGAACTTTTTACCTCATGCTTAATGGTTTGTTTTCTGTAGCGCGATTTTACATTTTAAGGCGTCCCCCAATCGAAAAGACAACTAAACAGACTCCCATCCTTTATTTGCATTCATTTACTTTTAATCAAGTAAGTTAACAAATGTAGTGAGATGTATAGTTTATTATTATTATTATCATTATTTCAATTTATATATCAGTTATTAAGTTCGATTTCATAGTTCGATTTTGAAACCAACTTTAATTGTATTTAGTCTAGCAGTGGAGGAGGTGGCACTTACTCGACTACTGTAGTCGTACCAGTTCGCAGTGACGGCCTGGAAACTGCCTCAGACATCTTGAAATACGTCACATGTAACTTTCCTGGCACAAGAAGCATAGCTGCGGCCGCTAACGCCTTCGGCGTCAATATGTAAGTTTTTTTTATTTCAATTCCATTATCTTGTTTTGCATACCGTATCTGAGAATTATATATTGTAAATTTAAATTGTCAAGGAATTGCTTTAAATACTATCCCAAGCTTTGAAGACGGTGTTGGACAGCCTGATATTAATAGATGAGAGGTTCGGGTAAAAACAGGCATACCTTTTTGAAACCTTTTGTGAACCTTTGTAAAAGTTCTCTGCCGATGTTTTGCAATGTCCAACCCCTCTTTGACCCAATTACAATTTTCATTAGTGCCAACAATCCATCCAACAATATCAGTAATACGATCCGAACACCAGGGGTCCGAGTTCTGGTCCTGAACGCCAACGACGTCCCCTTGGCCAGTGGCCAAACTGTCACTTTGGGAACAGAGCTTGAACTGCGCTTTGAACTCACAGACGACAGCGGTAAGTATATATAGGATCATTTTTTCTGCATTTTGATAGAAGTAAAAATGCATTGGGTTGGGTTCATTTTATCGACAGCATCTTAAAAATATCCCGTTTTCCATCTCGCTGATTTTTATGAACTTTGATAAAGATCTATTCTTTTGGTTTGAATAGGACGTTCCTACCCCTCTGTTTTATTCGCAAACTAAAAAGGCAAACAAAAAGGTATAGAGACGATAACACATGGTTTATCTGTATTTTTTAAAAATCTGTTTGGTATTAGTCTAATAGCGACATTTTTACCTGCAATCCGGTCTACATGTTGAATATTATATCTTCTTCTGACAATTTGCAGTTGGAATTTTATGCTTATTTCTACTAAGGTAGTAATAAAAACATTTAAAAATGTCCATTAATAATGCAGCAGACTAGATATAATTATTGTAATGATGATAATTAGATAGATAGTTAGATAGATAGATAGTTAAAACAAGGTATTGTGCAAAATTATATGTCGTTCTTACAATGATTTTGCAGATGGCGTATACGGTTCCATTAAAGTTGTCCATGTGTATGTGGCTCCAACCAGCGATGAATCCGACTCTGAGAGTAAACAACTTATAGACGAGGATGGGTAGGTCAAACCCAAACTCGGCGTGCAGCAGATAAACTAGTATAGTAACTCAAGTTCAATTATTGTACATCTTATATTGTGTGCTTAAGTTTCAGCAACGTTTTGACAAAGGGTTAAATCGCTCAGTAAAATGATCATTATAAGTCTATTATTGTTGAATTAATTGAGTAAAATCAAGTGTTTAGGGTCTATTTGTTGTTATCAAATTTGTCTCGCTTCGTCTTTGTCTTCCGACAAACAAAAACAAAGCTTTTGAACCATCTAGTTTATTTAGTTCTATATTCAGTACTGTATAAGCCCATGGAACGAAAACCAAATATACTGCTCACTGAACAACTCATTTGCAAAATATACCTCGTGTTGGACAATATTGAAAGAAATGTTGATTTTCAAAACCCATATAAACAGACGTTTCTTTATAGCTGCCCATTGGATACCAGTCTTCTCCAAGCGGTCACCAAACTAACAGACGGCACTCCAACCGCCAATGCCAGGACGGCCCATGCTGACTTTACCGCTTTTAAGTTTTCATCATCCAATCAGGTTTACTTTCGCGCAACAGTTCTCGTCTGCCCGTATTTCAATGGAACATCCTGTGAACCGGTAAAGTTGCAAAAGTGTATACACTCCTTGTGAAATGTCTTACCTCAAACGCTCTGCTTCTTCTGTTTTCTGATCATTGAAAATTTTGATAAAAAAAATTGATAAAAAAGTCCCAGCGCAGGGCATTTTAATTTTAGGCCTACAACACTTGAAAAGTGGGCTTTCCACAAGACCACATTTTAGCATTTTCGTGGCCTTTTTCCTATTTTCGGATTACATTAGTATTTTAGTATTGCTGTTTCATTAATCTAGGCTTCATGCTCTGGCACCACAAGCGGATACGGCAGAAAGCGCCGCGAGATCGATATTGTTACCTCCAATGGCAGCACCACCATATCGACTACAGAGATACACGCGACAAACGTGATTAATGTGCGGACAAGAAGAACCGGCATAGACGACACTGGCGGTTAGGATTACTTGTGCATTAACGCTTCGTTTGATAGAAAAATATAGACGATTCAAATTAGTTAATATGATTGCTAGCTATCGTGATGTTTATGGCTGTGCTGTTAATGCTGCTTATGATTATAATCATTATAATGATATTAATGATAACAATAGTAAATAACTTAATTTACAAAGGGCTGCATAATGCATCTCTCTCTCTCTCTCTCTCTCTCTCTCTCTCTCTTATCACACAAAACCCACAGTGTCCAAATATTTTTTGACATTGCAGGTCAGACCGGATTCTGTCTTAGTACTCCGGGCTTTGCTGCTGCCGCTAGTGTTTTTATCGCCACAGCTCTGTGCTGTGTTATCCTCTTCGTTTGTTTGGTTGTTACGGTGAGTGTTCAAGAGAATTTGTCCAACATCTTCATTGACATGAAAAATAGGTTCTCTCATAATAATAATAATAATTATTATTATTATTATTACTATTATTAATATTCGATTTACTTAAGATAGGTGTTACAGTACACGAAATTCCCGACAGATTAAGAGATAAGGATATAATTTTTTCAAACACCTATTGTCTATTATATCTATTTCTGACGTTCAATAACATGTTTTTGACCTAATGTTCTACCATACATAATAAGGGGGATCCTTGTCGTCTTCTTTTTGGTTTCAGATTCATCGAAGAAGACGACAAAATGAGAAAATAATCGAGAGGCCAGCAGAAGTTGATTCTGTTCATGATAACAAATGTAATTTCCCAGAACAGAAAAGTATCTCTTTCCCTTCGCTGGAGCCATTGGGTAATCATATTAACTGTCATCAGCAGCAGCAACCGAAATTACAACAACAACAACAGCAGCAACAACGCAATATCCACCATCGTCACCACCATCGCAGCAACAAACAACTTCAGGAAAAAGAACAATCAAACAACGGTGTGATTCATTGCCGTTATCAACGGCAGACGCCCGACTGGCAAGTTTCAGAGAAATCGGCAGAGCCGACACCGCGAGCCCCTGGAGAGACGTCGTGGCACAGTTTTGAGAGCTTGGACACCGAAGTGAAGCAATTTCCAGGCTTTACGTCACTGGCAGACCAAAGGAACGCCGCATTCCGCCATTCTAACTTGAGCTTGTGATTATTTTAACCATACTTTTATCATTGACATGTAAATACATGTTGCTTTTGTAATAAAATACTTTGTCTGTATAAAATCGGTTTCTTTTCGAAACACGCCCCGCTAGTTATTCTTTCCCGTGATCCTTCGAAGTAAAGTTGCAATGAGCTTCAGAGTAACCTGTACACAAAATCAACGCTGAATACAATGAGAACCTTGTCGTTTTGTATTATTCATACACAAATAATTCATTATATTAATTAAAATTATATGTAAACCGAGTAACTACATATCTTGGCTTTCCTCGTCCTAGATGTGCGCATGTAATATAACACGGGTGCTGAGTTTACTTTTGCCCCGCTTCGGTCAATTTTAGTGTGCATCAAAATGACTTGAAAATGCGCTATCTGCTACACACACATGTCAGATTAGTTTCCAATGTACTTTGGAACTCAGGGAGAGTAAAAAAAAAAAAATCAGAGTAAAACCAAATCAGATAAAAATTGAAATGTAAAATCTTTGATCAATCTAACCTGCAGTGACTCTATCTCCACGACGCTATATAAAGCAAGAACAAGGCAGCGTCTAATCATAAACAGAAAAGCATATTCGTGGGTTAATGATGTAATGAATGTGTATATCATGATTTTCTACTAAGAAAAAATATTCGAAAAAAAAATTAAAGTAGGCCTATAGAAATTAGAAGGAAGAGAGAAAAATAGAAAATATATTAACCCCCCTGTTACCTGTGCCTTTTATTTGAAATTAGATTTTTTTATCTTAATTCTTGTCTGACCTATAAATCAATTTATTTCATCAACATGTAGCCGTATCTTTACTTGGTTTTTGTACTGCAGCGGTGAGGGTTTGGACTGTCTTGATTTTTTATACGGAAGTCAGTATTTACCCATTTCATGCATAGATGAACAACGAACAAAACCATGGAGAGTGTGCCGGTCAGTGTAGAGACAATTTCGGAAAATCAGATCCAAGAAATTGGACTGGATGGCACAGAATTTTATGTACAGTAAGTAAAATGTTTGCCAAATAGTTCATATAGTGGGCCTGCTCATTAAAAAACCGTAAAATAGGATTGATCATTGTGCAAGTCCCAATTTTTATTCCTAAGTTTTCGGGCTGTTTCACGAGAAACACTACTAGAATTTTTCGTTAAGTCAATATAGTGGAAGATGTAATCGATTGTTCAACACAAGTAATCAAGATAATATGCTTTATCGTTGTTGCCATGGCGATATATTTTTTTAAATATTTGAATGTATGTTAACCAACTAATCAGCATTTTGATCATGCGACTGTCTTTTTGAAAAAAAATGTTTGCTCTGTCAAAATTCCCTGCTTCATTACTCCTTCCAGGCCACTTTCTATGTCAGAAAACCTGACCAAGTTGGCACATAAGATCGACTTCTCCAAAGATGAAAGTGAAGAGAAAGGAAAACCCACCTCAGAGGGAGGGACAGAAATCACAGAGGAAGAGAAAGCCCTGGCTAAGTTCCAGCCTTCACTGTGGCCTTGGGACTCAGTCAGGACTAAACTCAAGTAAGCCAGTGGACAGGGGCGCATTCAGAGATATTATCTTAGACTCTTCCAAATTATCTTTGTTACCATCCATCCTTTTAGACCATCTTCTGACAGAAAAAATAGTTAGCTGTCAATGTTAACTTAAAAATCTGACAGTCTTCCAGAAGACCCAGAAGACGGCCAAAATCCACCCCTGAGTAGGGGTGAAGACACTGTCTGAATACATATTAGATATCATAGTTGCTTTTGAAAGTAAGGACTAAATAACACGAGATACTTAATTACACATAGTTTGTAGTTGTTAATGAATTGTATGATTAATTTTATATTTTAATAATTTTATTTCATTATTTTGAAGTACTTCCTGTTAATAGTACATCGGTGAACTTGACATGAATTTGTGATATTTGACTTGGTCTCATGATGCAAATGATGTTTGTGTTATATGTAAAATTTTCAAGCATAGAAAAGAACAGATGCAACAAAGACTAGTATATAGGTGTATTATTTTTATCACAGGAACTCCCTGACAGAGATGAGTGTGTTACTCGATGTATTAAACATAGCCAAGGAGAGAAGATACATGGTGCTAGACCCTGTACAACAAGAGCCTCCTGAACAGAGGCCAGCAATGCTACTCATGGCTAAGAAAAAGGTATGATATGATAAAAGGTATCTTTCTTAAATATACATATGATGCAGTGGTTGTAGATCTGGTGTTTAAAGTTTTAGTTTTAATACTTGCATTTTCCTATATCTCGTGTAGGATGCGTGGAACTTCTAAGAGGTGTGTTATTAATTGTGTTGTGAATTTTTCCACAGATGTTTTGAAATACTTTTTAATGACATTGGTCTGAATACCAGGTAATACACTTTTGAATGAAGAAGATAATTTCTTTTATTAATTTTCCCATTCTATCACTGTATAGGGTTTACAAGAGGCTGCCAGCATCTTACTGGAAGGAGCTGAAAGGTTAAGGAAATCTCAACAAGAAAAGAACCAAAACCGAGGTCAGCCTGATTTCCACACTGAGCTGAGAAAATTGAGACAGCACTGGAGGCTGAAGAAAGTGGGGAACACCATACTGGGGGATCTTAGCTACAAGTCTGGTGAGATGCTGAATACACTGAAAGAGAGGGAGAGAGAGAGAGTTTGCTATTTATAGGTTAAGAAGTAGAAGTACTGTTTAAAATATATTTTGCATCATCAGCAGAATAAAAGCTTTTGTTGAGTTTTTTTTTCATATTTAAGCATGCTTTGTTAAATGAGAAAAGAATAAAATGAACTGATGGTCCATTTGTGGTGTGTATTGAGGTTAGTATGGTTCCTTGCAGACTACCATTCATCTCACAGTGGAACAAAACTGCTTTGGTATAACATGATTTGAATACTTATTTTTTACCATATCACTTTTGAATTTTAAATTATGAATCAAAAATGGGCTTCCTTCTTTCTAGCTGGTTCCAGGTTTTGGCAGAGTGGGACATTTGAGGTGATCAAAAGTGACCTGGACGAAGACCCCCCTCCAGCACCCCCCAGTAAGGCTCAGCTCCCCAGGAGCCCCCTCAGAGTAGTGGTGCCCAGTGAACTGGATGGTGTGGCCTACATACAGGTGGCGCTGAAGAGAGCAGCTGGTATGTAGGTTAACCAGGATAGGCTATCTGTCATGTAGAAATTCAGTTATATTGATTTATTTTAATGTTAGATCAACCATGTATATTTTATATAAAATTTCCTGACTTCATAACCTTTGCCGCAAAGTTCTCTGGTACAGCTGATACACAGTTTAGTACAGATGAGTTAGCAATATAACATTAGTTATCCACATTTCTAATGCTGCTGATCATATTTGTCTTGTGCCCTAAACTGTGTCTGAATCAAAATTTACTAGTCAGTAGAAGAAAATCAGAAATTATGGAAAATCTAAAATGGTCATTAAAATTTCCAATAGTCTGATCAGACTAGTAACTTTGAAATACCCAATGCCCTATCTACAAGTTAATTGCCAGTGGCTTATGTTGCAGAAAGCTTCAATAATCATACCCCATGATACAATCGATGCAGAGTATAGTACAAATAATTATGCTTAAAATATTATCTTTATTTCAGATTCTGCAGACTTTATGAGTGCCAATGTGACTATGCCCTCCAGTTCAGCAGGTATACCCGAGGATGCCCCCTGGCAGAGAAAGTTGGAAGCAGCACAAAATGTGATATTTTGTAAAGAATTGTTTGCACAGGTAAGCTGTACAAGGTTGCCAACATTTATCTTCTCATAATGTATGTATCTGTTATTGTTATTATTGATAATGTTATGTTTTGTTATTATTTGTTGTTGATATCTTTTTAGTATGTAAGGAACAGATATATGAAACAAATGATTGGAAATAAAATAAAATTTGATAGAGTGACAGTAAAAAAATTTCTTGATATGTGTAAGATCTTTAAACTTTAAGGTTGCAAACTTTAAACCCTTAAACATTGCTTTCAATATTGCTTTCTATTTTGACGTAGCTGGCAAGAGAAGCAGTGCAGTCCCAGTCCAAGATACCAAATATTGTAGTAGGCAACCAAATCATAGTGCCTGTAAGTACTACATGCTCTATGGATAGATAATTAAGTGTTATCTAAGAAAACAATTTGTTTTCAAAATATATCGGAAAACAGTCCCAGATAATTAATAGACTAGTAGACAACCAAATCTTGCTGGCAGTGAGTACACTGTAACATTATGCTATAACATTGTCATTTTCATTTAAACAGAAATTAAACATTAAATTAATTGTGGGTCTAGAGATTTTTTTTCCATGTCTCACAACTGAAGTGGCAAATATAATAATTTTATTTATAATTTATAATAATTCTTATTTTTATTTAAGCTTTTCCCAGGCATTCAACTGACTGTCACATTGAGTCACATTACAGGAAGGGAGAAAAGGGTAAATAGAATGATCTTGATATTTTCTTCATTTTCAAGAAACTACCACTTTTTTGTCACAAAGAAAGATATTCCTAAAAAATGTTTATTTCATAAAATTTTCTTCAAATTTGAGTACATATAATGGTGATCTTGTCTTCGAGAAGGCCATTTCATACCGCCCCCCCAAAAAAAAATAATCTCTGTTACGAATTTGACTATATATAGGTTAACTTTTTCTTTTTTGTGAAATCCCAATGTGAAAATGAATTCCTAAATGTAACAAAAATGAAAATTTACATAGTCTTAGATCTTAAAATTATTTTCTGTGCCATCAAAACAGATATCACAAACAACTGCATATTTTGAAGATCTATTGTACCAGTTATTCTCAGCACCACATAAAATAAATGCCATATTTCTGTCAAAATCTTCCAGACTCCAGGTCTCCATCACAAGCAGGTCCACAACCAGGTGTTAGAGCACTCTCTGCACCAGTTACTGAGGGAGATGCACCATAAGAACATCCATCATCCCATGCCCCACCCCGTCACCGCCTCCCTGGGGGTCAGCAAGAGGCGACGGCTGGCTGGACCACAAGCCTTCAGCAAACAGGAGTTATCTGACATGATGGAAAGGTATGAGGTGTTTGTAGTTTAAATAATCATGCTGATTGTTAGTAGTTGAAGTGGTCACACTCTAGCGCTAAGGTAGATATAAAAAATGTTAATAAACATGAGTTTTAAGTGTGATTATTTTGACTAGACTGAAGGTGTGTGAAGCTGTAACTGGGGAAACTTGAACTAGTATGTAGGAAATTTTATAATTAGTTTCTATATATTATCATGTGAAAAATTCAGTTTGAAGTACTGTTCTGGACTGAGGCAATTTTTGCTCTTAGTTTTGTACAAGTTAGAGGCAGCCTTGTTTGTTTATCAACCCTTATTCCTCAGTGGGCCAAAAAGGAACCCATAAAAATTGAGCACATGGATTGATGTAACATATGCCATGTTAGCCCTACTGAAATCTGGGTAACAGTTCTCCCATTAAATGTGCATTTTGTTATGAATTGGTGACTCACCCTGTTATTCATTTATTTATTTCTTCCTTTAACAGTGAATCTCTGCTGGACCAGATTATAAACCAGGCCAAACACATGATACTAAGGTCCAAGTGAGTGCTTGTTTTTATTTTGTTGTTTTTATTTCTACCTCTTGGTTGTGTAACCAGAGCACATGTTATGACAAAAAATAAATAAATAAATAAGGTACAGACCTTATTGAACTTGAGTTTGTCTCATCTTAATTTTTTTTCATATAGATTGAATATGTATATATCAAACAGCAATTTGATTACACCAGGTTGAAACCAACATAATCATCTCTCAATCTGTTTCCAAAAGAAAAACATTTTGATACTCAATTGGTGAAAACTGTATGGAACCCACATGATCACTTATTTCTCAATCACTTTTCCCAAAGAACTATGCAGCTGATAGATCATTTGACCAGAACTCTTCAGGACCCACAGTTGATGGCTCACTGGAACACCACCAGTACAGCTACACAGGCCTCATGTAGAGTGGACATCACTTCACTGGGGTATGAGAGTATCAGGTACTGTAAATATTATTTTCTGCATGTACAACTTTATATATTTGTTCTATTTTGTTTATTTAATTTGGTGTCAGCACATTTTACAATGACCCAACAAGAGTGTAATACATATTGAAGAATTACAGTGCAATATTAACAGTTATTTGTCATTCCCTCAGGTTATGGTTGTTTGAAGGTAGTAGATAAAAGTCTGTACACCATATAAACAAGCATGGGTAGCAAATTTATAGCCGATTAATATACTAGTAGTAATAAAAACCACTGAAGCAGTAATTTTCACTTGATAAGGGCCAACAATTGTTTTATTGGTAAATGCTGGAATATAAAAAAAACACACACACACACACACAGTAGTAAATCGTTCACAAAAGAGGATTTATATTGACTGTATGATAATATTATAATACCAGCAGTACCACGAACTACACAAGCTTTTAGTAGTGATATGTCATGTTTTTATTGTTTTTTCCCTCCAGGACTTCCTTCTATCTCACAGTTGGAATGGAGTCCATAAAAGCAGAGTGTAGGGATGGACGCATCATCACACTGTCATATGAACAGGGAGAGTTACGAGACTTGGTACTATCTCAGGTCTGTGATGTTTGCCATTTAAATTGTTACAGAAACTGTTATTCTTCAAATTAACACACACACAATGAAATAAATTCAAAAACAAATAAAAATATAGTTAAAATAAAGCACATTTGTGTCTAGTTTTACCTTGTTATTTTGAAATTTGTGAATCAGGTATACACACAGAAAAAACTAATTGATAAAGCAATTACCAAGACTTTTTCATTACCATTAGTAAATTTGCAAGCAAATGGTTGAAATACTGTTCAACTCCTCAGCAAATATTTATTTTTGCTCCAATAAGCTTCACAACTGGGTAATTTTGTGAGATTTTCTTTCACTGTTAATCTGTTTATTACTCTGCCAATAACAATGTATTTTCTGTGTGTATTGATTTGCTTAGAACATTTTACAGTATATTAGCAAGTGTACAATAATCATATTCATGTTTGCCATCAGATGTACCAGCACCAGGTGACCATGGCCCAGCACCTGTGTAAGTTGTTGGGCTGGCAGGTGCTCTCTAGCAGTCTGCACCTGGGGCTGGGGAACATGGAGCCCCTGGGGAGCTACTCCAGCATTATGATGGCATCCCCCTCGGGTCAAAGGTGAGGTCATAGTCAGGGTCAGGGGGGTATGGTCTTGGTGGAAGGCTACTTTGTCTTGCTTGTGCATTATGATCACCTGTGCACCTAAGGTGGGGCCAAGAGCACTTTGTGCAAAAAAGGTTTTATGACCATCTGTATGTTTTTCCAGCATCATGTAAATCCAGCTTCATTAATCGTTTTTCAGTCCTTCGTTTAGATTTTTTCTTTTTTTTTAATTTCTCACTTCTTTGAGTGAATGTTCACTTTCGCATGGAATTCAACTGTTACCCCAAGTTAAAGTAGATTAACGAGTGTTTTGTTTTTCCATTCAGAGTGCTGTCTATAAAAACTGGCCCAACCACGGGATCCATGGTGTATGTACAGCATTGCCCTAGGAAAGGGGAGGAGAACAACAGCAAAAACATTGTGACAGATCCAAAGTGGGACTGCCTAGGGGGAGAATTCCAGAGTATCAACTATCAGAAAGTGGAAGGAAGGAACTTTGTTAGTAAAATTGAAACTTTAATGGCTTCCTTACCATGACTGGTGTTCATGATTGAAAAAAAATTGATTTACATTGACATAAGGCTACAGAATGCCCCTGTTAGTTTTAAAAAGTGCAGAATGGAGATTTCTGGTTGGTATTCTTCAGTTTGCTGGAACAGCTTGCCATGTTAAAAATCCAGGAGAATAAACCGATTTTAAGCTTTAATGCACTTAATACCATGTTCATTATGGATTACCAACCAGAAAACAAAATTGTATTGTGGCACAGGAACAAGGGGGTATTCCTTGAATACCATCATGTGGTAAATAGGTCTCACTTGTTTGACTGTGGAGATTGGAAGTGGATACCCAATATTACACTTCTCTACATAAAAGTATGGAACCAACTTCAACCACGAAATCTCAATGTCATATGTGATTCCAGGCACTGTGAACAAGTTAAATATAAAATAATAAAATATTGGTGTCATTCATTTCCATAATACCAATTTTGAAGATTTCAGCAATGTCATTTGTGAAGGAAATCACACAACAGCAGATTTTGCAGGAAAAAGTTTTGTATGTGCGATGTATGCATGCATGTATGTATGATCATGACCAATATATATACAAATAAAACTCAAAACATCAGCATTGTGTCATTATTAAATTAGTAATTTAGAATATTTTAATAATAGTATATATCACATGGTCTTCACGCCATTTCCAAATTTCTCACAGGGGACGAGGGTCCAGACAATTTACAAAATATTACTTGACTTAACATGTCAAGGATATTTACAGATCTTAAGTTACTTCTCATTTCCATCGCAGATAGAGTACAGGCAAACATTTCACTCTACAATCAGCACTGAATTCTCACATGAGAATAGCCTGCCAAAGTATTTTGGAGAGCAAAGAGAGTAGAGGTTGCATGTACTGTCCTCACGATTCCAATAGAAGTCAACATATAAATGGCACTTTTCCATCTTATGTCAGCATTTTGCCATGCTCAACAGGGGTTGAACAACCTTGTTGCCAGACATTCTCCCTGTATACAGCTGGTGACAAGGATCTATAGGCCAAGTTATGGTCACTTGGAAGTAGATCCATGTACACTTCAACTTTGCCAAGTGGAACTAACATGATGGTCTGTAGCTATATCTGGTGTGACTGCTGAAGTTGAACACAAGTCGGCTGAATGTTTCGGTTTGCCTTAAGCTCCAGTGTATAATGAAAAGAAGTAGATGTATAGCAAAAAGACGGGATAGAGAAGTAAAGGCTTTTTATGCTGCAGTCCTTCCACACAAAGCAATGTTCCTGCACTGTATGTTGCCCAAACCACACCTAGGACCTGAAAACATACAAGGAAAATAATTGACATTGATCATCTTATTCATTTGTGACATTACTTTAGGTTGCTGTCACTGATTTACTATTGGCATAAAAGTTATTATGAAAATACATGTATTTTACAATACTTGAATTAAATGTGAATTTTTACGTGTAACTGAATCACAGACAGCTTACCTTCAACACCATACTAATATAATAGAAGGAATGCACTAGTGGTAATAATGTACCCATCACTACAAGGGGTAATAGAGAATAACCTATGATGCCCAGACACTGGGAGTATGTCACCTGAAACACAAAGGCAGATTGAATACATTCCCATTCATAAAGATTTTTGAAATGTTCACTTTGTACTTGATTTATGTTAAATAAATTACAATTTCACTTCATTCATTAATATCTAAACTCACGGGAAAATTAGTTCTCTTTTTTAGAAACCAATATTTCTTTGTTGAACACCCACCTCTCCTCCTAAAACCCTTGCTAACATGAAGACCAACATGGAACCAAACACCCATATAGTGAGAATCCAGGAGATTACCTGAAGCATAAGCAAAAAACAAGTGAATTCATATGTCCAGTCTACGTGTAAAGTCTTAATTTACTCCCTTTGTCTAAAATAATGTTCATTTACTGTTTTAAAAGAATGTAAAAAATGTTTCAAAAACTTTCATCAGTTTACCTGTAACATGGAATAAATTCAATGTGTCATTAAGTATACCAATGGTAACACCAAAAGTGATAAATTTATTTGGTTGTGTATTTCCTCGGTTTGTGGAATCCATCCTGCAGTTATAAATTCATTTATTGATATTACCACCTTTAAAAGATGAATTGAATAAAAAAATCTAAATACATAAATACATAATTTACCCTTAAAATACATGTTCACCCTCATATTAGCGAAAAACACAACTGCACCAGAACCCTTACCCTAAACTGCCCATAGAGTGACAGCAAGGAGTAGACCAGAACAACAACTAAAGGTCCCCAGAAGTCTGGGTTGTCCCTCAGCACTTCTCTGTTCACTTTCCACTTCATCACAGGCACAGGTAGTAGAACACAGCGTAGTTTGTACAGTATATCAGGGATATCAATATCCAATTCTTCTCTGAAATAATTAGACATGCATGTATATGAAATGATCATTTTTAGGGTTTATCATTAATCTTATCATTTTTATTATCTATTAAAATAATTTATTAAAATTTTTTTATTATTTAATATTTGTCAAATATTTCATTACTCTACAGGCTTACATTTAACTAATTACTAATATTTTTTTTAAATTTCCATAAGGCCACACTTTTTTATTTTTATGGATGACANTAAAAAAAATTCTTGATATGTGTAAGATCTTTAAACTTTAAGGTTGCAAACTTTAAACCCTTGAACATTGCTTTCAATATTTCTTTCTATTTTGACGTAGCTGGCAAGAGAAGCAGTGCAGTCCCAGTCCAAGATACCAAATATTGTAGTAGGCAACCAAATCATAGTGCCTGTAAGTACTACATGCTGTATGGATAGATAATTAAGTGTTATCTAAGAAAACAATTTGTTTTCAAAATATATCGGAAAACAGTCCCAGATAATTAATAGACTAGTAGACAACCAAATCTTGCTGGCAGTGAGTACACTGTAACATTATACTATAACATTGTCATTTTCATTTAAACAGAAATTAAACATTAAATCAATTGTGGGTCTAGAGATTGATTTTTCCATGTCTCACAACTGAAATGGCAAATATAATAATTTTATTTATCATTTATAATAATTCTTATTTTTATTTAAGCTTTTCCCAGGCATACAACTGACTGTGACATTGAGTCACATTACAGGAAGGGAGAAAAGGGTAAATAGAATAATCTTGATATTTTCTTCATTTTCAAGAAACTACCACTTTTTTGTCACAAAGAAAGATATTCATAAAAAATGTTTATATCATAAAATTTTCTTCAAATTTGAGTACATGTAATGGTGATCTTGTCTTCGAGAAGGCCATTTTATACCCCCCCCCCCCCAAAAAAAAAAATAATAACCTCTGTTACAAATTTGACTATATATAGGTTAACTTTTTCTTTTTTGTGAAATCCCAATGTGAAAATGAATTCCCAAATGTAACAAAAATGAAAATTTACATAGTCTTAGATCTTAAAATTATTATCTGTGGCATCAAAACAGATATCACAAACAACTGCATATTTTGAAGATCTATTGTACCAGTTATTCTCAGCACCATATAAAATAAATGCCATATATCTGCCAAAATTTTCCAGACCCCAGGTCTCCATCACAAACAGGTCCACAACCAGGTGTTGGAGCACTCTCTGCACCAGTTACTGAGGGAGATGCACCATAAGAACATCCACCACCCCATGCCCCATCCTGTCACCGCCTCCCTGGGGGTCAGCAAGAGAAGGCGGCTGGCTGGACCACAAGCCTTCAGCAAACAGGAGTTATCTGACATGATGGAAAGGTATGAGGTGTTTGTAGTTTTAATAATCATACTGTTTGTTTGTAGTTGAAGTGGTCACACTCAAGCGCTATGGTAAATATAAAAAAATGTAAATAAACCTGAGTTTTAAGTGTGATTATTCTGACTAGACTGAATGTGTGTGAAGCTGTAACCAGGGAAACTTGAACTAGCATGTAGGAAATTTACATGCTAGTTTCTATATATTATCATGTGAAAAATTCAGTTTGAAGTACTGTTCTGGAGTGAGGCAATTTTTGCTCTTAGTTTTGTGCAAGTTAGAGGCAGCCTTGTTTGTTATCAACCCTTATTCCCTCAGTGGGCCAAAAAGGAACCCATAAAAATTGAGCACATGGATTGATGTAGCATATAAGGGTGCCTTTTTAGCCCTGCTGGAAATTGGGTGGCAGTTCTCCAGTTAAATGTGCATTTGATATGAACTGATAACTCACCCTGTTAATTTATTTATTTCTTCTTTTAACAGTGAATCTCTGCTGGACCAGATTATAAACCAGGCCAAACACATGATACTAAGGTCCAAGTGAGTGCTTGTTTTTATTTTGTTGTTTTTATTTCTACCTCTTGGCTGTGTAACCAGAGCACATGTTATGACAAAAAATAAATAAATAAATAAATAAATAAGGTACAGACCTTATTGAACTTGAGTTTGTCTCATCTTAATTTTTTTTCATATAGATTGAATATGTATATATCAAACAGCAATTTGATTACACCAGGTTGAAACCAACATAATCATCTCTCAATCTGTTTCCAAAAGAAAAACATTTTGATACTCAATTGGTGAAAACTGTATGGAACCCACATGATCACTTATTTCTCAATCACTTTTCCCAAAGAACTATGCAGCTGATAGATCATTTGACCAGAACTCTTCAGGACCCACAGTTAATGGCTCACTGGAACACCACCAGTACAGCTACACAGGCCTCATGTAGAGTAGATATCACTTCACTGGGGTATGAGAGTATCAGGTACTGTAAATATTATTTTCTGCATGTACAACTTTATATATTTGTTATATTTTGTTTATTTAATTTGGTGTCAGCACATTTTACAATGACCCAACAAGAGTGTAATACATATTGAAGAATTACAGTGCAATATTAACAGTTATTTGTCATTCCCTCAGGTTATGGTTGTTTGAAGGTAGTAGATAAAAGTCTGTACACCATATAAACAAGCATGGGTAGCAAATTTATAGCCGATTCATATACTAGTAGTAATAAAAACCACTGAAGCAGTAATTTTCACTTGATAAGGGCCAACAATTGTTTTATTGGTAAATGCTGGAATATAAAAAAAAAACACACACACACACACAGTAGTAAATCGTTCACAAAAGAGGATTTATATTGACTGTATGATAATATTATAATACCAGCAGTACCACGAACTACACAAGCTTTTAGTAGTGATATGTCATGTTTTTATTGTTTTTTCCCTCCAGGACTTCCTTCTATCTCACAGTTGGAATGGAGTCCATAAAAGCAGAGTGTAGGGATGGACGCATAATCACACTGTCATATGAACAGGGAGAGTTACGAGACTTGGTACTATCTCAGGTCTGTGATGTTTGCCATTTAAATTGTTACAGAAACTGTTATTCTTCAAATTAACACACACACAATGAAATAAATTCAAAAACAAATAAAAATATAGTTAAAATGAAGCACATTTGTGTCTAGTTTTACCTTGTTATTTTGAAATTTGTGAATCAGGTATACACACAGAAAAAACTAATTGATAAAGCAATTACCAAGACTTTTTCATTACCATTAGTAAATTTGCAAGCAAATGGTTGAAATACTGTTTAACTCCTCAGCAAATATTTATTTTTGCTCCAATAAGCTTCACAACTGGGTAATTTTGTGAGATTTTCTTTCACTGTTAATCTGTTTATTACTCTGCTAATAACAATGTATTTTCTGTGTGTATTGATTTGCTTAGAACATTTAACAGTATATTAGCAAGTGTACAATAATCATATTCATGTTTGCCATCAGATGTACCAGCACCAGGTGACCATGGCCCAGCACCTGTGTAAATTGTTAGGCTGGCAGGTGCTCTCTAGCAGTCTGCACCTGGGGCTGGGGAACATGGAGCCCCTTGGGAGCTACTCCAGCATTATGATGGCATCCCCCTCGGGTCAAAGGTGAGGTCAGGATCAAGGTCAGGGTCAGGGGGGTATGGTCTGGGTGAAAGGCTACATACTTTGTCTTCCTTATGCAGTATGATCGCCTACACCTGAACGCCTTAAGTAGGGCCAAGAGCATTGCATGAGAAAAAGTTATTTCCATCTGTACATTTTTCCAGCATTATGTAAAGGTTACTTCATTAATAATGTATGTTTAGATTTTCTCTTAGTCTGTTTTTTATTTTAATTTCTCACTTCTATGAGTGAATGTTCACTTTTGCGTGGTATTCAGAAACTTGGAATCCAGTGACCCCAAGTTGCAGTACATTAATGAGTATATTTTTTCCATTCAGAGTGCTGTCTATAAAAACTGGCCCAACCACGGGATCCATGGTGTATGTACAGCATTGCCCTAGGAAAGGGGAGGAGAACAACAGCAAAAACATTGTGACAGACCCCAAATGGAACTGCCTAGGGGGAGAATTCCAGAGCATCAACTATCAGAAAGTGGAAGGAAGGAACTTTGTTAGCAAAATTGAAACTTTAATGGCTTCCTTACCATGACTGGTGTTCATGATTGAAAAAAAATTGATTTACATTGACATAAGGCTACAGAATGCCCCTGTTAGTTTTAAAAAGTGCAGAATGGAGATTTCTGGTTGGTGTTCTTCAGTTTGCTGGAACAGCTTGCCATGTTAAAAATCCAGGAGAATAAACTGATTTTAAGCTTTAATGCACTTAATACCATGTTCATTATGGATTACCAACCAGAAAACAAAATTGTATTGTGGCACAGGAACAAGGGGGTATTCCTTGAATACCATCATGTGGTAAATAGGTCTCACTTGTTTGACTGTGGAGATTGGAAGTGGATACCCAATATTACACTTCTCTACATAAAAGTATGGAACCAACTTCAACCACGAAATCTCAATGTCATACGTGATTCCAGGCACTGTGAACAAGTTAAATATAAAATAATAACATATTGGAGTCATTCATTTTTTTGAAGATTTCAGCAATGTCATTTGTGAAGGAAATCACAAAACAGCAGATTTTGCTGGAAAAAGTTTTGTATGTGCGATGTATGTATGCATGTATGTTATAATGTATGTACGATCATGACCAATATATATACAAATAAAACTCAAAACAAATGTGTCATTATTAAATTAGTAATTTAGAATATTTTAATAATAGTACATATCACATAGTCTGATGTATTTACAAAATTTCATGCCATCTCCAAATTTCTCACAAGGGACGAGGGTCCAGACAATTTACAAAATATTACTTGACTTAACATGTCAAGGATATTTACAGATCTTAAGTTACTTCTCATTTCCATCACAGATAGAGTACAGGAAAAACATTTAACTCTACAATGTATTCTCACATGAGAATAGCCTGCCAAAGTATTTTGGAGAGCAAAGAGAGTAGAGGTTGCATGTACTGTCCCCACGATTCCAATTGAAGTCAACATGTACATGGCACTTTTCCATCTTATGTCGGCATTTTGCCATGCTCAACAGGGGTTGAAAACCTTGTTGCCAGACATTCTCCCTGTATACAGCTGGTGACAAGGATCTATAGGCCAAGTTATGGTTACTTGGAAGTAGATCCATGTACACTTCAACTTTACCAAGAGGAGCTAACATGATGGTCTGTAGCTATATCTGGTGTGACTGCTGAGATTGAACACAAGTCGGCTGAAATGTTATAGTTCGTCTTAAGCTCCAGTGTATAATGAAAAGAAGTAGATGTACAGCAAAAAGACGGGATAGAGAAGTAAAGGCTTTTTATGCTGCAATCCTTCCACACAAAGCAATGTTCCTGCACTGTATGTTGCCCAAACAACACCTAGGACCTGAAAATATAAGAGGAAAATAATTGATATTTACCCTCATTTTATCTTCTTATAAATTTGTATATTTTTGTAAGTTAACTACAATGATCATCTTATTCATTTGTGACATTACTATAGCTTGCTGTCATTGATACACTATTGGCATGAAGATTATTATGAAAATACATGTGTTTTACAATGTTACTAGGATTAAGTGTGAATTTCTACGTGTAACTGAATTACATACAGCTTACCTTCAACACCATACTAATATAATAGAAGGAATGCACTAGTGGTAGTAATGTACCCATCACCACAAGGGGTAACAGAGAATAACCTATGATGCCCAGACACTGGGAGTATGTCACCTGAAACACAAAGGCAGATTGAATACATTCCCATTCATAAAGATTTTTAAAATGTTCACTTTGTACTTGATTTATGTTAAATAAATTACAATTTCACTTCATTCATTAATTTCTAAACTCACGGGAAAATTAGTTCTCTTTTTTAGAAATTATTTCTATGTTGATCACCCACCTCTCCTCCTAAAACCCTTGCTAACATGAAGACCAACATGGAACCAAACACCCATATAGTGAGAATCCAGGAGATTACCTGAAGCATAAGCAAAAAACAAGTGAATTCATATGTCCAGTCTACGTGTAAAGTCTTAATTTACTCCCTTTGTCTAAAATAATGTTCATTTACTGTTTTAAAAGAATGTAAAAAATGTTTCAAAAACTTTCATCAGTTTACCTGTAACATGGAATAAATTCAATGTGTCATTAAATATACCAATGGTAACACCAAAAGTGATAAATTTATTTGGTTGTGTATTTCCTCGGTTTGTGGAATCCATCCTGCAGTTATAAATTCATTTATTGATATTACCACCTTTAAAAGATGAATTGAATAAAAAAATCTAAATACATAAATACATAATTTACCCTTAAAATACATGTTCACCCTCATATTAGCAAAAAACACAACTGCACCAGAACCCTTACCCTAAACTGCCCATAGAGTGACAGCAAGGAGTAGACCAGAACAACAACTAAAGGTCCCCAGAAGTCTGGGTTGTCCCTCAGCACTTCTCTGTTCACTTTCCACTTCATCACAGGCACAGGTAGTAGAACACAGCGTAGTTTGTACAGTATATCAGGGATATCAATATCCAATTCTTCTCTGAAATAATTAGACATGCATGTATATGAAATGATCATTTTTAGGGTTTATCATTAATCTTATCATTTTTATTATCTATTAAAATAATTTATTAAATTTTTTTTTATTATTTAATATTTGTCAAATATTTCATTACTCTACAGGCTTACATTTAACTAATTACTAATATTTTTTTTAAATTTCCATAACTCTTACAACAAAGGCCTTTGGTCTTCCTCATCCACATCTTCATCCTCCTCCAGGAGCCAGCCAAAACCTTTGTTCTCCAAGAACTGGGAGGCAGGGCCGCGTTTCCTGGGATAGCTATGTCCACTGCTTGTTGGTTCTGGTCCACTCTCTAGTGTACCACTTATATTTTCTGAGCCTGGAATACACTGGACTGTTTAGTTTAGGGCCATTGCACGGTCATTTTCTATGGTTATTTTTCAAATGTTGCCACTTCTGTTTAATTACAAATCCAGTCTATGAGAATGTATAATGGCACTGCAATTACAGTCAATGATTGCAATTCAGGCACCACTTTGTAAGGCAATGCTACGCTCTTGAGAATGCAACTGATCTGTTCAGTAATCCTGACACAAGATAAGTTGGTGTCAGTGGTTTGGGGGTAGGTGGCATTGCCGCACAGTTAATTCAAAATTAAAACTCAGTCCACATAATTTGGGGGTTATGCCAATCGTTTATTGTGTGTGAAAACCTGTCGGTTTAAGTACCCTGCTTGTAAAATTAGATCGAAATCTTAAGTCTTACCTTGACTGCCTGCAGCACCAACGTCGACAAACTGAAAGTCGCTGTGTGTTGGCATATATTTACTGGGACTCTCCACCATGTACTGTGATTCTCCTGGAGTTCCAGGATTGTACGGAGGGCTTCCAAATGTGGCTTGATTATTTGATGCATCCATGATTTTAAATACAATTACAAAATTCGTCTAGCAATGCCACGAAAACAAAAAATTCTTTCCCTTTCCACCATGACACATCACGATCTCAGAGTAACGTAATTCATTACTTTTTGAAAGAACGTCTGGATAAATTTCCATAAAAAACAATATAAATACATTTTGTGTAATATTTGAGTTTGAGGAGCATAATTTTTGTTTCGCAAACGCCCTTTGTTCAAAGGATTTTGAAGCAGGTAAACGAAATCTCCCAGCATGCACCGTGGACGCGCGAAAGATGGAAGGAGGGATTGAATAAAAAGATAATTACAACATGGAAACGCTGCAAGGTGAATAGAAGACAAGAGATAACGACTTGTTGATTCTCTGTTATTTAAATAATTACAGAAATATGTATTCTTGATGTAATATTAAAGGATATTTATCGTAGATTTGCAAGAAACGCCATAAATATAGTCCTCAATATTTTAATTAGAAATACAGTATAATTTATACTATAAACATTGATCTGCTCCTGCAAATCTTGCCAACTTCGATAAAAAAAGCAGGAGACTGCTAAGATAAATAGGACACACAGGTTGAGAGGCAAAGAACTGGAGAACTAACATGGGTATCCAGGGCCTTTTACCCTTCCTAAGGGATGTTCAGAGAGAAGTCAACCTGAAGGATTACAAGGGCTGCACAGTGGCAGTAGACGCATATTGTTGGCTACACAAGGGAGCTTTTGCTTGTGCAGAAAAACTGGCTGTGGGAGAAAAGACAGATCAGTAAGTCACTTAGTCTATATAGTCAGACTTTAGTGCAATTTTTGATAAACCTAGCCCCCTACTGGATTAAAAAAAACATAAATACTGCCATTACTGGCTGATTATCAGATATGCACTGTGGTGTGATGCCTTAATCTTACTCATAAATGTGACTCACATTCACTTGGAAATATTTGTTGGCCAAAAGAAATATGTGTTTCATTCTATATCTATAACTTCCTTCATTATCATTTCAGGTATGTGTACTACTGTATGAAGTTTGTGAATGCCATGCTATCCTGGGATATTAAACCTGTATTGGTATTCGATGGGTGTCACCTGCCTTCAAAGAAAGAAGTGGAGAGAACAAGAAGAGAGTAAAGATAACTTTTTATTTTTATCCATGTGTTGGCAGTATGAGAAATGATTAAAATGGCCTTACTGGCCATTTTTGTCTGTATTTCCCAGCCTCTCTTCACTTTGATAGATAATAGACATATTCTTAGCCTTTTTGTATTTGTGATGTTTTGTTATTTGTTGTTGTTAATTATCATTATAATTATCACCAATTGATTTGGTTTAAAATTTGAAATTTTAGTCTTTCGTCTGTAGTTTTAGTAGAGCTAGAGGCTAGGGAAAATTGTACTAGAAATAGCCCAGTGCTCTCAAGATAAACTGTTTAATACTTTAGTCCAAAAAGATGGAATGTAACTGGTTTAATGTAAAGTCATTGTATTTTTTTTGGTTTTCATAAATTTGTATCATATTTATGAGGTTGGATATAGATATGAATGTAGAAACAAGTAAAAACCCCTTGTTTTCAAGATAACTAAAAGTGCAACAAATATTAAGGCCTGTCCATTATGATAACCATTTCTATTTTGATTTATGTTTGAATTTCATTTCCTTGAATTTTTTTTATTAATAAACATTAATAATAATGAATGATAATGATTTTATGCAGTCAGCACACTATTTTTCAAAATAATCAAAAGTCCTCATTATGTCAAAATCAAGTCATTGCCTTCACAATAAATATTAAATATTTAAGCAATATTTTCAACTTTCAGGAGAAGAGATGCCTACAGGAAGAAAGCTGCCCAATTTCTACGAGAAGGTAAAAAGAGTGAAGCAAGGCAGTGTCTAGAGCGTTGTATTGATATCACCCCACAGATGGCGCTGGAACTCATGAAGGTATCTACAGTTCTTGACAAGAAAAAATCTCATGTTGAAGTTTTAAACTCAGCATATATTTGGCTACCAACGGTAAAAAATTAATGGTGGTCATTAATAAGTCAGATGTGATAGAAATGGAAAGTAATTTTTTATGAAAATTAACCATGAACCCCTGAATGTTTTGATGCAAAATTAAATCTGTCTTAAAGAATGTACCAAATATTTTCTTCAGGCATGCCGTGAGAAGGGTGTTGACTGTATTGTAGCCCCCTATGAAGCGGACTCTCAGCTTGCCTACCTAAACAAGATAGGAGTTGCTCAGATTATCATCACAGAGGACTCGGATCTCCTGCTGTTTGGATGTGAAAGGGTATGGGAGCCTTTAGTGCAGTTATCAAAGTAACTTTTACACTTTGGATGCATTTGCTTTACGGTAATGTGCCAAGCATTTCGACGGGCCCAGTCAATCCGACCAAAAAAATTATATTTTAAAATTAATTTTTCTGGGCCCAAACATTTAGTCCATACGTCAAAATCATGCAAAAGTATTTTTTGCTTGTTCTGATTGTTCGACCACATCGTCGGCAAGACTCGGTAAATTTTCAAGCCAGTCATATAGATACTGCATGCCGGGCCCTTTGTCAATTGTTGTCCTTTCAATAGCTCTCGTCAATGAGGAAGAAACTATTAATTGAAGATCTAATCTGGAAGCATGACGTACCTGTCATTTCCTTTGTCCCCGATGACAAAATAGTGTTATAGACATACAATTTGTGCTAATTAAGCAGACTTGCCCTCGCTGACTGATTCATCACGCCCGTATTGTCATTAAGTTACTGCATGCGGAAATAGATAATACATAGACACCAACTTCAACATTGTCTTGCAGGTTTTATACAAACTTGATGTCAATGGCAACGGGATCATGATTGAGAAGGAACGGCTGGGTGAGGCAGCAAGTCTGAAAAACTCTTTCTGCACTTTTGAAAAGTTTCGCCACATGTGCATTCTCTCTGGCTGTGATTACTTGCCAAGTTTGCGAGGGATTGGACTCGGAAATGCTGCCAAGATCATTAAAAAGGCAAAAAATCCAGATATGACGAAGGTATGTTATAAAGTACATTATAGTTTGTATTGCATATCCTTTGTTATCTAGTATTCATTTTGAACAATGATTTTTTATTTCAAAATGTTTCATTGTGCTATGAGAAACCTTTGCCCAGATGTAACATGCATAAAGAGGACATAAGGTCATAAAAAGTCACCAACATTTACCCTCTACAACCCAAATCATATAAGTTGCTAAATATTTTTATTTTAATAAAAATATTCATATTTATAAATATGAATATTTTTATTTTAATAGAATCTTAAGAATATAATGCCACACCTATATATGGGTTACCTTCAGGTGTTAAGGAAACTGTCCACCTACCTGAAGAATGCCCCAGAGGTGCCCCAGGAATATATAGATGGTTTTACACAGGCAGAAAATACATTCTTATACCAGGTGGTATTTGACCCATTGCAGAGACGTCTGGCCCCCCTTAACCCCTTCCCTGATGGAATGAACCCCAAGGATTTGGAGTATGCTGGAGCGTATCCTTGACTCTTCGAACTTGTCGGTGATATAAGGGTGTAAATGAACTCTCCTGTTCTCTTATTCCTCTGTTGGTTTGCATTATTGTTATTTGATGAACTTATCTAGTGTGGTTTATATTTCAGATAATTCAAATCAAAATATTGATAAATTTTAGTGCAGGGTGAGAATTGAGCGTGGAAGGGTTGGAATTTTTTTCATAATATTAGAAAAAAAATATCATTCTTGTTGTATTTAACTCATAATCAGCTACTTCTGTAATGGGCGAGCTTATCAAATAGCACTGGGAAACATCAACATCTACAATGGAGAAAGAATGGATGACTATGATCCAGATACTTATAAGGTGGGAAACTGACCCTGGTCTTCATGGTTGTCATTATAAATATCCATTTATTTATTATTATTATTTTTTCTAATTTCAGTAAGTTGGTTAAGGTAAGTCTTTAAGTTTGTCATGTGTAACTTCCTGAGTGTAAAAATTTTCCAGCCTCCACCCCAAAAGGTCAAGATGTGGGAGCAGAACACTGGCAAACGCTCAGGGATGCTCCACCGTCTTAGTATATGGGATAAAAACTTCAGAGCCAAGTCTTCAGTTTCTACCTTGAAAACAGAGCCTTCTAGGACAGAAAGGTTGAGCACTGCTGGCATTGAAGTGCAGGTGAAAACTATTAGAATAGACAATCTGAGGCAAAATCATGGGAAAAGAAAAAGAGGTGAGTGTGAATAAGTTTTTATGTTGTATTTTTTATGTTGTATTTTTATGTTGTATTAAAAGAAAGAGAAACAATTGAATGCATTTTTCGGTGTTCTTGTACAATTTTCTAAGAAACCATTGCAATTTGTGTTAAGTGTTGCATTAATAAGAAGTATCAATTCTTTAAACTAATTTAAATTAAAAAAATGTTATTTTTGTCATGCCAAGTGTACAGCATCTTACATGATCATACATTTTAATATTATTGAAAATATCTAAAAATTTCATTCTTTTATTTTGTTTAAGAAGAGGAAGATTTGGAAAAGAATGACATAACACTAGCAGAGGAGTATGGTTACAAAAAATCTCAGGAAAAGAAAAGAAGATCAGACGATCTTTTGTGTTTACCAGAAACTCAAAAAGAGGAAATATCAACAAAAGAAAACCTTTATGACAGTAATGTTCAAGAATTAGCTGATGTTAGTAATAATAAAGAAAGCAGCAAAATCGTTGGAGCTGAAGAGGTAGATGCCATTTCTCCAAGGAGGAAGAATGTTTTTGGCACAGTGCTGCCGAAGAAAGAAAAGTTTAATATCAATGCAGCAAAGCCAGTAGTAGAAACCCACAGCAGGTATGAAATTGAATTTCAGCTTTATTTGTAGTCAATCACAAATTTACTTTATTGCCTTTCATGAATTATTTTAATCACAAAGAGGCACGTAAAATAATCTCTACACATGTCCATTAATGATGAAACATCAAAGCCGGAAATGTTTTGATGGAATGATTTTAATATATATTTGTATAGAAAACATTTACAGCCAAGAATTATATAGATTTGTGCCAGGATGTATGAATTTGTGTGTTGTTATCTCACTGAGGAAAAAAAAACATATGACTTAATTTTGTAATTTACAGGTTTTTTACCAAATCAACCGCCCCAAAGCTGAAGAAGAAAAGGGAATCTGTCTTTGATCATTTTGAGTTGCAGCAAGGCATTGAAAAGGATACTGCTACATCTTCAAATTCAGATCCAAAAGCAGATATGACTAACACTGTGTCTTATGTTAAAGACCATAAAAACAGTGTCCAGGAAAAACTAAATATGAATCAGGAGATTACAACAACTCTACAAACAAACACCACAGTGGAAATGGAAAGCAATGCAGATTCTCAGGAAGCCAAAGTGAGGAAATCTAGTTTCATGTGGAATAAATTCAGCAGTAGTTTTAGTTCAAGACCAAAGGAAAGTGATGTCAAGCATGTCCCATTATCCTCAAGTCAAGCATCTCTGAGTCAGTTCAAAGCTGTTAAAGTGTCTGAAAAATCTGTAAATGATGCACAAATGGTCAATAGTGAGGAGATTAGTTTAGATGAAAAAAGTGTCTCCAGCGAGACTGATTCATTATCTCAAACTTCTAAAAAGATCAGACCCCTTAGTTTGTGTTATAGCTTGGACACTATCACAGACAGTCAAAGTCAACCTGGTTTATCACAGTCACAATTGCTGTCCAGTCAGACAAGTAATACTGCCTCAGATTGGTCAGAGAAGGCAGTTTTTGGGGAAAGGGACCTATCACAGGAAGCAAAAGATCCTACTGAGGTTTTAGGCTTGATTCAGGATGAGGATGATATCAGTCCCAGTCTTGCTGCAAACTGTGTGAGTTCTGAATCAAAGGTAATTTTCCGGGTAATATACCACACGAAAATGCTTCTTTCAAAATCTCTGCATGCTTATAACTCTGTATAGTTGCAGGGGTGGTGAGATCTCAATAAGATGTGTCATTGGTTGAAGTGTAGAAATGTGTCAAATTGTTAAGTGGATTGGTTGAATTGTATGAGACTGATTTAACAAGAAATATTTCATGGTTTTGCCTTTATTTATTTATTTATTTATTTATTTATTTATTTATTTATTTATTTATTTATTTTATTTGTATACACATGTCACAAAGTTGTCATTCTTTTTCAGTTAAAAAGCCAGAGCTGTCGCTCAGTAGGCCTCTGTAGTTCTGTCTCCTCTACCCCCAAGTCTGGCTCAGGTGAGATATCAGAAGAATATTAATAGCATAACATCATGTATCACTGTACTCACTGTTTCCACATTGCATTTTATCCAATGCATTATTTTGACAGAAAGTTCTGTTCTTACAGATGCAGAGATGAGCTTATTCTGCGGAAACGTGGAATTCAGTATTTTTAATTCAATGCTGATGGTTCCTGAGATTTGTCAAGATCTGCAATACCATCTGGGAGGGGGGGGGGGNTAAATGGCGGGGATCGATTTAAACATACCTCTTGTGTATAGATTGAGTGCTGTATCTTCAAAATTCGAGAAATGGATTTTTACATGAACATTGTCCTTTAAGTGTTGCATTAATAAGAAGTATCAATTCTTTAAACAAATTTAAATTTAAAAAATATTATTTTTGTCATGCCAAGTGTACAGCATCTTACATGATCATTCATTGTAATATTATTGAAAATATCTAAAAATTTCATTCTTTTATTTTGTTTAAGAAGAGGAAGATTTGGAAAAGAATGACATAACACTAGCAGAGGAGTATGGTTACAAAAAATCTCAGGAAAAGAAAAGAAGATCAGACGATCTTTTGTGTTTACCAGAAACTCAAAAAGAGGAAATATCAACAAAAGAAAACCTTTATGACAGTAATGTTCAAGAATTAGCTGATGTTAGTAATAATAAAGAAAGCAGTAAAATCGTTGGAGCTGAAGAGGTAGATGCCATTTCTCCAAGGAGGAAGAATGTTTTTGGCACAGTGCTGCCGAAGAAAGAAAAGTTTAATATCAATGCAGCAAAGCCAGTAGTAGAAACCCACAGCAGGTATGAAATTGAATTTCAGCTTTATTTGTAGTCAATCACAAATTTACTTTATTGCCTTTCATGAATTATTTTAATCACAAAGAGGCATGTAAAATAATCTCTACACATGTCCATTAATGATGAAACATCAAAGCTGGAAATGTTTTGATGGAATGATTTTAATATATATTTGTATAGAAAACACTTACAGCCAAGAATTATATAGATTTGTGCCAGGATGTATGAATTTGTGTGTTATTATCTCACTGAGGAAAAAAAACATTTGACTTAATTTTGTAATTTACAGGTTTTTTACCAAATCAACCGCCCCAAAGCTGAAGAATAAAAGGGAATCTGTCTTTGATCATTTTGAGTTGCAGCAAGGCATTGATAAGGATACCACTACATCTACAAATTCAAATCCAAAAGCAGATATCATTAACACTGCGTCTTATGTTAAAGACTGTAAAAACAGTGTCCAGGAAAAACTAAATATAAATCAGGAGATTAAAACAACTCTACAAACAAACACCATAGTGGAAATGGAAAGCAATGCAGATTCTCAGGAAGCTAAAGTGAGGAAATCTAGTTTCATGTGGAATAAATTCAGCAGTAGTTTTAGTTCAAGACCAAAGGAAAATGATGTCAAGCATGTCCCATTATCCTCAAGTCAAGCATCTCTGAGTCAGTTCAAAGCTGTCAAAATGTCTGAAAAATCTATAAATGATGCACAGGTGGTCAATAGTGAGGAGATCATTTTAGGTGAAAAAAGTGACTCCAGCGAGATCGATTCATTATCTCAAACTTCTGAAAAGATCGGACCTCTTAGTCTATTTTATAGCTTGGACACTATCACAGACAGTCAAGGTCAACCTGGTTTATCACAGTCACAATTGCTGTCCAGTCAGACAAGTAATACTGCCTCAGATTGGTCAGAGAAGTCAGGTTTTGGGGAAAGGGACCTATCACAGGAAGCAAAAGATCCTACAGTAACTGAAGTTTTAGGCTTGATTCAGGATGAGGATGATATCAGTGCCAGTCTTGCTGCAAACTCACAGTCCAGTGTGAGTTCTGAATCAAAGGTAATTTTCTGGGTAATATACCACACGAAAATGCTTCTTTCAAAATCTCTGCATGCTTATAACTGTGTATAGTTGCAGGGGTGGTGAGATCTCAATAAGATGTGTCATTGGTTGAAGTGTAGAAATGTGTCAAATTGTTAAGTGGATTGGTTGAATTGTATGAGACTGATTTAACAAGAAATATTTCATGGTTTTGCCTTTATTTATTTATTTATTTATTTTAAATTTGTATACACATGTCACAAAGTTGTCATTCTTTTTCAGTTAAAAAGCCAGAGCTGTCGCTCAGTAGGCCTCTGTAGTTCTGTCTCCTCTACCCCCAAGTCTGGCTCAGGTGAGATATCAGAAGAATATTAATAGCATAACATCATGTATCACTGTACTCACTGTTTCCACATTGCATTTTATCCAATGCATTATTTTGACAGAAAGTTCTGTTCTTACAGATGCAGAGATGAGCTTATTCTGCGGAAACGTGGAATTCAGTATTTTTAATTCAATTCTGATGGTTCCTGAGATTTGTCAAGATCTGCAATACCATCTGGGAGGGGGGGGGGGGNGTTTTTTTTTTTTTTTGCCAAAATGCTATTCATATGATTGCAACATGGATCGTAGAATTGTGTGGAATTTTATCTTTAATACTGTGGTAACAGTTGTCTTATTATTCAAATAAAGTAATCCGTCAATAACATAAAAGTGTGAAGTGTTATGTTATAGACACACCACGTGTCAGCAAAGCATCCACGGATGCAAAGCCGACACCCCCCCCCCCGGCTTAGGGTTAGGGGCCCGATTTTAGAGGTCGAACGGTGCCATTTGGTACGGTTTACAACTATGATTCAGCTAGTCAAAATTCTGACCCCCCTCTAAATCCGCCACTGCATATATGAGGAAAATATCGCAAAGGTAGTGTAGTAGCCAATCAGAGGGCGTGTGATGGCCCCGAGTTAAGCCAGAAACAACACTCATCACGGAACTGTACGTGAAAACTAAGATCTAATATCCGTTTATTAGATCTTAGGTGCAAACCAGTCACGTTTTCCCTCACCTGCACCCTGAGCTTCCGAGATAGCCTGAAACAAACCTTAACACTATAGCATACCCCGTATTGTCACGGCATCGGTAGTAATAGCGTACAGGCTTGCTTCTGGTTATCTGTCTAGCCTGGGGTGCTCATCTGCAGCTCGACAATACACTCGTAAAATGTTTCATGAATACCTGTATCACTAAATAAAGGGTATTTTTATGTCTCTATATCTGCTACCACAATGCAACTAGGACCAGTGCGCATATGCAATAATTTATGGGAAACCAGTATTTACATGCACATGTGGTAGAAATTATATACCATAATTTTGAATATAAAGGTATCATTGACCAAATGAGGGAACCATGCCCAGATTAAGGAGATCGTTTTTCATTACTGTTTGTCTACTGGCTATTGGGATCATTTATTTGATTGGATTCAGAAAAAGCAGCTCTCCGGGTTCTCTGCGATATTGGTGGGTAGTATTCAATAGAACTAATTTTCATATCTTGTAACGGGTGTAATTTCAACGTGTTTACCGACTTTTTTAAATACAATTCCTAAGAAGAAAGCCGTTCTTAAATTCGATTCCCAAGTACATTCTTATTTCTTCTAACTGCATGTGCACTAGTTTAAAAATTATAGAGTATAGTGTATTATCACATTTTCTTTCTTTCTTTTTTATTATGTATCAATTTCAAAACAAATAGATGCATGTTTTTTTTTTTTTGCAGTGATGTAAAATTCACATAGTTTTGATTAATGCTGTTAGTGGAAATTTTAAATCAAGTTATCAATATATTTTCAAAGGAGGAGTCGCAATGAGTTGAACGATGTCACCTGCATAACCTGGAGGCGCAAAGTGCCAGGTAAATCACTAAAACACAGCACCGAAACGGGCGATTACTCAATTGCAAAACACTACAACCATCGAAGTGAGGTGAAATACTACAAAGATGCACCTCAGAGCACCTGGCAGATGTCTGTCTACATGTTTGCAGGCGAAGTGGGAAGACGTTTACATGCCAAATACATCGTTGACCTCGGCTGCGGAAATGGATTCAAATTAGCCAAGTTATCCAGAGATTTCAGCACCATAGGTATAGATTTTGCGAAAAACATTCGCACTGCTAACATGTCTTTCCCCTCCCTGACGTGGATCGAGAATAAGTTTGAGGGAAGAAACAATTGCAGACATGACTTTCCGGTACCAGAATCTGTCTTAAAGGAATCGATAGTATTGAGTAGTGATGTTATTGAACATATTTTGAAACCAGATGAGTGTTTCATGGACATTTTGGCTCACACAGCAAACATAAGCAAGGCTGTGATTCTAAGTACTCCAGATAGGGAAAATATAGCTCGGTCTGAGACTGATGAAAAAAAAAGTCGGCGACTTAATGGACCACCGTTAAACCCTTGCCATATTCGCGAATGGCGGAAAAGTGAATTGATCGAGTTCTGTACCAATCACGGTGTGTTTCCTCTGCGCAGTGGCTGGGTTTGTGCTCATAATAAAAAATGTGCAAATCCAGCAACAATACTACTTGTTCTTGGTGCAGAAAATAACTTATCCGTGGAGACAGAAGAAAGTAATCTAGAAAAGAGGCGCAAAATTGCCGTGAACGTGTTCCTGGTACATCTTATCAACACACAGAATACCCTGCTGCTTGAAGTAATCCACGATTTACAGCATCAAGGGTTTAAGATTATTCTATTTTTAAATGAAAAGGACAACTCTCAAAATCTAGAAAAACTAAACAAAGAGGGTGTTGTAGTTCAGCGTTATGATAATGTAAAACAGATACCAGACATGGTGGACTCATCAATTGCTAGAAATCTGGACAGCCGTGTGACAGAATGGAACGTTCTGATGTATAGCAATGAATGGTTCCACGTTCCTGGGGGCGGTTTAGGTCACCCAGACCAGTTAGGACAGTTCCTTTGCTGGCTCTCCAACCAAGATGGCGACTTCAATGCCATCGCTGTGACCACGTTGTTCTACATGGGAAAGTCTAACAAGACCAAAATATTGGTCAACAATTTAGTGAACGTAAAGGAATATTCAGAAACATTAAAACCAACTACGGACTCGCTTCTGTTCAGTATTCGTATTTGGCGATCGCGTTTTGGGAAAAAAGTCAGCTGGCCCCCAGTTTTGGAAACAGTTGCTGGTCAAGAAGTGATACCAGGTATAGCAAAAGACCTGACCCCGTCATTGAATGTGTACCCATATAATATAGCAATATTGAGAGTTCCCGCTAAGGAAAGTGGCAGACGACACATCAATATGGCTGAAATTATCGAAGATGGAACACCAATGTTTGAATTGACTCTTGGTATGGACGGGTTAGATAGTGGCGGGCGATCAACTTTAGATTATTTGTTTTAAAGAAATCTTAGTTTGAAGAAACGGTTTCTATGTTATATATCTATTGCTTTATCTGATGTATTTTAAATTTAAGTTATCATTAGGCAAGCTTATGTGAAAATATAAAAAAAAATGTATGTACGGGTAAGATAGTGACGGTAGTTTTAAATGTAACAAATAGAATGGGCTGTCGGGTTTCAATCACAAAATATATGTTTAATTTATTGGAAAAATTTTTAAGATAATTGAAGAAAAGATCTATACTTGTTCAATGTTTTTTTTAACTCGGTTAAGATGGCGGAGTGTTTCTGAAAAGACTAAATGACAGCTCACACCATTTGCAAGAGGTGACTTCAGGGATAATAAAGGCCTCATCACGACAACGCACTTGCTCACAGTTCTCGTCTGCTGAGTGAGATAATTGTAGTACGCGGTGGACACTCGCGATATAAGGCATGTGATCTTTAACGGGCACATCTTATGCTAACTGTGAGTAAATTTGGTGGCGTGTTTTCAATTTCATGGACATTTTTTTACCTGTGAATAAGTGGTATAAAATATGGATATCTTCACTGCCATTTTGTATTTTCTGTATCGTTGATAATATTAGATAGGGTAACTAGAATGAAAAGCACAATAATTGACACCTGTGAAGTGACCATTTGTCAATTAAAAGACATGTTATTGGAGGTGGGTCAATCTTTTTGACCAAGGGAGTACAAGTTCGGCTGGGGGGTGGGGGGTGGGGAGAGTATGGAGGGGATTTAAGGCCCTTGGGTATATCGCCTTCCTGTAGCTTGGGTGGACTGTTTGTTATTTTTAAAATAATTTTTTGAAGAACGATTTAGGCAATTAAAAACTGGAAATGCAGTTTTGCCGTGTTTCGCGTAAAACGTTTGACTGTGCCCTGTTACCATAATGTCTTGCTTATATTGGAGGAAAATGAATCGAGGATTTTTTTCGATGGTTAAAATATAAGAAAAAACATCAAACAACAAAAAATAACGACCTGCGCCAAAAGACGTGACGAAAGCTTTTCAATTTTTAAAGTCTGCGGCACTATGAAAGTAGCCGCAAGCTACATGTATTTGTTTAGTAAATCTAAAATAAACATTCAAGACATTTTCTGAGACATTAGGCATCGTACTCGCTTCTCGACATGCTGCAGATTTCCTACTCTAGTAAATATAAACTAGATCGATTGGTGGTGAGATGGTGCTGCCAGCGACAATAACGAAGGTTTAAAATTTAGTCCGTTTGTATTTGTGAGAACAGATAACTCTACCTGTAGTAATTATTATTTTTAGTGATGTTAGTTAATTCTTTTGCTCGCTTACTTTTAATAATTAAAAAAAAAAAAAAAACGTTGAATGGACCTATATATACATATAAAATTGATTCAATGTAATGGTAGGTGCAGGTAGCGTGCTCTGATCACACGCAAGGTCAAACATTTTTAGATGCAATGAACTTAATATAACATATAATCACAAAATGAGTATACATATAAACTATTGGTTAAAATGATTTTAGAAATTGGAAATAGAATTATTATCTTAATGTTAGTAAAATACAGTTAAGTTTAAGTGTTTTAATGACAGCAGTTTAATAATGTATTTGCGATCGACTTCATATTACACGTGCAATATATATTGAGAGTCAATGAAAACTCATTTATTTATCAAATAATATTTTAAGTTCCCTTGGCACATAAAGAAAATAACAGTTTTCGTGTGAAATATGTGAAATATGAAATAGTGGTCAGCCCACACTCTTATGACCAAACAAGTGCATTTGTACTCGTTTATATGGTTGGCTGGCTGCTCGTATGACTGGCTGCTCGTATGCAAAATTTTAATATCATCTAAGCAAGCGTTACTGATATATGGCGTTACTGATATAAGGTAGCCATAGTGTACAGGCTTGCTTCTCGTTATCTATCAAACTCAGGGTGCTCATCCGCAGCGCTTCTGTACAATACACTCATAAAATAAATGCCTGTATCGCTAAATAAAGGATATTTTTATGCTGTTACCACAATGCAAATACTGACCAGTGCGCATTTGCAATAGTTTATGGCAAACCAGTATTCATATGTACAAGTAGTAGAAATGACGTCATAATTTTAAACATAAATATTTCATAGACCAGATTAGGGAACCATGACAAGATTAAGGAGAGTGTTTTTCATTTCTGTTTGTCTACTGGCTATTGGGATCATTTATTGGATTGGATTCAGAAAAAGCAACTCTCCCGGTTCTCTGCGATATTGGTGGGTAGTATTCAATAGAACTAATTTTCATATCTTGTAACGTGTTTACAGACTTTTTTAAATACAATTCCTAAGAGGAAAGCCATTCTTAAATTCGATTCCCAAGTACATTCTTATTTCTTCTAACTGCATGTGCACTTGTTAAAAAATTATCAAATATAGTGTATTATTACAGTTTCTTTCTTTTAGATGTATCACTTTCAAAACAAATAGATGCACGTATTTTGCAGTGACGAAAGATTCATCTAGTTTTGATTAATGCTGTTAATGGGAATTTTAAATCAAGTTATCAATATATTTTCAAAGGAGGAGTCGCAATGAGTTGAACGATGTCACCTGCATAACCTGGAGGCGCAAAGTGCCTGGTAAATCACTAAAACACAGCACGGAAACGGGCGAATACTCAATTGCAAAACACTACAACCATCGAAGTGAGGTGAAATACTTCAAAGATGCACCTCAGAGTACCTGGCAGATGTCTGTCTACATGTTTGCAGGCGAAGTGGGAAGACGTTTACATGCCAAATACATCGTTGACCTCGGCTGCGGAAATGGATTCAAATTAGCCAAGTTATCCAGAGATTTCAGCACCATAGGTATAGATTTTGCGAAAAACATTCGCACTGCTAACATGTCTTTCCCCTCCCTGACGTGGATCGAGAATAAGTTTGAGGGAAGAAACAATTGCAGACATGACTTTCCTGTACCAGAATCTGTCTTAAAGGAATCGATAGTATTGAGTAGTGATGTTATTGAACATATTTTGAAACCAGATGAGTGTTTCATGGACATTTTGGCTCACACAGCAAACATAAGCAAGGCTGTGATTCTAAGTACTCCAGATAGGGAAAATTTAGCTCGGTCTGAGACTGATGAAAAAAAAAAGTCGGCGACTTAATGGACCACCGTTAAACCCTTGTCATATTCGCGAATGGCGGAAAAGTGAATTGATCGAGTTATGTACCAATCACGCTATGTTACCTCTGCGCAGTGGCTGGGTTTGTGCTCATAATACAAAATGTGCAGATCCAACAACAATACTACTTGTTCTTGGTGCAGAAAATAACTTATCCGTGGAGACAGAAGAAAGTAATCTAGAAAAGAGGCGCAAAATTGCCGTGAACGTGTTCCTGGTACATCTTATCAACACACAGAATACCCTGCTGCTTGAAGTAATCCACGATTTACAGCATCAAGGGTTTAAGATTATTCTATTTTTAAATGAAAAGGACAACTCTCAAAATCTAGAAAAATTAAACAAAGAGGGTGTTGTAGTTCAGCGTTATGATAATGTAAAGCAAATACCAGACATGGTGGACTCATCAGTTGCTAGAAATCTGGACAGCCGTGTGACAGAATGGAACGTTCTGATGTATAGCAATGAATGGTTCCACGTTCCTGGGGGCGGTTTAGGTCACCCCGACCAGTTAGGACAGTTCCTTTGCTGGCTCTCCAACCAAGATGGCGACTTCAATGCCATTGCTGTGACCACGTTGTTCTACATGGGAAAGTCTAACAAGACCAAAATATTGGTCAACAGTTTAGTGAACATAAAGGAATATTCAGAAACATTAAAACCTACCACAGACTCGCTTCTGTTCAGTATTCGTATTTGGCGATCGTGTTTTGGGAAAAAAGTCAGCTGGCCCCCGGTTTTGGAAACAGTAGCTGGTCAAAAAGTGATACCAGGTATAGCAAAAGACCTGACCCCGTCATTGAATGTGTACCCATATAATATAGCAATATTGAGAGTTCCCGCTAAGGAAAGTGGCAGACGACACATCAATATGGCTGAAATTATCGAAGATGGAACACCAATGTTTGAATTGACTCTTGGTATGGACGGGTTAGATAGTGGCGGGCGATCAACTTTAGATTATTTGTTTTAAAGAAATCTTAGTTTGAAGAAACGGGTTCTATATTATATATCTATTGCTTTATCTGATGTATTTTAAATTTAAGTTATCATTAGACAAGCTTATGTTAAAACATAAAAAAATAATGTATGTACGGGTAAGATAGTGACGGTAGTCTTTAAGGTTACCAAAAGGATGGGCTGTCGGGTTTCAATCACAAAATATTTATATAATTTATCGGAAATTTTAAAAAGATATGTGAAGAAAAGATGTGTAATTGTTCAATGTTTTTTATTCGTGTTAAGATGGCGGAGTGTTTCTGAAAAGACTCAATGATAGCTCACACCATTTGCAAGAGGTGACTTCAGGGATACTTAAAGCCTCATCACAACAACACACTTGCTCACAGTTCTCGTCTGCTGAGTGAGATAATTGTAGTACGCGGTGGACACTCGCGATATAAGGCATGTGAACTTTTATGCTAACTGTGAGTAAATTTGGTAGCATTTGGTGGCGTGTTTCAATTTCATGGACATTTCTTTACCTGTGAATAAGTGGTATTAAATATGGATATCTTCACCGCTATTTTGTATTTTCTGTATCGTTGATAATATTAGATATGGTAACTAGAATGAAAGGCACAATAATTGACACCTGTGAAGTGACCATTTGTCATTAAAAAGACATGTAATTAGAGGTGGGTCAATCTTTTTGACCAAGGGAGTACAAATTCGGGCTGGGTGGGGGGGGTTGGTCTTTTGAAGAACGATTTTGGCAATTAGAAACTGGAAATGCAGTTTTGCCGTGTTTCGCGTAAAACGTTTGACTGTGCCCTGTTACCATAATGTCTTGCTTATATTGGAGGAAAATGAATCGAGGATTTTTTTAATGGTTAAAATATAAGAAAAAAACATCAAACAACTAAAAATAACGACCTGCGCCAAGAGACGTGACGAAGGCTTTTCAATTTTTAAAGTCAGCAGCACTATGAAAGTAGCCGCAAGCTACATGTATTTGTTTAGTCAATTTAAAACAAACATTCAATACATTTTCTAAGACGTTAGGCATCGTACTCGCTTCCCGATATGCTGCAGATTTCCCACTCTAGTAAATATAAACTAGATCGATTGGAGGTGAGATGGTGCCGCCAGCGACAATAATGAAGGCTTAAAATTTAGCCAGTTTGTTCTTGGGAGAACAGAAAAATCTACCTGTATTAATTATTATTCTGATTGATGTTAGTAAAGTTCCATTTAGACAATTCTTTTGCTCACTTACTTTTAATAATTAAAAAAAAAAAAAAAACGTTGAATGGACCTTTTAATTATTCCAAATTAAATAAATATATATATATATTTTTAAAATTGATTCAATGCAGGTAGCGTGCTCTGATCACACGCAAGGTCAAACATTTTTAGATGCAATGAACTTAATATAACATATAATCACAAAATGAGTATACATATAAACTATTGGTTAAAATGATTTTAGAAATAGAAATTGGAAATAGAATTATTATCTTAATGTTAGTAAAATACAGTAAAGTTTAAGTGTTTTTATGACAGCAGTTTAATAATGTACGAGTTGCTTCTACTTGCGGTCGACTTCATCTTACACGTGCAATATATACTGAGGGTCAATTAAAACGCATCATTTATTTATGAAATAATATTTTAAGTTCCTTTGGCACATTTAGAAAATAACAGTTTTCGTGTGAAATATGAAATAGTGGTCAGCCCACACTCTTATGACCAAACAAGTGCATTTGTACTCGTTTATATGGTTGAAATCGATTCTCGGTAAAAAAAAAAAAAAGTACAAGAAAGTTTTCTGATGCGTTTTCATTGACTGTCAGTATATATATCGTGTGGGTATAAGTACGTTATGATGACATTGACATGACATTGCATCTAGTAAATAAATTTTGAGACAGAAGCTTTGATAACACAGTAATCTGTCTGGCAATGTCCGTTTCCATTCTGGCGCATACAACAACGACACACTCTGACACACTGTTCCGCTCAAAGCATTCACACACCGTTGACTGGCTGCTCGTATGCAAAATTTCAATATCATCTAAGCAAGCGTTACTGATATATGGAGATTTTTTAACAGAACCTGTCAGAGTCATACTAGGACGAGCCCATAGAGCACTACCCAATGATATTATAGTATAAAGCATAATGCAAGAGTGCTACAGACAAGGTAGTCATTAACGGGTACTATATGTTTTATCCTTAGGCATACATTTAAACTGAAATATTCCATATTAAATGTCAAGTCTGTACATAACAACTACAGCAAAATAGGACATTGTCTCTATTGCAAAATACCCCAGGCAACAGTAAAGTTAATCCACACCTAGCAAAAATATAAATGCCCCAGGCACAAATTTTATCAGGATTATGGGGTTTACATATTAAATAATACAGCATGAATTTTGATGTTCGATGTACTACTGATTATTGTCCGTAGTCATTGTTATATTCTTTAAGAAATTTCTGCTGCATCTATGTCTGTATATAATGAATATTTTAAAAATGTAAATCCATATTCCAAGAACTCTGTGATTTACCAGCATTTAGGTATGTGACAGCTGGCTGTGGTTTAGCAATGACCCACACAACTTGTAGGCAGTTTTTCTTTTCTGCTGCTTGGTGTTTTAAATTGTTTAAAGGATGAAGTTTTTTTCAAAATACAGGTATTTCAGAGAGACCTGGTAAAATCAATGAAATTCAAATTCAACCTTGTAGTTGTTATAACCATTATAAAGCTTATAGGGGCCTTTCAAAACATAACATACATTAATATAGTAGTTAAATAAATGAAGAAGAATTGTCAGCCTTTTTATGTCCAGACCAATTTTATACCATAATTCACACAAAGTAAATGTCATCCTTTTTTCTTAACTGAAACCATTACAAAATATGCTGAACACATCTTCACTTTTAGTTTTAGATTCGCCTTGGCCCAGCTTCTTCATTTTCAAGTATTCACATACCAAAAGAGTTAAATCGGCTAAATCACTGTTCCGTAGGACTGTGAACACTGAATAACCCTGTTGTAAAGTTTTATCATATCAAGAGTCTCATTTCATAATAAATCACTCTGTGGTGAAAGAGAGTCTGATCTAAAGGCTCATCTCCCATCTGATTTTATGTTTGAGCAACAGCCACGGCTCATGGACACCCTCAGGCAGACACATTGAGACTTTCAGTCAAAAGACCCAAATATCAGAACAGATAATCAGAGGAATATATCCATATGGGACTGCTGTTGCTTTTAATTTAATTTTCTTTTATACTCTGTATAATTTTATGTGTCATTATCTGTTTTTTTATTCATCTTATGAAGGTGGTTGTAATAAATATAAATATTAATAATAAATATAAAAATAAATATATTGGCCCTGAACCTTTATCAAAGGGATAAATGACAAACACACTATATATTGGTATGTTGACTGATTCTTGGCCATTTAAGGCCCCTTTTATTTATTCAACTTAGATTAAATGAATAAAATGACAAGGCAATCAAAACAGTATTCCATATTGTTGATAACAGTACTAAACTATGCGACCAATGTTTTATGATAATCAGTTACATCTGTAGGGTTTCAATGGCTACAATTTCCATATAAGGGTAGCCACTTTATTTATGGCCTAAGTATAGTATCACTGGAACATGTATGCACTACTGACCACACGAAAACCACCAGTGCATATCCACAGCCATTCTCTCAACAATTTAGTGACATAAATTCACATGTTCACAGAGATTACATGTAATTCAAGTTGTAATTTCTTCTTTGAAATAAAAACAACACATCCTGATCTCTAACTGGAGATTTGCTATGCCATCTAGGTCTTGATTTCTTCACCGTTGGAGTCCTGTGACTTGTATGTTAGCAGAAATATACATGGACTCTGTTTAATATCGTTGGAGTTTTCATATCACCTTAGTCTTGATTACCTCTGTTGGACTTGCATCACTCATAACTTAGCAGTATACAGTTCACCTTGATTGTTTTCTTTACATATTTACAAACTTTATGTCATCTTAGTCTTGGTTTTTTCTCTGCTGGACCTCTGCTACTGGTATGTGAGGACTGAGAGGCCGTCTCAGATTTTTCTGTCTTCATTTCAAGTTTGATTTGCTCCTTGTTTTCATCTGGAGAAACAAAGTTAAAAATGATTTAAGAAATAAACTCAGAAATGAATTACGCTAGAGCACTTCCTTAAAGGGGAAATATTTTTCATACATTTTAAGTGCACATGTTGTCTGATATTGCAAATTTAACTGCTGGTACTAAAGGGATAATAACTGTTCATAGTGACCAAAAAATGGATTTTCCTGGGGTAAACAACAATTTTTCCCAAACTTAATAACCTATGAATAATGAATCCATTCCGACATTCAAAGTAAGTCTCTGGTTTTTAAAAATAAAATTTGGTTTTTTGTTATCATATCTACAGGAGGTCATGTAGTCTGAAGGGAAGCACAGATTCCAGAATAATTGCGATAACCGCCGTTTTGGTGGTAAAATAAAATTTTTAATATTAGAACCTGTGCCGTGAAATGCTACACAAGACTTCTGGTAACGTACTTTTTATCTAAAATCTAAAAGGCCAAAATACCTGAATCAAGTCTGAGTGTATTATCAATTTACCTGTGTTACTATTACCACCTAAAGGTAGACAATGAGCATTCAAACTTTACATGTAGTAAAATTTAAACAATTTTCCCTCAACCTCCTAAGTACGTATACCATATCCAAAATATGTTCCTAGAGTATTTGTAACAGTTATTTGTAACGGTTTAATTTTGTGCATCTCGTTAAAATGTCAGAGACAGAAGCTCATATCTGAATAATGCCAGTCAGTTCCCCTTTTGGGAACACTCGGAATTCCCTTCACCAAGTTTATGAAACCATATTTTTGGGTATGAATTGTGTCATAGGGGATTACACATAAGGAGTGGAGATAAGTCACTGGATATCAAAATTTAAGGGGAAATTGTATGTCATGGTAAAACTTTAATGATGATTGTGTGTCAAAAAGGAGCGGTCTGGAAATCATATTGGATATCAAATTTTAGGAGTGGTTGTATGTCAAGGTAAAATATGGTAAAATTAAAATTTTCAAGGAAATTCAAACAATTTTCCCTCAACCTCCTAAGTATACCATATCCAAAATATGTTCCTAGAGTATTTGTAACAGTTAGATCTACTTGTTAATTTTGTGCATGTGTAACTGTAGTTAAAATGTCAAAGACAGAAGCACATTTCTGAATAATGCAAGTCAGTTCCCTTTTAGGAAACCCTGGGAATTTCCTTCACCAAGTTTATGAACCCATATTTTTGGGTATGAATTGTGTCATAGGGGATTACACATGAGGAGTGGAGATAAGTCACTGGATATCAAAATTTAAGGGGAAATTGTATGTCATAGTAAAATTTTAACAGGCCCGTAGCCAGCAAATTCAAAAGGGGGGTTCTTTATCTGAAAAAGTGGACCTTTTACAATGCAATTATGTGTACCTAGATCAAATTTTACCCAAAACGGACCTTTTCCTGACAAAAGGGGCGGTTCTTTCGAACCCCCCGAACCTCCCCTGGCTACGGGCCTGTTTAATTATGATTGTGTGTCAAAAGAATCAAATTAAAGGAGCGCTCTGGAAATCACATTGGATATCAAATTTTAGGAGTGGTTGTAAGTCATGTTAACATTTTAATTATGATTAAAATTTTACCATGACATACAATTTCATGGTAAATTTTTAAATATGATTCTGGGTCAAAAGTATCAAACTGAAGGAGTGTTCTGTAAATCACACTGGATATCAAGTTTTAGAAGTGATTGTATATCATGGCAAAATTTTAATTTTAATTAGAGTTCGATTTAAAAACTAAATTATAGATGGTGCTACCTACCCTGCTGTTTATCTGCCTGTGGGGCTGCTGTGTACTTTGGGGGGTGCTTTTTGGCCCATTCTGTGAGCAGTATATCTACTCTCTGTCTCTGGAACAGTGAACTTGGTTCTTCTTTCTTTTTCTTCTCTTTGGCTTTAGCTTTGTCTAGATGAACAAGGGATACATTGCTAATAATTTTGAAATCTCTGCATCATCATAATGGCTGTTAACTTAGGGTGCTTTCCCAGAGATTTAGATCGACCTAACTCCCTGGGGGTTCACGCTAAATTGCAGTCAGTCGAGCGGACACCATAGTTAATTACCCCCTTACAGCTTTTAGTAGGCGGGACAGACGCTTAAGCCGGCCAAGCTGACAGTAATCTAGTGAGACTCCCCACAGGGATAGATCGATCTAAAAATCTATGGAAATGGGGTGAAAGTTATCAATGTAGTCACAGTGATTTTTGCTGATAAAGAGACTGACACAATGGGTTAGTTTCCAATGAAACTATCATTCTACTCAAAGCGATCCAACTCCAAGTGGACTCTTGCTGAATGCAATCAGATTAACATTCTTCCTCCTGGTGTTGAGTAGAATACAGAAAGGCTAGTGATTTGACATGTATGATGGAAACAAGTGGAGGCATGTTATCTTGTTAACCTGATTGCATTCAGCGAGTGTCCAAACAGAGTTGGATCGATCTACGTAAAACGAGTTTCACTGGGAATGAGCCCCGTGAGTACTCAGATATATAGGGTTACATCTGTACACTGCAAGCATAATCATCGAAGAGCTTGATGCACACTTGCCAAGTTTTTTTGTATCAACTTGTACTACAATTAACAAAATTCTTTAGTAAAAAAAAATCTACAAAGGTTGTAATTTTCTCTTATACTCTCACTGTAGCGACATCCCAGAGAGGAAACATAAGATTTGTGATGTTCTTGTTTACAGCATAGCACTTGATAAATTTAATAAATCATTTTACTGAAGATATATATATATATATATATATATATATATATATAGTCTATAAAAGCTGTCTAAACATAATGCATGTCATTAACACCCACCTATTTCCTCCTGGTTTTTGAATTCCCATGAATAACCCTTGGAAGGATGGTATCTAGAATATGACTTTGCTGCAGAAGAAAAGAAATACAAAATATAAGAACAACATGCCGTTAATTTTCAGGTCGTGTAGAATTCTAGTAAAGTAACTGACTGGCTGACTATCTATTACTCCCTCCTAGGTAAACAAACTCTTATCTCTGTAAAATTAATTATTTTCTCTCTCTCTCTCTCTCTCTCTCTCCATTAGAAACAACATACCTTCATCAAATGCAGATTCTAAGTTACTCAGTGTATTCAATAGCCTGGCATTGATCACTGATCCTAGATCTGGAGCCTGGTAAACAACACCTAGAACACAAATATAGGGTGATTACTTGAACTTTTCAATGGGGAAAAATTATTAAACTTTCAGATACATAATTTTATAGTCACAAAAATTATATTTATATATATATATATATATATATATATATATATATATATATATATATATATATGGCATTTGTGGTGCTTTTAATGCATAGAATAGAACTATAGATTAGCCTCATTTTTAATTTTGTTGCTACCACCCAATAGGAAAGTTTTCATTTTAAGATTTTATGATATAAAAAAATACAGTATCTGTATAATTGTTAAAACATTATGATTTTGATACAAGACTATCCCCATACTGACTGAAATAAACATGGTGAAAACAATCAAAAGTAAAAGGATTATGACTTAGATTATTTTAAAACTGATATTTGCAAAAGGAAATAAGTTCTCTGAAGCAGAGGAATATCCTGCTGTAAACATTAACCTTTTTTATGGTGCACATGGCATTTTTGCCAGATGATGGTCACACAAAAAGACAGGACCAAATATTGGCTTTGAAGATAAAGCCAAAGAGTTTAGTCCACTTCAAGGTAAATCCATAGTAATCCACTTAAAATAATGTAACTGTTTGTCTAAAACATCTGCATTTTTTCTGTAATTAATAAAACATGTACAATATTTCATTTATCACCACCAATTTATCTTGGGTCAAAAGTGATACAAAAGTCAAGTCTAAAAGTTTATTAAACTCACTCCTGGACAGTAAACACTGCACGCACAACTGGTATCAGACAAGACTATTCCTTACAAGTTACTGCCACATTTCTATAACAAACTTCTAAACATATTTGTGTTGAAATTCAGCGGTCACATTCCAGCTGATCAGAAAATGTAAACAATTTTGGGCACTTTACTGGAAAACTTTCTTCTTTGTGTGTGTGTGTGTGTGTGTGTGTGTGTGTGGAGGGGGGGGGGGCAGAGAATTATCTTTTATAAATGTACATACCAGCTATGATGTAAAAGTCAGCAAGGGGAGTAACTGAAAAAAATCAAAAGCAAGAAATCATTTCAACATTCCACTAATTGAGCAGACATTTCTCTAATCCTCAAAGAATTCAAATCAATTCACAAACAATGTGTGTGTGTGTGTGTGTGTGTGTGTGTGTGTGTGTGTGTGTGTGTATGCACGCGTCCATGAAAGCATGTGCATTTATGTGTGCAAAATCCATTAAATTCAGGGAGTACCTGTACACTCGATTCATAAACACAGCACATGGTACTTGGATATTCTATAATAATTTGGTTATCTATGCTCTATGCTGTAATTTGCATTGCACATACCAGGGAATAATTTATTTTTAACAACACTGAAAGTTATTACATTACCTTGCGTTGAGGAGTGTCTATGTTGTTTTCTTATCACGTATAATATAGGTTCCTGAACATGGAGGAGAATGTACTCCAACCCAGTCATGTTGCTGTAAAAAATAAACACACAAATCAATAACATCCTCATTATTATTCAGGTCTACTCGAAAGGACTCAAGTCTTAAAATCAGTAAATAAAATAGTGATATGCAGATAAAGAAATGTTATAATTTTAACGTATTTTGTTTAAAAAAAAAACTCTGGTAAAGTAATTTTGAGACTTTTATTTATTCATAGGCAGTCGTATGTAGGTGCACCTTAAATAAGGTCAAATCAATCCAAACATGATAACAGTTTTTTTTTTTTTTTTTTTTTTTGAAAATTCAGCGAATGATACTCTCACAAATAACTTCTATAAGTCAAAAGATGGATAATAAAGTTTATTATTAGCAACTTTAGAAAACAGTTTATCAAGATGTCTTCATTTCAAAAGCGATTAATTTTGTTGGGAAAATTTTCAGAGTGATTAGTTTACTCCAAGGAGATATGTGCACTCTCTAAATCTTTCCCCCACCATGCCACACAAGCTGAAACAACCACTCCTAAATTATTCTGATGTACAAAAAACACAGCCGCTCCTAAAAAATTCCATTGCTATGACACACAGTCAATACCCAAAGATATGATTTCGTAATTCAACTTCACTAATAATGGTGTAGAAGGGGATTCCCCTGTGTTTCCAAAGTGGGACCTGACTAATACAGAAATGTTTTATATTGTGCTAACAAGGCTGAGACACACAAAAAATCAACAAATAATTGTTAGAAACATTTCAGAACATGAAAAAAATTAGTTTCATATTTAGTGTGAGGCCACTTTTTGTGTGAGAGGAAATTTGATTTCAGTATTAGTAATCTACTCCAGATTTCAAAACTTTAAATAAAATATTTGATCACAGTGTTACTTACTTTAATTGTTCCGGGTTTAATCTTTGCATTTTAATAATCTCATTATTTGATGTCCTGTCATAGAAAGGATTTGACCTGAAATGTTGAAATACCCACACAGTGAGATAGTTAACACAGTCCCAAATAATATTCAGTCCTCAATAATGCTAATACTTAGTAAGTTAAAACAAAATCAAGTGTGAGTGGTCAGAATAAAATTCCTCAAAATTAAGTAATCACACATATAATAATAATAATAATAATAATAATAATAATAATAATAATAATAATAATAATAATAATTATTATTATTATTATTATTATTATAATTATTATTATTATCACATGCTTGCTTTATGAATTTCTTAATTTCAGTTCAATCCATAATATTTATCTTAACCATAAGGGAATGAAAATGTTTAATAGACTAACACCCCTTCTCCTGCTGTTGAGTAGAATATAGGAAAGCTGGAGATTATCTGAGTATGTTGGAAACAAGAGGAAGTGTGTCTGTCTATAAATCTGGTTGCATTAAGTGAGAGTACCCCTGGGGTTGGTGTACAGTAGCTGGGACGGGTTCGTTCTGAATGCAACCATAGTGATAATAATCATCTACAGAGAGACGGGTCAGAAATAGACACAAAAAAGTGTGTGTTTTTGTGTGTGTGCGTGAGAAGGTGTTTGTGTGCATGTGTGTGAATGAACCCATAGTCATAATAATCATCTACAGAGACACAGACATGCTGAAAACTTTTTAGAATGGCCGGACATTTGGACCGGCAGTAATGAAAAATTTGCCGGACTGCATGGATTTTTGGCGGACCAAAAATCACCCTTTCCGTTTGAGACAGTTACTACCAGTGCTATTAGGGTAGCTTACTTTGTTTGTGAATGTGATAGGTTAGAAATGGAAGGGAAAAATGCTTTGGGTTTTATATAATTTTATTAGTGAAGTATGTCAAATGATAACTGTAAATTCAAAATTGCTGCTCTTAAAACTCTTGTCGGTCTTTTGGACCGACCAAGTACAATTTTTTATCGGTCCAGACAAATTTTCCCAGTCATGACCGATCAGATCGACAGTTTCAGCATGTCTGGAGACAGGTCAGAAATAGACACAAAAAAGTGTGTGTGTGCCTGTGTTTGTGTATGTGCATGAGCACATGTTGGTGTGCATGTGTGTGAATACACCCATAGTGATAATAATCATCTACAGAGAGACAGGTCAGAAATAGACATTAGAAAGTGTGTGTGTGTGTGTGTGTGTGGGAGGGGGGGGGGGGGGGGGGGGGGGGGTCCGGGGGGGCCTTAAACCAATTTTAAAAAAAAAAATTTTANGTCAGAAATAGACATTAGAAAGTGTGTGTGTGTGTGTGTGTGTGTGGGGGGGGGGGGGGGGGGGTGAGTGTCCGAGTGCGACTTCAACCAATTTATCAGAACAATAAATTCTAGCTGGCAAGCATCCCTCACCTCTCTGAGAAGTAGTCCATCACATTAGCTGGGTTGAGGATGGGGATCCATGCACTATCATGCCATGATATAGACAACAGGTTCTCTGAAGCTGAAATACATATATATATATATATATATATATATATATATATATATATATATATATATATATATATATATATATATATTCTTAATGACACTTATGGCAGGTTCTCAGGAGATTCATAATCAAATTACAAAATATAAATTCAACAATTGTTTTCTTTCTATGCTATAAAAATATTAGAAAGTTTTCTGAACTTTAAAATTTTGATCAGCATTAAAGTATATTCCAGTAATAAGTAACCCAATAACATCACCTTAATGAGGAGGAATTCTGGGATTTTGTGTATTATACTGTATATTCTGCATTTGAAAGTATAAACAACCTTATACTGGAGGTATATAATAACTCATTTGCGAATAATATATTAAGATATCATCTCTTAGTTTTGTAGGTAACTGTAAACTCATCTCTTTTTTTATAGACTTGGATCTTTATGCCATTAGGATGAATTTCCTGGGCATTTTTTTTTCATTTTCAATCTTATTTTTACATTTCATGTTAGTATCTACTATTGAAACTTTGGATCTATGGACCCCAAGTGACCAAAGAAATATTTCGGGCAACAAAACATTTGAACTAGATCGATGGGCAATACTTTGTCTGAAATTAGTCGAAATTATCAGTATCGAACTGACCTTAGAGAAGTTCACAGGTATTGACCTAACGTTTTAATATCTTACTGCCCCTAAAACCTGATTGTGTGATTGCAAAAGACGTTTGCACCATCTATTGGTACATTAAAACGACGGTCTACTTTATTTATCAATATATCACATGAACAAAGTTTAACCAAAATCTTACCAGTGGAGGCGGCCATTTTGTGATGACGTCATGGGGAATCCAATCTAAAAATAGCAGCAATAGAAAGTTAACAATCGTGTACAGTAACCATGCATCAGTTTATTGACTATGCAGTTGAAATATTTTATGACGTATCGAAACCAGACCGCCTTCTCTAAAACTTTCTTGTTTCAAAAACAAAAACAGGCTCCAATATTAACATTTTTTAATAGACTTAGTTCTCGACTGACCAGACTAAACAGCAGTGAACAACAAGCCTACTGAGTAGGCTGACAAGAGTACCGAAGAGTTCTTATACGCATTACAATACAAATATGGCACCTTATACAGCTTATAGTTTGATATGTTTAGGTTTTCTGCTTTTAGTTTTTTGTTTCGACGTTAAAGCTGAAACTTCTGAAGGTAAGTGGGAACTATTAATCTCGGTTTAATTTGCGGTTGTGGACACGACAAATGAATTACCAGTACACTGTCTTGAACTTCGATCTCTAAATTTATGGAAGCTTGAATTAGGCTTGGGCTCGTAATGGGACGTAATGTGATCTGATGATTTCATTTTTGAAACGACGTTATCAATCATTACCAGAGGGTTTCATTAATTTCTTTATTCTACAGTACTTGTTAATTTAGGCTTGAGTATGCAAGAACTTATTGAGGCGGGGGGAATCCCTTAATTCACAAAATTTCATTCATGAATCATTAGCTATTTTACAATGACTTATCCCAAGTATTAAGACTTTATTTATTTTGGTTGGAAAATGCAAGAAAAAAATCAATACATTAAATACTGTAAATAATTAATTGGGGGTTACTGTCTTTTATTACCTATGTTATGGACAGATCTTTGCAATAAAAAATTAATTACCTATTGGTACAATTTACACGTAGAAAGCCATGTGAAGTTGACATGAATCATATTATGCATAATGCAATTCAAAAAGGGCCAATTCCCCACTTTTTACTTTCAGATTGCAAAGGAAGGGAAAAACTTTGTTCCAGAGGGATGGCAGGGGAGGGTTTTTGCTATAATGAGGATGAGAGTGACTGCTGTGGAGGTCGGGTATTTGCAAAGACAGCTGGCAGCGGGTGCTGTGTCAGTGAGTATATGACACCATAGAAACAATAATATTTATAACACTGGCAGATCCTAGATTTTGCTTAGGGAGGAGGGAACAAGGCTAAAAATAATGATCTAGCTTTGTCCTGCATATATATAAAATGTTAAAGACAATACAGGGTAGATTTTAATATACAATATTGTATTACACAATATTATTTAATACCGGGTATGTTGGGGCCAGGGATGTAAAAATTGCCTGTTTTTTCTTCCGCTCATTACAGTAACTGTAAAGTGGGGAGGGGGGGGGGGGGGTTAAGGGTATTAAGAGAATTCTCAGAAGCTACTATAGTACTATATATAGGGGCTGGTGCCAGGTGTACCTTCACCTTGCTACACCACTGTACTAGTATAGAGCCCAATAACTAAAGTATACCTCGTTTAATCTACATAAATAGCCAGTTCTCACTAAATCAGTGAGTTTCTTTTAAAATGCAACAAATGATTTTCAATTTTGTTGTGATCAAAGTATGTATTTTTGCTTCTGGAACCAATAGTATAAGCCTGAAAAGTATAAATTAAATTAATCAGCTGCACTGAATTTCTATTTTCAATTGACCATCTGTCCATAAATTCAGAGATATAAATATAAAAGATAATAAAAAAAACTATTTTTAGCAGACTGATGGTCTTATCATTACTGATACGTCAATTATCTGTTCTCATTTTCTCTGGTTGAACTTATTTGTGTTACCCAAAGATAAAGTTTCTTGCTGAGAATCACGTCACCTATTCTGTGTTAGCTGTTGTTCCAACCTGATCATAAAGATTACAATTTAAAAAAAAAATTTAAAAAAATTTTTTTCTAAAATTCAGGCTAACACACACACATACACACACACACACACACACACACTTGAAAATGAGGCTACTTTCTTTCAGAATGAATAAAATAATTATTTTGATTGCAGATGTGTGGAATATGACAGCAAGGGTGTACAGTCATGAGAGACAGTTTTGCTGCAACGGCACAGTGTACAGCAGTGGCTCATTAGATTGTTGTGCAGATGTGGTATTCAACACTTCCACACAAGTTTGCTGTCAAGGGAAAATCCAAAAATGTATGTGTTTTGTCTTTTCTCTTTTTATTGATTGTCTGAGACACTTTATTTTTTGGTTTACATATTTTAAAAATTAGTAGGGTTTTTACAAGTAATTTTTGAAATAAAAACTGTTAAAACTTGGTGCATATTCATTAAAGAAGTGTAGAAACTATACTAGATCAATATATTTGAATTTTTAACAGACGGATTACTTTTAATAGGTTTTGCATTATACCCATATATAAAGTGCTAGAAATAATACCAGACTGCAGAGTTTTAATGGTTGATATTTGTGTAGTATTTATAGTTAGCACCTCTTCAAACTAATATTAGTTGTACCATGTAAAGGTTGAACTTTATCATTTCCATATGTATACTGTGTAATTTATTTTTGGTAAGGATTCTACACATATTTTTTATTAGTCACAAAGGGGGCCATGTGTTGTGGAACAGAACTCAAGATGGAGGGGCAAGTCTGCTGTTCCCCTCAACACCAGCCCAGATATGCCAAAGTTTACAATATGCCAAAGGAAAACTTCATATGCTGCGGCAATGGTTACATCAACAGAACTGAATATTACTGTGATTTTGCAACTTACCAACCCATGAAGATATGTTCTAATAATAGTGTACATAAATGCTGTGGAAATGAAGCATATGACCCTAGGAAAGCAACTTGCTGTAACAGTGAGTCCTTAGAATGTATTTCTCAATTTTGACTTTTTGAAAAAGTCTATATGATTCTTAAGGAAAATGCAATGATTATACAGACAATTTGAAGACAAATAGACTTTCTTATATATAAATAATAGTCTTTCTTCTTTGGTCCATTTATTTGTCAGTCCTATTTTTATGCATAATTATTGGCCACTTGACATTGGCTTTTATATTCTCCTATTTTCAAATTCAGAAAAGGTTTTTCATGGCAAATCAGAACACTGGGAAACTGGAGACGGGTATGTGATAAATCACATTTGCTGCGGAGGGGTACCCCAAAGTGTAAATGAAGAGATTTGCTGTGAGTTGAGAGTTCATAACCGCACAGCTACCAGCCAGTGCTGTGGAACAGGTAAACTCCTCATTAGAAGTCAATCAATCTACCATGTTGTTTCGAAAATCCATTTACTTAATTATTGTAATTTAAAAATAACTGAAACAGAATTTGTCTTGCTTTTTTTTCTAAAGGTCCATTGATTGTTTTTTTTTTTTTTGTGAAAGTCACATTCAACATGATTGTGACACCTGGAATCAGAACCTCTAACACAATTGAAAAAAAAAAATAATGGTAAAGTAAAAAAACAAAAACAAATAAAAGTAAAAACATTAATAACAACAACAGTAATAAAAGTTAATTCATAAATACAAAATTAATTAATAAAATCAATTGAAATGAAAAAGATGAAAACCATTCCTCAAATATTGGTAAAATATATGTTTTGAAATGCGAGAATGTTGGAAATAATGTTTTAAATCAGATTGACTTTAGACATGTCATGGATTTAAATAAAATTTCTTATATTAATTTATTTACAATATTGATTTATATATTAAAATTAGAAACTTTTTAAGTTGAATTGTAAAGATATATCCACTTATTTGATCTGTTAAGTTGTTAGAAAATAAACTTCTCTGTTCCCTCTTACCAAATTCCTCAAACATCAACTATTCCGAGCATGACTTGGGAAAAATTCATTGTCCTTTACAAGAAATACACTGATGGAGTATCATGAACCTGTAATAAAATAAACATTTCCCTTCAGAATCCATAGACACAGATGAAAAGGTATGCTGCAATGGGCGCCCATTCAAAAAGCATTCAAAGTATAAAACCAAGTGCTGCTCAGACCGAGGCTATTATGAGGACGGTGAACACCTGTGCTGTGGGGAGCACGAGGCTCGGCGGAGTGTACTGTACAATGTCAGTACTTCTGATAACACTGCCAAATGTTGTAACACTGCATTGTTCAACAGCACAGAGAGTATCTGCTGTGGTGGGGGTATGTGCTTATCTGTAAATTTGAAATTATGGATGAAAAAGCACTGTATATATACACACTAACTGAATTCATTTTGTAAAATGACAATACAGTTATTTCATATGGAGCATTGGATAATTAAGTTGTTTTTTACAAGTAACTCACCAATACTAGATACATTTTACATTTTGTTAAAAATTAAAATTTCAGAGGTAATGAAGAAAATGAAGAAAGAAGATGACAGCTGCTGCCAAGTACATACAAGATACCAGACATATAATTCTAAGTATTATGTAAGTGTATGAATATTTACAGGGGTATAAACCTGTATATATGTACACATCAGATAGGTATAAGTAAACAACATGGAGGTGTAGGGCTGTGATGTTACCGTACCCGTTTGAGGGGTTTAGCACTTAAAAGTGTACATGTATATACAGTCCAATGGGGGACTAAGCAGTCCGAGGGTCAAATACAGCCAACCCACTTGAATACTTCCTCACAGGATACATGTATCTGTTCAGTGTCAGTTAAATTAGCAGATCAGACATCAAGCTTTGTAGTGTGTTGTCATATTTGGCCCTTGGACTAGTTAGCCCCCTATTTGAATGGGGGCATTGACATCAGGGGCAAATCCAGAGCTATTTTCAGATAGTCTTCCAAATTATCTTTGTTGATCCATCTTCTATTTTTGACCGTCTTCCGACAGAAAAAAAATTAGATACCCGTCAGTGTAAACGTGAAAATCTGACCGTCTTCCAGAAGACCCAGAAGACGACCTCAATCCGCCCCTGGACATGTACATTGAAATGTATCTTTCCATTGGCTGATGTTTCATCCAATAAAACTGTAAAGTAAACAAGACTTACCTGTAAGTTGAAGTTTGACTGGAATTCTACTACGACACCATGGTTAAAATGGGGACATCTACATGTACTAGTACTAGCTAGTGTAGCACTTTGGGCATCCTTTCTATTCTGGAAAATGATGAATTACTATTTCTTTAATCATTACAAGGAAGCTAGTGATTTGCTGAGTGATTGTATGGGTATTATATGGATTTCAAAAGTTACAGGTAACAAATAAAATTAAAGAATACACATTAAAACCTGTAAGTTGCATACTGGGACCTACATGTTTTATCAGGGAATATTGTAGCAAGTACAGATGGTGCCCAAAAGTACATAATACATACATAATACAATAGAAAAAAATGGGTTCTCTTCCTCTATTCATAATCATAATTGCATGCGTAATTAAGTTTTCTAAACCTCTCTATTGCCTCTGAATATCTCTGTTATCTGGGAATTTTGACAATAAAAATATTACAGTTGTAAGGTTTTTTATTAAGGAATATAATGTAATATGTGTGGAAATCTACTTTTGAAATTAATTAAATATTATTAAATTAAAAACTGGCATAGAATACTGTCTTATACAATTATATTATTATCATTATTCTTACAGCTTTGTGAAAAACAAGGACTTGTAGCTAAGGCCTCTCATAGACAACAGTGTGGACGTGGCAGAACTATTGACACCAGAGGGCAGCTATGTTGCCGTGGAATGATCCACCCCAAACCAAGCTCTGCCATCAAGTGCTGCGGTACTAAAACCTTCAACTCTTCGAATCCACAGCTCCTGTGTCAGTTTGGCTCTCTTGTGAAGAGACCACCACGACAACTACAACAGGGGCAACCTAATTACCGACAGAGGTGTGGCCGGCACATGTTTGACACCAGGAGGGAGCTGTGTTGTCGCGGAGTGAAATATGCGAAAAAGAGCGACGCCATGAAATGCTGTGGTACTAGACTGTACAACTCTTCTGATCCAGAACTAACATGCCAATTTGGTATCAGACTTCAACAAATGCCAAAAATGTATATATTTTATTGATTTTTGTTTTACATTTCCTTACCAGTGATATTTTTTGTCAATAGTAATTTGTGAAATTGCAATAAAATTAAGCAAAATAATGTTTTCAGATAAACACTTTAACATGTTTATACTATTATCAAATTATTTAAGGGTCCATTTGCTAAACTTTGAAGTGGAAATCAAAAACATTTTTATCTGACAATTTGCAATTACTCTAGCTTATAACTGGCTGATGTTTTCATATATATACAAACAGGAATAGACATTTCCTTTTTTTCTTATTACTAAAAAAATATGCAATTAAAAGCAAGCACACAAAATTCCATTGACTGCACAGCCCTTCTTAGAAGAGCAAAGATCGAATAATTTCTTTACCACTGTGATCATTCATGTAAATGCAAGTAGTAATACATTGTAAACTTAATTTTAATCTTTTATAAGGCTGCCGATGACCACCACTACAACAACCACGACTCCACGTCCCGAGCCCTGCCCACCCTATATTGAAAATAAATTTAATTCCATTTTGATATCGTCTGGAAGTCAAGGTAAATTATATATTGATTAGAGCTAGACAAAGTAGGATTTAAAAAGCATTTTGAGTGCATGAAACGCATTTTATTGAACTTAGCTGAGGATAATTTTTTTTGATTAAAACTTTTAAAGCACAAAACAACAGATAAATGGCCTTAATCAATATCACAAAAAAAAAAAATCTTTAGTAGTCAGCCATCTTGACACAATTTGAAGGGAGTGGGAGTCTTGTGATACCTGGAAATGAAGTCGGTGAAAATGAATGGCTTATTTGGAAAACCTCCGCTTATGCATGTGAAGTTTGACTTCTATAACCAGTAATTTAAAAATGAAAAATCTATGGTTTTGCCTGTATAATGTAAATTAAGATAAAAATTAACAAATATCACGAATAAAACATTTTGAAAATGTGTGTTTGCAATTTCTTTTTAAAAGATTCCTGTGTTTTATCTGTCTTAGGAAAATTGGCAGCTTGTTCCACTCTACCAGTGCAGTTATGCAAAATGATATGTTACCAAATGTTTTTAACCTTGCTTTGGAAATTTTTAGTGGAATGAGGGTCTAAAAAGGATTGGATGACCTATATTGAGGGGTAAAAATAATTGTTCCTTATGTTTAAGAATGTGCTTAAAGGATAACAACTGTTCATTTCGGCCAAAAACTGAATTTTCCTGGGGTAAACGGCAATTTTTCCCATACTTACCAGTAGTTAATGAATCCATTTCTACATTCAAAGTTAGTCCTTGTTTTTTTTTCTAAAAAGTTTGCTTTTTTGTAATAATCTCTTAGAGATTATTACAGAGTATAGCCAGCTATGGAGGTCACGTGGTCTGAAGGCAAGCACATTTCAGAACAAATCCTATAACTGGTAAAACAGAAAATATATAATAGTTCTGTGTGTTTTTTACAATGTATTTATTGTGAAATGTAGTTCTCATACGAAGAGTTGTTATCCCTTTAATTAGAATGCATTTCCAACTATTTTCCATGGTAGATCAATCTGCATGAAATAAGCATCTGATATACAGATAACCTTCGGGTCAGTGGTATTGGCAGTACATATATTAAAATATCAGAGGGGGATTCTTTAATGAGATATCAGCAGGGCATATATACTTACATGTACAAAGGGGTGGGGGGTGGGGTAGGAAGATTTACCCCTTTCATTCTAGATGTAACGTATCTGCTCCTGTAGTCAAGTTTTTTTTAAAACTGCATCAATTCTTTTTCTTTTCCAGTGGTGAAAGGCAGAGTTAACTGTACTGAGAACAGTTGTTTTGTCAAAGGAAAAACAATAATAAGGGGAAGGAAAAAGTGGAGGAGCAAAAGAAAAAAAAGACATGCATTTCGACTGCCAGGTTCTTGCAAAGAAATATTACTAAAAAAACCAGGAAAAACAAGGTCAGGGAGATTGGTCTTCTTGTTTAAAGAGAGTGATGTACTCAGGAAGCCTTACCTTATAGTGAAATGGTCCAAGTTTAGAATAAATAGTTAATATAAAACTACTGTAGCTCAGATTCTTATAAAATAATATATATATATATATATATATATAAAAGTTATAGTTTCAGTAGCTCTGCAACCGTCTACTGAAAAATCATTAGAATCATTAGAATTTTATCAATAATTTATCGTAAAAAATTCAAGAAGCCGTACTGTACATGTAGATCATAGTTTTATTTGTTTTTATTACAATTGGAATTTTGTTTAGTTATTAAAATATCATGCTGGTACGTGAACATATCACAAATGCATGCATCACTGCCATCAGAAGGTACTATTTTTATTTATTTTATGGATGTACAAGATTGCATAGTCATTTAATGTATATATTGTTGCATTTCCTCTTTGTATACTATTTGTCTCTGTTCAGAAATGGATTATAAACAGTTAAATACTGGCAAATCAGTTTTAAAAAATTGAGATCATGTGCCATAAAAACAACATGTGCCATATAAACAAACTGTATTAAAAATTGATGAACTAAATCGAGATGTACAGGTCTTGGATATAAAGGATATGTTTTCACATATTTTCTTACCTGGCTGGAGGTGCAATGAACTCCTGCTGTCACCTTGTTTAAAGTTCATGAAGTAAATTAATTGTTAAGTGTACATACACTGTAGTTATGGTATGCATATTTATTACCACATTTATTACCAATCTATTCCAATGTGAATGTTTCATTGTTTTGTGCTAAGATGTAATAGGTTCTTGGTTGTGTATTTTTTTAATGCTCAGTGTACAGTGTATTGCTATTTATTTTCATTATTGGTGCTTACTGCCACTTGTCATGGGTATAATTTAAAATCAAATGGTGCACCTGTCTCCGCCCACTTCCCCTCATGCACTCAGAAACTCATCAGCCCAAAAAGTTGATAAGCTGATCACTCTGGCAATATGCTCAAAATTTATTTACTTCAAAAAATTCCCAATTCAAAAAATCCCCCAAACTCCGCAAAATTTAAAAAAAATTTCCAAAGTGGGGTGGTGGATCCTCAGGTTCTTGATCTGCTGGTGGAATTCAAAATATATATAGTGTATTTATGCTGAAAAAAGAAATAAATAAAAAGCCAGTGATGAATGCAAAGTTTGTAGATATTTATAAATTATCTTAAAATAATTTCATCTGATTTGTTTATACGTATCACAGCTAATGTGCTAAATAAAGGCTTTTTAAAATCCACTCATTTTTGTTGTAAACGCCGAATTATAAGATTAATAATGAGCAATGGGCTTTTGCGGTTTAAAACCATCGTTCTCAACATGCACATATTTTGTGTTTGAATAACAACAGAATGAATGAGGAAATCTATAAAAATCAAATGGGTATTTGGGGGTGGATTTGTAGTTGAATGTAAAACATGAAACATCATAGCCTGTTAACACTTCCCCTTCCCTGTTAACTCCCTCCCCCCCCCCCAGAGGGAAGTTTTAGGGCTGCAGTGATATCCCTCATCTTCTTGTGTTTTAATTGGATTCAACAAAAAAGTGAATATTTGCTTCTTGTCAGTGATAAACACATTTCTTGAAATATTTGCATAATTCTGACATGCCACATTACTTTCTCTGCTTTAACCATAACATACAGGGGCAGATTCAGGATTAATGGAAGGGGGGTCAGGATTTTAGGAATGACATGACGAGGATTAGAAGCCAACCCTCAACCCACCCCCCTTGTTGTGAGGTTTGAACTCGCTGAAGGCCCCTGAAAAATTTTGGTACTTAAAAGAGCGAACAGTACTATTTGGTAAGTTTTTAAACGTAGTTCTTAAAAGAACTATGATTCAGCTAGTCAAGATTCTAATTTTAAGAGGGGACCATTGGTGTGATTTTATTCAGAAATGGTGGAGGGGGGGGGGGATCACCTGCCCCCCCCCCCCCCCCCCAAATCTGCCACTGATATATTTTATTGGAAAGCAATTAACCCTTATCAAAAGATCATATGAAACAGTAATTTCGAGTATGGGAATTCATAAGGGGAATTCCCCTATGACTAATTAGAATTACCTATTTCCTGTATTTCACAACAATGTTATTTTTTTTAATATTTGCCTTCTTATTTGTCTTCCATCATAAGTAAACATATTGTTTCTCTGAAATTCCAATTGTATTTTTATTTAATTATCAATACCCTTTAGATTTTATAATTGTTTCCTTCATCTAGATATAAGAACTCTTGCATGATGTATCGAGGTATGTTTATCAGTAATTGATTTTTGACATAAAAGCAATGGGATTTTCTATGGCCTTGCTGGAAAATTGTAGCTTATTAAGCTGCTGTGAAAATTTGATAGAAATCCCCTGCACCTATAATTGTCATGCAGTGCTGGGTACATGTATTATATCTTTTTTTATGTTTCTAATTTAAAAAATTGACCACTTCCAGGTAAAGATAACATCTTTAAAATCACATTTTACATATTTACTTATTATGACAATTAAATTTAACTCAACCTTGAGCATTTAAACTCAGGGGTGTAACCAACAGGATGTCAGGTGCTGAGAACCAGGTTTTACCTTGTCTTAATTTATCTCATTACAAATTTGCCAAATTTAAATGAAGTATAATAGCCAAATTCCCAATTTTTTCTATAAAGGCACTTCACTGATGCTCAAACTTTTTATTGATGTTAAGATCTCAGAAAGTCAGGAAAGGATATTTAAACCTGCTAGTCATACATAATTTGATTTATTTTCTCAAATTCAACTTATTCTGAATTTAAGCCTGAAAGCTGTTAAAATCGATCAAGTAAAAAAGAAGCATTTGAGGAGTTACAACTGGAAGCCGTTTAAAACCAATCAGGAATAAAAATTAGAAGAGGAATACCTGGACTAAAGAAAGAATAAAAATGAAGTGGACATGCTTTGGCTTAGTCTGTGCTGTGGTATTGATACATGTAACAAGTCTCTGTCACAGGGCTACGGGTAAGTACTGGTGCCTGCTCCCTGTGAGTCTTATCTCATACCAGCTTATCATGTTGCCTGGTTGACTTCAAAACTGCATGTTCAAACCCTATATCAAAGACAGAGGTCTTGATTTAAAAAAAAAAAAAAAAAAAAAACGGAGTGTAAGGCCCAAGTTTTTCACAAATAAAAAATGCTGCAGGTGGGTTCTTGATTAAACAAGTATTAAATCTATCGTAAATATCTAAATGCACTTTTCTTAAAAGACATATATACTCCTATGGGTTTTATAATCATCAACATTTTGTGCCCCACATCAGAAATCTCATATGCCTAAAAATTCACTACTCCAGTACATACTAGTATGTACAGTATCTAGGGACGCATAATGTGTCAGGAGACCAACCAATTATACATGTATGTAAGGTGTGATGTTGACATGTTTAAAATATATTTATGGCAGCACAAAACATATACTTTAGTAAAACAAAATGCCTATCAGTATACAATTTCTAATGGATGACAGATTTCTGAGCAGCACCTACCTGAATCTGTATTCACAATCTGCTGTAATTAACCTACGTGTTTGATATTAATACCATTATCCTCCATGGCCTATATATGACATAAGCTATAACCAACCTGTTTGCTGCTACCAGTTAATTTGCTCGCAGTTCTTCACAGCTGACCCTTTCAACTGTGGTATTTTTATATTTTAGTGCGACCTACAAGTACCACTTCAGTATAAATACCATTGTGACAAGTGTTTATATACATGTTAACTTGTAGTCGGTGTGACAAGTTACCTTACCGCTGTGCTTATATGCTCTGTCCAATTTTTTCATGTCTGCCGTATTAAACTCAATTGGACTTTAAGGATATGTCAGGTGATATATGATCATGCTACTCTCTACATTGTCTATACTATATGTGTAACCTATCAAGTTACGAAATAGGTTTCACTTTGCCTGCTTAACGTATTGATTAATAGTTTTCAAATTAACTATTTGATCTTTAGCCAACATATGCCCTGATTCTGAAGCTTATCATAATCAAACAATTGTTTGGTGTGTCTTTAAAGGCGAGCTATAAAAAATTACAATGTAACGTATATTAATTCTCCAGGACCACAGATTCGGCCTGATATATTAAATTTTTTAGAGTTTCTTATAATTGCAACCCCACAAATTAAGTTTAATTATGATTACGTTATTTCATCTAATATGCAGCAAGCATTATTGTAACATAATACGATGTACATTAATTGATTTTCCATCTTGATTTTTGTTAATTGATTTTATAACAGATAAATTGACTATTGGATTTAAACTAAAGTAAATTCATATCATGAGGGGTTTGCATTTAATAAAAGTGGACAATAAATAACATATTTATGTTATAAAGATGCAGGCCTAAGGGTGCCTGCATGCAATTTTTGAAAATTGTATACATGTATATACCCAGTTCCCATGGGCGTCTGAAGAAAATTATCTAGGGGGGGTCAAAGTCATTGAAAGGGGAGATAATGATTGGCTGGGTACCCGCAATTAATGTGCTGCCAAAATTCCAGGGGGGGTCAAGTGACCCCATTCACGCCCCCCCTGCAGACGCCCATGCCAGTTCCCGACCAAAAAGCACAAACTTTTTGTAATATATATATATATATATATATATATATATAATTTTTTGTAATATATATATATATATAAACTACAGAAAATGCTTTTTGTACCTTTTTTATTTATTGTTGAATATATAATTAGCACAGAAAGTGGAGTTCACTAATGACACATACAGAGCTTGATATCTATCAACAGCTTGGTTACTGACCATTAAGTTTAATGCTAGTATACTGTTATGGTTATATGCTTTTGGTCATCTTTTTATGATCACTGGGGATTTTTTTAAACAATGGGAGTAGAGAGTTAAATTCACACTAAATGCAGTCTTGAAACAGGAAGTCCTAAATATTGGAAGATGTTATCAAAAACAGAAACTTTTTCACACACTCATCCACTGTGAAACATATTTCCCCCAAAAACCCACACCCATTGTACACACACACACACACACACACACACACACACATTTATATATACATGCTGTATACTTAACAATAAAAGAAGATAATGACAGGTGGGAGCTCTAAAAACCAAAGTGGTTATACGAAGAAAAATCTTTGACCAATTAACATGTAGTACATGTAGTATTTTCAGACCTTTTAAAATGTTAAACTGAGACAGAGAGTGAAGTTAACTGATGACAAAGAAATAAACCTACAGTGTATCAACTACTAATCCTAATGGGAATAACCATACACTTCAAATGCTGTTTTGAAACAAGAAGTCTTCAAATATTGGAAGTAGCGGGGTAAAACAAAATTTTTTTCACACTCTCACCTACTGCCTGGTGAGAAAATTTTCCCCAAAACACTCCCACTGACTCACGTACATATACTTATAGCTTATAGTATATATATAGCTAGGTCCCACTAAAGAAGGGTATGTCTTATATATATATACACAGTAGTGTCACAGGTACCAGTGTAAGAGTTACTGAGAGCTTTATCATGTTCTCAGTACTTTATTCAAGGATTTTTTTGTATCATCTACTGATTGCCCTTACAGATATTTTGCTAGGTAAGAATCGAATGAAGTATGTATTTAATACGATTAAAAATTCTTTGAAAATAGTTGACTTACCATGTGTTATCTGTTGTCAACCCCAGCAGGTGTACACATATCAAGTTATCTTATTTTCATGAATTATGCTGACGTAGTTCTTCCAAGAAAAGTCCAGATCCATGTACTGGGTAGTATACTAGATCCTGTTACACTGTAAACAATGACAACACTCAGCTGAGATTTACAGTTGAGTTCAGAAGTAACGTTAACAAGAGAGTCACTTTTGATAACAAAAGGTAACAAACAGATAACAATGTGGAGTGTTCTTTTTGAGCGCAACTGTAATGATATTGTAACTCAACTGTAACTGTTACGATTAACTTAATTAAGTTGCCTTAAAAGTTCTTCGCATTTGCTAGGTTTCATTTTAATTGATACAAATTATTATCATGATTTATTTCTCGTGTGTGTGGTAACTGCTGCTGTTATGCAGACATGCACAGTACATGTACTATATGGTGGCAGTATATACAGGCCCGTAGCAGGGGGAGTTCCGGGGGTTCGAAAGAACCACCCTTTTTGCTGGGAAAAGGTCCACTCTGGGTAAAATTTGATCCATGTACTTGAGGATTTTATGGTAAAAGGTCCACTTTTTCAGAAAACGAACCCCCCTCTGAAATTGCTGGCTACGGACCTGCAGTAGTTAAAAATATAATTCTTAGTTGGATCTTGTCTTTCAAAGACAAACAAACAAACTGTTTTAAACATTCCTTTTTTTCCTTTTAAGTTACTTTTTTTTCACATTTGATCTTAAACACTATCTGCTGGGCTAGTTTACTAGTATTTTAATGAGTGATTTTATTTCAAATTTTAGGAGCAGCATCAAGACACCTGAAATCCCCTGTGGAGTGTTATCTGAAATACCACCAGGACCACTGTAAAACACAGCAACTAAGGGGCGACTACTACTACGGGGAGTGTTTTGATCCAGTCAAACAACTCTGCTGTGGAATTAAAGTCTTGCCAAAACCTAATGCTAGCTATAAATGTTGCGATGGTAAGTATGAGATAAGGGGGTGTGGGTGGGGGTGGGGTGGTGTGGGGGGTGGAATGGGGTGGTGTAGGGGTGGGGTGAGGTGGGTGTGTGGGGGGATTGAATGGGGGT
>NW_019775391.1:663524-734988 GCF_001039355.2 Lingula anatina | reverse complement strand
GGGGTGGGTGGGGTGGGGTGGGTGGGGGGTGGAATGGGGTGGTGTAGGGGTGGGGTAGGGTGGGAGAAGGGCTCCAGATGAAGGAAATATAAGTGTTTGTTTACACCCAGTAGTTTCACCTGTATTTTTAATTGCTATTTACAATTTTTAGGGGCTATTTGGGGCTTTACATGGTAATTAAGGTTTATCATGACAAGTGGTATAAAATCATTTGAAAATAAAAGAGGTGACTTAACTGAATTAGAATTTTTTTTCTATTTCTATTTCTTTTTCTATAATTATGTTAAATGAAACTTTTTTTGCAGGTGTTTATGACACATATAACTCTGACACACATAAATGCTGCAATGGAAAAATTGTGCCTAAATCATACCTCCCCTGTGGCAGGGATTGCTACCACAATGACACTGCTACATGTTGTCGTGGGGTTCTTTATTACGCTGCTGGACTGGGATGCTGTGGAACAAGGGCTATCGACCCTGAAAACGATCTTTGCTGTGATTTAAAGATACATAAGGGCCAAAAATATACACATAAGTAAGTTTAAATGATCTCATTCAGTTATAAATGAAAAAAAAAAATGAAATAAAGCACTTGTGATAAACGTGATTTAATATTAAGTATGAAAGGGTATGTTTGTGCATAATTGTAGAGATTAGATTTTTTTAGAAATAAAAAAAAATGTAGCTAGAGCAGTTTTAGATGAAGTGGGACAAACAGTTGCAGGAACTAATTTGTTGAAATAAATTTTGACTGTGTTTCTGTTCCTCAAAGATCTGTTTTCATTTATAACTCTGATCAGTCACAAAACTTATTTCACCTTATCTTAAAAAATTAACTTTGTTCACATTTACTGACATATTGATTCATCAAAAACTTTTTAAAATGTTCCAATACTTTGTTTGGAAACGATGGACTCCGCAAAGAGCTGTTGTCATACTAACAGTTCCCTGACCATGTCTGACACTAGGCAAAAAATTCTTAACAGTTATCAATACATTAAAATTGATTTCAATTTAGCCACAATGAGCAATCAAAGTCCATTTAATCTTTACTTGATTGCCTACTACCAGTAGTTCATTATGCCTAGAATAATTGCACTAACAGTTTCTATTTTCTTATTCCAGATGCAATGGCCAAAAAATTGAGCTAAGATCACCCAGGCCCCCTTCCTGCCCTGTGTGTGTGACTGTTAGTGGATCTGAAAGCACACAAAATCAACTCCACTTCTGTAAGAATTACCATAGAGACAGTACAGACTTTGACAGACTGGCTATGACATATTCCATTGGTAAGATGTTTTTGCTCACATGAGTCTATATGAGAACGTTTCCAGTCTGCAGTTTTTTAACTGATGGAATAAATTGATCAGTATTTTTTGTGTTAAAATACATTTCAAATATGCATTTTAAGTGAGTTCTCACATCAAATTATTGCTGCTAAACATTGCCAAATGCCACCATATAGTTAAAAATAACAGATTCTGAAAGAAATACCACAGAGGTCCTTTACATTATTTCCTGAAAACACCAGAAGTTTGAAGAATATGCAGTTTTAAAGCCTTTCCTCTACTGCATGAGAAACTTTTTGGCATGTGGATTTTATCTGTGCTGTTGCAAAAAATCTGGTACTAAATATTAAAATAAGTAACAGGGCATTTACTCTGGCTTGTCATGTAGTACCTTCAAGATTCAATGGCCTTCAGTTACTTGGGAAGACTGGCCTGTGAGAGTCAAACCACAATTATGATTAATTGACTTATTTGAGAAAATTAAGACCATTTGCCCTGTTGACTTATTAAAGAAGTGATTGATTGAAGAAATCATATGCAAATAAGACCCCATATGAAAAGCACTCATTAATAAAAATTACCATTTTAAATACCAGTACCTGTTAGATACCATTTTTGAAGATGAAATACAACATAAAATGGATTTTGGTGGCTGTCATCTGAAACTTTCCCCATAATGTCCAATGACAACAGCTTAAGAACTTTTGCTCTAAACTCAATATTTCTCGTAATTGTGGTGACCTTTATGCACAACAATAACAAAAAAATATTACTTATTTTACAGTGCTGGATGCCAAGGTTGCTCTAAGAATCACACAGCAGAACTCAACCATGTTTTCTTTAACCAGAATTAGAGACAGCAGACGTGTGCCAAACAACACATCCAGTGACTATCACTATAAGCATGCTGCAATTTTTCGTAATGGCACATGTTGCAAGTCCAAGGCTAACATAGTGCTGGACAACGAGTGTGCTAGTGGGGCAATTCTGAAATCGGGATCAAGAATTTTTGTGATGACCAACAACACTGCCCTCTTGACAGAGGACGCAACCATGCTTGGGAAGGGCGACCTGCTGATGGTATTCCAAAGAGATGTCAAAAAGAGATTACAAAAAAAGTTTAAAAGAAAGTTAAAAAGAAGAATGTTTTGAAGTTGAGCATTTTAGCAAAACTTTTTTTATTTTGTTTAATGGCAAAAGGAATTTATGCAGAAAGTCAAAAATTGGCGAAGTTAAACAAATTGTAGCTTTTTATTTGAAAATATTTAAGAGACATTTTGAAACAAAGAAGAACATATTAATCACTTATATATTCAGAATGTTGAAGAAATAAGGATAAATTATTTAAAGATCAATTCTTTGTGAATTTAAAAATCACAACATTTGTTGAATCAAATGAAATTAGTAGTACCTGTGCTGATGATGCTTGATAGAAGTATTATTTACCAATGAATTGTGCAATTTCTGTCAGTCATAACACTCACTCTTTTTATTGTTATTATAAGGTCAAATGATGGATAGAAACTGTTTTTAGTGAGGCCAACATCTTAATTTATTGTAGCATTTAAATTTTTAGACTAAAGGAATATATTAAGTAGGAATTTTTTCATTACAAACACACCAAGAAGGTAACGTTCCCTTAAGTTATCCTTTTTTACAGTCAAGGCCAGTCACTTTATTTTTTTCTCTTATTGGATATTATTAAAGTATTACAGCATTTTGTGCAAGCTTTTTTCCAATGTATTAAAGGGATTTTTAAAGACTTCAACTAGTGGATAAGTTATATGTATTTAGGAAGCAGACTCAGGTCAGTTTGGAGAAGGGAATATTTTATGTGTATTTTTGATATTTTAACATGTAATTTGTTTTTTTAATACATTTAAATATTTTCAAATATATTTATACATCTTCCAGTTGTTGGCAAGTTCCATTGTTGGCAATTTCCAGTGCTCAAATCAGTCAATTCTTTTGAGACATTTATTATTTTTATGTATGTTAATTTATAAACGTATGTGTATATAAGCTTTTTTCAAATGATAATTCATTTTTTCAAGAACTCACCAACTACAACAGATGTAACCTGATCAAATACCACATAAGATGTCAAGACTAATTGTTGAAAGGTTATCCAACACCACCGACAAATGATATGCCCAAGTTGCCAATGAAGGGCACTTCTTAATTATAGTTTATACAGATAGGAGCTCTCCCAAAAGATACAGAGTGAAAATTCATGTTTTAAATATTAAACAATAGGGACAAATTCTCATTCATATGAATGATTCAGTGAGGCAGTGATAATGGCTTTGAGAAAAGAATGATATGTGTTTGTAAATGATATTTAACAAGCAAGGTCTGCTTCAATACAGTTGGGAAACCTGTGTGTGGGAAGATTTGTGTAATATTCTTGCTGATGTCACTTTCAGGAGAGTGGACATAGCTGTATCACTGAAAACGCTGCAAGATCTATTACAAAGTATTACATGAGTTGCGAACATCAAAAGCATTAGGCTATCAATCAATTTAAATTGCTTAAATATATAAATTTATTGCAGTATTGAGAAGAAAAAAACATTTTGTTTCAATGTATATGCTGTAATTATATTTGCTTGAAAATAAAAATAAATAAATAAAAAACATTGTCTGTTTTTGCTTTGAGAATATTCACTCAAACAATGACTTAAGTTAATGTCCTTCTTTTGCTCTTAATAAAGAGGTTGTTGACTTAAAGTCTGACAACAAAATGGTATACACACTTGATTTTTACATCTAGTACACTTCAGAAGACCATTTGAGATAAGAGCAAAGCTTTGGCTGATATAATCTGAATCACACTTTTTTAAAAAGATATTGCTGTTGCTGTGGTATCAGTGAGGGGCTACAGTAGGAAATTTTAGAAAGTTAAATTCATGAATAATTTATAACCATACTAGTCTCTTTGTCAGTTTTGAAATCTGACAATAGTGTTTTTTTTTAACCTTTAAAGACACCTTAAGTTAAAAAAAAACATTTCCTGTCTTGAAGGATGTGACTTTATTAGCTGATTATAAGTTTCATAATAATTTTTAATTTTGATGATGACATCAAATTTCCATGAAGATTTGATCCTAATTTGTTTGTGGTATGAGGTAGTAGAAACAAAATTAATTATGAGGATAAGGTGGCGTCAGACAAAAAATACTAGGTCTAACTGTCCATTGGAGAAACATGTACATAAAAAAACTCATCCAGTTTGATACCATAATGGAAACATTACTCCCCCCACCCCAAAACCCAGAAACTCCTCTCTTTCTAAAAATCTACAATGCTCATGAAATCACATAATTTTACTGTATATTGGAAGCTTGGCAGTTTATCCAAAGATATCAATAATATGTAGAACAACAAAGCCATTGTATATTCTATCCCTACAGGCATGTTTCACAATCATATTTTTCATGAAAAAATTTTCAATGATTTTCACTAAGAAGATCATACTGAAAAAATTCTATCCCTAAGGCTTAAAGTTAATTATTTCAATATTATATATTTTCTTGGAAATTTTTCAGTAATTTTCATTACTAAATGTATTGCATGTCAAAAAAAAAAAAATATATATATATATATATATATACATATAAAATAAATAAATAAATAAATAAATAAATAAATNGGTGGTGTAGGGGTGGTGTGGGGTGGTGTGGGGGGAGGAATGGGGTGGTGTAGGGGTGGGGTGGTGTGGTGTGGGGGGTGGAATGGTGTGGTGTAGGGGTGGGGTGGGGTGGGAGGAGGGCTCCAGATGTAGGAAATATAAGTGTTTATTTACACCCAGTAGTTTCACCTGTATTTTTAATTGCTATTTACAACTTATTAGGGGCTATTGAGGACTTAACTGAATTAGAATTTTTTTTCTATTTCTATTTCTTTTTCTATAATTATGTTAAATGAAACTCTTTTTGCAGGTGTTTATGACACATATAACTTTGAGACACATAAATGCTGCAATGGAAAAATTGTGCCTAAATCATACCTCCCCTGTGGCAAGGATTGCTTCCACCCTGACAATGCTACATGTTGTCGGGGGGTTCTTTACACTGCTGGACTGGGTTGTTGTGGAACAAGGGCCATCGACCCTGAAAACGATCTTTGCTGTGCTTTTAAGATACATAAGGGCCAAAAACATACACATAAGTAAGTTTAAATGATATCATTCAGTTATAAGTGAAAAAAAAGGTGAAATAAAGCACTTGTGATAAACATGATTTAATATTAAGTATGAAAGGGTATGTTTGTGCATAATTGTAGAGATTAGATTTTTTAGAAATAAAAAATATTGTAGCTAGAGCAGTTTTAGAAGAAGTGGGACAAACAGTTGCAGGAACTTATTTGTTGAAATAAATTTTGACTGTGTTTCTGTTCCTCAAAGATCTGTTTTCATTTATAAATCTGATCAGTCACAAAACTTATTTCACCTTACCTTAAAAAATTAATTTTGTTCACATTTACTGACATATTGATTCATCAAAAACTTTTTAAGTTCAATTCAATTCAATTTATTTCTGTACTGGTACATAGATTGTCATGACCTTGTACAATATGATATATTAATGACGATACAATACAAATAGTGCATTACCATTTCTGTAGTTGTTCCAATACTTTGTTTGGAAAAGATGGACTCCGCAAAGAGCTGTTGTCATACTAACAGTTCCCTGACCATGTCTGACACTAGGCAAAAAATTGTTAACAGTTATCAATACATTAAAAATTGATTTCAATTTAGCCACAATGAGCAATCAAAGTCCATTTAATCTTTACTTGATTGCCTACTACCAGTAGTTCATTTTGCCTAGGATAATTGCACTAGCAGTTTCTATTTTCTTATTCCAGATGCAATGGCCAAAAAAGTGAGCTAAGATCACCCAGGCCCCCTTCCTGCCCTGTGTGTGTGACTGTTAGTGGATCTGAAAGCACACAAAGTCAACTCCACTTCTGTAAGAATTACCATAGAGACAGTGCAGACTTTGACAGACTGGCTATGACATATTCCATTGGTAAGATTTTTTTTTGCCCACATGAGTGTATATGAGAATGTTTCCAGTCTGTAGTTTCTTATATTAACTGATGGACTAAATTGATCAGTATTTTTTATGTTAATATGCATTTTAAGAGAGTGTTCATGTCAAATAATTGCTGTGAAACCTTGCTAAATGCCACCATATAGCTAAAAAATAACAGAAAGAAATACCACAGATTGAGGTCCTTTACATTATTTCCTGAAAACACCAGAAGTTTGAAGAAGGTGCAGTTTTAAATCATTTTCTTTCACTCATGACAACTTTTTGGCTTGTGAATTTTATCTGTGCTGTGCAAAAAACTGGTACTAAATATTAAAATAAATAAATGGGGATTTACTCTGGCTTCATATATGTAGTACCTTCAAGATTTAATGGCATTCAGTTGATTGGGAACACTGGCCTGTGAGAGTCAAACCACAATTATGATTAATTGACTTATTTGAGAAAATTAAGACCATTTGCCCTGTTGACTTATTAAAGAAGTGATTGATTGAAGAAATCATATGCAAATAAGACCCCATATGGAAAGCACTCATTAATAATAATTACCATTTTAAATACCAGTACCTGTTAGATACCATTTTTGAAGATGAAATACAACATAAAATGGATTTTGGTGGCTGTCATCTGAAACTTTCCCCATAATGTCCAATGACAGCAGCTTAAGAACTTTTGCTCTAAACTCAATATTTCTCGTAATTGTGGTGACCTTTATGCACAACAATAACAAAAAAATATTACTTATTTTACAGTGCTGGATGCCAAGGTTGCTCTAAGAGTCACACAGCAGAACTCAACCATGTTTTCTTTAACCAGAATTAGAGACAGCAGACGTGTGCCAAACAACACATCCAGTGACTATCACTATAAGCATGCTGCAATTTTTCGTAATGGCACATGTTGCAAGTCCAAGGCTAACATAGTGCTGGATAACGAGTGTGCTAGTGGGGCAATTCTGAAATCGGGATCAAGAATTTTTGTGATGACCAACAACACTGCCCTCTTGACAGAGGACGCAACCATGCTTGGGAAGGGCGACCTGCTGATGGTATTCCAAAGAGATGTCAAGAAGAGATTACAAAAAAAGTTTAAAAGAAAGTTAAAAAGAAGAATGTTTTGAAGTTGAGCATTTTAGCAAAACTTTTTTTATTTTGTTTAATGGCAAAAGGAATTTATGCAGAAAGTCAAAAATTGGCGAAGTTAAACAAATTGTAGCTTTTTATTTGAAAATATTTAAGAGACATTTTGAAACAAAGAAGAACATATTAATCACTTATATATTCAGAATGTTGAAGAAATAAGGATAAATTATTTAAAGATCAATTCTTTGTGAATTTAAAAATCACAACATTTGTTGAATCAAATGAAATTAGTAGTACCTGTGCTGATGATGCTTGATAGAAGTATTATTTACCAATGAATTGTGCAATTTCTGTCAGTCATAACACTCACTCTTTTTATTGTTATTATAAGGTCAAATGATGGATAGAAACTGTTTTTAGTGAGGCCAACATCTTAATTTATTGTAGCATTAAAATTTTTAGACTAAAGGAATATATTAAGTAGGAATTTTTTCATTACAAACGCACCAAGAAGGTAACGTTCCCTTAAGTTATCCTTTTTTACAGTCAAGGCCAGTCACTTTATTTTTTTCTCTTATTGGATATTATAAAAGTATTACAGCATTTTGTGCAAGCTTTTTTCAATGTATTAAAGGGATTTTTAAAGACTTCAACTAGTGGATAAGTTATATGTTTTAAGGAAGCAGACTCAGGTCAGTTTGGAGAAGGAAATATTTTATGTGTATTTTTGATATTTTAACATGTAATTTGTTTTTTTAATACATTTAAATATTTTCAAATATATTTATACATCTTCCGGTTGTTGGCAAGTTCCATTGTTGGCAAGTTCCAGTGCTCAAATCAGTCAATTCTTTTGAGACATTTATTATTTTTATGTATGTTAATTTATAAACGTATGTGTATATAGGCTTTTTTCAAATGATAATTCATTTCAAAGTAAAGGGGTATTGGTAGTTTAGAGGTGACAGTTGGAAAACATTAGTTTAATGAATTTTTTTCTGGTCAAAATTTTTTTTCAAGAACTCACCAACTACAACAAATGTAACCTGATCAAATACCACTTGAGATGTCAAGACTAATTGTTGAAAGGTTATCCAACACCAACCGACAAATGATATGCCCAAGTTGCCAATGAAGAGCACTTCTTAATTATAGTTGCCAAGTAGAGGCTTTATACAGATAGGAGCTCTCCCAAAAGATACAGAGTGAAAATTCATGTTTTAAATATATTAATATTTAAAAACAATAGGGACAAATTCATATTCATGTTAATGACTCAGTGAGGCAGTGATAATGGCTTTGAAAAAAGAATAATATGTGTTTGTAAATGATATTTAACAAGCAAGGTCTGCTTCAATACACTTGGGAAACCTGTGTGTGGGAAGATTTGTGTAATATTCTTGATATAACTGTTGTCACTTTCAGGAGAGTGGACATAGCTGTATCACTGAAAACACTGCAAGATCTATTACAAAGTATTACATGAGTTGCGAACATCACAAGCATTAGGCTATCAATCAATTTAAATTGCTTAAATATATAAATTTATTGCAGTATTGAGAAGAAAAAAACATTTTGTTTCAATGAATATGCTGTAATTATATTTGCTTGAAAATAAAAATAAATAAATAAAAAACATTGTCTGTTTTTGCTTGAAGTAATATTCACTCAAACAATGACTTAAGTTAATGTCCTTCTTTTGCTCTTAATAAAGAGGTTGTTGACTTTAAGTCTGACAACAAAATGGTACACTTGATTTTTACATCTAGTACACTTCAGAAGACCATTTGAGATAAGAGCAAAGCTTTGGCTGATATAATCTGAATCACACTTTTTTAAAAAGATATTGCTGTTGCTGTGGTATCAGTGAGGGGCTACAGTAGGAAATTTTAGAAAGTTAAATTCATGAATAATTTATAACCATACTAGTCTCTTTGTCAGTTTTGAAATCTGACAATAGTGTTTTTTTTAACCTTTAAAGACACCTTAAGTAAAAAAAAAACATTTCCTGTCTTGAAGGATGTGACTTTATTAGCTGATTATAAGTTTCATAATAATTTTTAATTTTGATGATGACATCAAATTTCCATGAAGATTTGATCCTAATTTGTTTGTGGTATGAGGTAGTAGAAACAAAATTAATCATGAGGATAAGGTGGCGTCAGACAAAAAATACTAGGTCTAACTGTCCATTGGAGAAACATGTACATAAAAAAACTCATCCAGTTTGATACCATAATGGAAACATTACTCCCCCCACCCCAAAACCCAGAAACTCCTCTCTTTCTAAAAATCTACAATGCTCATGAAATCACATAATTTTACTGTATATTGGAAGCTTGGCAGTTTATCCAAAGATATCAATAACATGTAGAACAACAAAGCCATTGTATATTCTATCCCTACAGGCATGTTTCACAATCATATTTTTCATGAAAAAATTTTCAATGATTTTCACTAAGAAGATCATACTGAAAAAATTCTATCCCTAAGGCTTAAAGTTAATTATTTCAATATTATATATTTTCTTGGAAATTTTTCAGTAATTTTCATTACTAAATGTATAGCATGTCAAAAATAAATATAAATATATAAAATAAATAAATAAATAAATAAATAAATAAATAAATAAATAAATAAATAATAATAATTAACAGATACTTATAAATACAAGCTATAAATCTCAGATCTACAATGTATAAATTTAGACATTTCTTACCGATAATACATGAATCTTTTCAATTTTCCTCAATTGATAAACATGCTGAAGCGATAATTGTGGGAATCTCATTTTCCTATACACAATGATACATATTTTGAATGTCAAATACAAGGAACAAGGATCCATGGAAACTAACCAGACTGCCAATCTTGGTGATGGAAAAGTCCCTCATAATACTGATATTTGGTATCCAATATTTCCCCTCATTTTTCTAATAATAAAAAGAGGTATGTGAAACCTCATTTTAGAACATATTTCCTGCAAGATAATACTCAGACACAAAAAAGTCCGATCAGAAATTTGAGTGCCTATCAAAAGATCTTCCAACTTACAAAAAAAGAAAAAGAATAAAATTGTTATCCTTCTTCCTATCATTTACATCAGGAATCAATAAATAAGTATTTTGTTTTTTAAGACAGACAACTAAAAAAATTAAAGAATGGAATAAACTGATCAATAACATTGGAGCAATAAACAAATGATTAAAATAACAACTTATTTAACAAAAAATGAATATCAAATATACAGTATAAACAGTAACTGCATGAAATATATTAGACATACCTTTCACATGAAGTCAAAATACCTTAACAAGAAGATTGAATTAAAAGACTGGATTAGCAAGAATTCATGACTAATAGTTCAAATACACAAATTATCTACTTGTATATCTGAAAATGTTCTTTCCACTTTCTCTACTTTCCCAATATGTGATGATTGTTAATGTCTAATTTTATGTTCTCATCTCTTTTTTTCAACACTTCCACTAATTCTATTGTTTTTCTAATGTGATCCTGAAACTAGTATTAGAAACTAGATGGACAGGTACAGGAAGTGGAGAGTGCTGGTCAGGAATGGAATTACTAACCATATACTGGTCTCAATTTTCCAAAATGACATATAAGATGAAAATAATGCACTTAGCTGTTTCACAAACCTTGTATATAAAAGTATTGACCCTACATGTATGCCTTCAGTTTATTACTGCCTTTACTAAGAAAGTATCACTGCCGAGCAACGATAGATCTGATATTAATATCTCAATTTATGAACAGTGCAATGTGTATTTATTCATTCATGAAAACTATGGGATACAGTGGAATACTCATATCAGCACTTCTGGTTTTAATTTCAACCACCTGTGGTAAGTATACACATATAGACTTTTATGAGAGAAAAAATAATGTTACTAAAAAACATCTCTTTGATGGTCATTCAGTGAGAGAAATTACATCTTCACTGTATCACCAGTAACAGTTTAGAATTATATATATTTTTTCTTTTTTCATTAGTTTTTTTTCTTCTATTTCTGAACTGCTATATAATGGTAACAGAAAACTGCTGAAAAAACTATGTATATTATAAATATTTTACAGAGACTGTAGCGGTCTCAGAGATGTGAGTTAGAATACTGATCATTGTGGTAGTTGAGACAGAGCACAATGTACTAGATTGACTCACCCTGGAAATTGAGGGCATTTCCCCCCGCCCACAGTTTCCGATCTATTGTGCTAGTTGTGAAACCGTTTCTGAAAGTGAAAGTGAATCATAACGGAAATATTCTTTGATTTCGCTGACACAACAGTTCTGAAAAAGTTAAGAATTTTTAAAAGTTTTTTTTTCAGAATGTTCACACTGTTCATAATGGACTAAGGTTAAATAATAGTAAAGTGGAGTTCTACAAGATTATTAATTAACTTTACAAACACACTGGGGTATAATATATTGTACAATGTAGTTAAATATTAACCACAGAACTTGCATGATATAAATGGAATAAAATCCAAATTACTTTTTTGAGATATCATTGAAAAAAGGCATGAAACTATTTTTTTACATGTACATGTACCAGATTTAGGGAGCTATGTAAATTATAAAAAAATACTTTTAAATGATCTAAAATGTGGTGACAAGTTTTTGACCATCTAAGAGTTCATTTTACTGTTGATCCTTACTCTTCGTTACTCAGTAAGCAATATTTTTCCAGATGGGGTTGTTCAACCAGAGGCAGCATATACATTAACAGAGTGCCGAGACAAGGGTCTCCAGCCGTGCTTTACAAGGGCAAACTTTGGTGATTTTGTCAATGCTACTTGTTATGATCCTAAGAAAGAAATCTGCTGTGGACAAGAATTGTGGCCAAATCTCCCAAACACAAAATGTTGTTATGGTAAGCTGTTATTTAATTGAAAATAGCTGTTTAATATTTAAAAAAAAAAAAAAAAAAAAAAAAAAAAAAAAACATTAAAAGGGATATTCATCTTAACTGAATCACCCTTTTTCACCCTTTTTGCAAGAAATTATAACATTACTATCAACTCCAAATAATTTTTGCCAGTTATGACTTAAGTTCACTAATAAAGCCTTTCAGTAATATGGCTAATGAAAACTGGAATTCTCGCCCTCTGAAAGTATACACAATATCAAAATTAATCCATCGATTATTTCTATTTTCAGAAGCAAAGTTGGCCTATAATACAAGCAGTCACTTTTGTTGTGGCAGCTCTGTCCTAGAAATCAGCTCCAACAAGGCATGTTGTGACCAGAATGTCTACGACACGACTAGCTATACCTGCTGCAATCAGACACTTCAACCACTGACTTATGGGAAGGATGACAGCAAATGCTGCGGTACCCAGATTTACAACAAGACCTCAAAAACCTGTTGTAATGACTTTCAGGTGGTGGACAATGGGACGGACTGTGAGTAAATATTTGAAATTGATAATGCTGGATAAATAGATAAAATAAAAGATATTTAAATAAGTGCGTTTATGTGTTGTTAAATCAGATGGATATAAACACATAAAATATTTTTGAATAGATAATTACGTAACATTGATGCAGAGTTTTCAAGGAATATATAGTTATTAAAAAATATCTTACTAAGATATGTACTGTTGCTATTACTAACTTAATGTACTTTTAAGGTATATATATAATACCAAGACTTTTTAGCCTTGATGGTTTCTCAATTCTTTATTTAATGCACTTAGTATAATCTCTTGATATTCAAAGTACAACGTACAAAGATAGTGATTATATTCTTTATAGGTTTAATACAGTCTTGCAGCCTCAGAACGTGTTCTAAAAATGGTCTGCGTGTCTGTTTTACAAGAGCACATCAAGGGGACTGGTTGCATGGCAACTGTTTTGACCCTAACAAACAAGTTTGCTGCAAAAGTTCACTTTTCAATAAAGATAGCGATGACACAGAGTGCTGTGAAGGTAAGTGAAGTAGTTAAGTGGTTTTTTACTGATAACTTTTAAAATAAAAACTTAAAAAGTAAATAAACCTGAACCTGTGTCTGAAATGCACTGCAAAATTATGAATTCATTTTAATCTGTTTTACTTAGAAAAAGATGTGAAGGCTTAGAAATATGCTAAAACATTGAAAAAAGTGTCCTTTCAGATTTTCAGCCTGATAGAGCAGTACATAATTAAAATTGTACTATTTGTGATGCTTTATTTTTGTGTGTGTGTGTGTTTGCAGTTAACACAAAAAAGTTGGCTGTTTTAATTCAAACATGTTTATTAGGTTTTTCTTGTTGAAGTACATTTTGATTTTGTACATATTTTCACAGGTGTTGGGATCTACAACAAAAGCAGTCACTTCTGCTGCAACAACCAGATTCTCAGTAAAGCAGACAACCCCAATCTGGCATGTTGCAAGGGCGATGGCATGGAAGCCGTTGAAGGAAAAGTCTACAACAAGTTGGAGAACATCTGCTGTAACAATGCTCTTCAACCTCTGACTTACGGCATGGGGAATACTGGTTGCTGTGGTGCTGCTACCTATAACATCCAGACCAGGCAATGCTGTGGAGGTATGGAAAGTCCTATTAGTTTCTATTTATCTACGTATTCACATACAGTACCCCAGTATATATAATATATATACATGTAAACTAATATTAAATTGTCAGAAAATACTTCCATGCTTGTAAAACAACTTGAATGACCCAATTTAGTTCTTATTTTTTCAACTGCTTTTTACATAACCCCATCTACATGATAAGTCGGAGACACATTATATATATTTATAGTATATTTGTGTGTGACTATATTCTTCTGCTCTTTTAATTAAAAATATACAAAATAATAAAATGAAAAATTTTTTATGCTATTCTAGAGGTTAATTTGTTTCATTGTTCACTTAAACACCTAATTACTTTTCATTTTACTATGCAATTCCTTTTTTTTTCCACAGGACAAGTGCTTGGTCTGGACACACCTTGCTGTGGCAACGCAGTCCTGGGGGATGGCCAAATCTGCTGCGATAACAAACCTACTCTAAAACGCCGCCCTGATGATGATACTTGTTGTACAGGATATAGTATAGGCCAAGTGACCACCTACAACAAGCACAGGGAGGTAAGTTGTAGTCAAATGAGAATAGTACCAGGGTGTACCCCCCCCCCCAGAAGTTTTAAATTTGTTTAAAAAGGAAAATATGCACATTATACCATTATAAAAGACCAACCGATGTCAGTTTTTGTCAGATAAACAAGAAAAATCCTTCCCACACATACCAAGGGTTATTATGACGGTTGTGAACACATTAGAAAGAAAATTCCCTTCTTTGGTTCAATACATTTTCCTGGTCTGCATTGTTCAATCTCTGTGATTTCCTCTTCCTGGTTTTATTCAATATCATATGATTTTCAATATCGTCTGTGTATGACTCATTCACTACAAAAGATGGTAGTTTAGTATATAAACCTATCATTCTTTCCATAATGGTAATACAAAGAAAGTGATGACCAAACTCTAGTGCAAATATTTATGTATTTTCAGTTTCACAATCACTTGAAGTATACGTTTTTTTCCTTTCATAATAGTACACTAAGCATATGTAGCATGACTTAGTCAAAATTTTGATCATTGAAAAGAAAGTGATGGTAAAGGTACACGGTTATTCCCTCTTTTTATCCAGTTTTAGTTTCAGAAAAAAAAAAAAATTAACAAATAGTGCACTGTTAGAATGCCCTTTAAAAGGTCATTTTCTTTTCAGGTTTGCTGTTTTGGTAGAAAATACCCTGTAGGGACTGAAGTAGAAGGGTGTCCTATGGTCACCGATCAAGGAACAACAAGTCAAGTCAATAAAATTCAACACCAAAGACCTAAAATACGTGCCACGAGAAATACTGGAAGTAGAAGGAAGTCTAAACTGCTGGAAATTTTAGGTACATAAATCTAGTGAATAAATACCATCAATCACCATCTCTGCTTGCTATCACTACTATCAATTTTAGTTTTCAGTTACCCTAACCAATCATTTTAGGATATTGTTAAGGAAGTGATTTCCCCTTATTTCTTACTGAATCTGAAACTAAGAAATTTTTTCTGTTTTAGTTACGTATAAGCATGTAAAGTGCTTTTGAATGAAAGAGTTTTATAGATTAAAATCAGCTTCTCATATTTTAGCAGAATTTCATTTATTATCAGCTTTTGTGTTTCTTTTGAATAGATATTTAACATCTAAAATCAATTTCAGAATTCTGATGCTCTTTGTTTTTTCCCAACACACTAATACTTTGCACAGCTTGCTTAAAAACGAAAAACTTTCAAGAAATTAACAATTAGAAATTCTTCTAACATTGATAATCTCTCTCCGCTTAATTCAGCTCCGCTTATTAATATTGCTTCCAGCACTCATTATGGTGATCTTTGGCACAACTAACTAAACCCTGGGGGAATAGTACAATAACAGAGGTTCAATTCCATCTCTTCAGCTCCATCCTTGTGAAGAGGGGAGTCATCAACACTGACGGAAAACTTGGATAAAACTGCTTAGTGAGCCATGGATACAGACCAATGATGAAAATAAACAGTTTTGAAGAAAAACAGATCATCTATTGCATTTATAGACCAGTTGGATCTTTTGCACAATCCAGTGATGCATTTTCCCTAATATGTGACTTCATGTTATTCACCAAAGTAGATGGACTTGAAATGGACTAATGAATATTTATATGGTTTTGCAGTTCAGAAGAAAAAAAGAACTCTTGCATTTATTAGTAAAAGCTTAAATACTGGTTAAATGGGATGAAGGTTATATATTATATGTTGTTATGTTAATTTACACTTGATGTTTTTATACTCGTTTCAAGATCAGCAACAAACAATGCAACTTGCTTTTGTCATAAGTTAATAATTACCTAATACTAGTATGTTTGTAATGATGTCTTTTTGATATATTCCTGGTCAGTGCTTAAATATATATCAGATAGAATATTTATCGTGAATTTTACAAGTATTTCAACATTTTCTGGTATTCAATTTACAAATTACATAAAGGCAATCTGTGATATATAGATACTTTGTATCAAACATATATAAGTATATAAGGCAATTATGTTTCTTGCACCATTAAATGTAATGGTCATATTTTTGTCATTTTTTAAGTTTTGTAGTTGAAGGACGCACGATTTTATTTGACCTCAGACATAGTATTGTTACTAATTAAGCATAATTTTTGATAAATTCAGGCCAGTCTGGTAACATTTTTGAGGAGATTTTTTGAGATATTGACAACTTTTTACAATTGTTAACATTTACATGATATTCCACAATTGTTACTCGTTGAATTTAAACTAGGTAGTTTTGTTTTCGTTTTTAGAAAACACGAGTTCCAAATATAGACTAGTCACTGTACATCTGAACTGATACAAAGCATAATATAGACAGGACTGAAAAGGCAGTTTTTGGCACATTGAAATGGGCTACACTGTGACACACAATCAATGAAACCAGCTAAAGAAAACACTTGTTAACTATTTAGAATTTCATGTTATCGTATTGATATATCATATTTACATATCTCTACTTTGTTAATTATTAGTCTTCCCTCCATTGTGTGTTTTTATTCTGTGGCTGTTTTATTTTTTAGTCACAAGTACATGAGTCAGTTTTCTATTTCTTTCATGCATTTTGAATAAAATGTTTTAATCTAGTAAACCCAAGGTGCACTTATAGTTTATTATATTTTATATGCATTCTAACTTATTTTCAGTAAAATAAATTAAAGTCATGTTTTACTGTATACATCTTTATTAAGTCATTTCATTGAAATTTTCACAATAACAATTAATTAAAATTGATGGTCTGCCTTCACTTTTTTCCTCTTTTCATCTCTGTTAAAAACAATGTACATGAAGTTTATACAATTTGATTACTGTCACTTTCACATATAAGCAGGATGTTGAAACTGAAAAGTACAAAATTTATTTATATTTGGGAATTTCGCACGGGGCCATATACCAGTATAAAAGAGACATATTTCCTCCAAAAATTATGCAAACTTCCCAGAACTTGGTCATCTGCTGCAATTATGAAGCACAACCCAATCCTCGACTTATCAGGGGTTTTATTGATGCTCGGTGAGTGTACTTTATTATCAGTAAATAATGCATCTTTTGTCAAAATTCCTTCTGGTTGACTATGCATAAGTTAGTGACTATTATCCCTTAAAGGTGTCATCCAAGGTCATTTCATGTCTCAGAAATCATGTGAAGACCAAGGTATGAACCACTGTGGCTCACACAATGGGCAACAACAACATGGGGACAACCAAAATGGAACATGCTACGATCCTCAACGTGATATGTGTTGTGGGGGTCACGTGTACCAAAAGGGCAGGCAGGATCAATGCTGCAGTGGTATTTATCACAGCAAAATAATTATATAATAAAGAATAAAGAAAAAAATCAAATGTATGGAAAAAGCAAAAATATGACAAGTTATAATATTTGTAGAAAAACATTCAAATAATATTTGCAGTCAATATAAAAAATGCAGTTCCATTTTCCTGTTTAAAATATATATCAAACCATTAATCCCCTTTTAAAAACATTTTTAGTGAGCGACATAATTAATGTCCCATATCTCGAGAATTTTTTTCCATGTCCAGTTCCCTAAAATGATGGATTGAAAAAAATGATTGTGGGGTCTAAATATACATCTCCAAGTGACATGGGGCATGCAGAAATCTGTAGACATTTCACAAACTTATTTTTTGTCTAATACAAAGGGGCTGGAGTACCGTACCACATCAATGAACAAATATGCTGTGGAGACAAAGTTCTGAGCATTACAGAAAATCCTGACATAGACTGCTGTATTTCACGTGGCATGAAGACTGCAGTGAGCTTTAACAGGTCACAGTCTATCTGCTGTAATGGGGAAGTACGTGGAAAACTGCATGGTAAGATGAAAGAACTTAAATCATACCGAACCAAATCAAAAAGAGAAAGGCTAAATTGCAAAAAGCTGAATTACAGTAGCTTCAAGATACTGAAAACAAATGGTTTAACCCCCTTTACACTGAACGGCTTCCTTTCTGTGTCCTTTGTGCAACCATCTGAAACTGGCATCACTGTGGTCATAGAAAGGAGGTACAAACATAATTGCTTTGGTTGCAGAATGGATGCTCAATGATCAGCCAGTTGTCATTACCTTAAGTATTATTTTAATAAATTTAATGAAAAATTTTTACTCTTAAATGAGGCCATATTATGGGATGTAGAAAGGATGCTGTCAGCGTAAAGGGGGCTTTGCACAAATTAAAGAAATCAGAATTAAAAATTTTCTCAGAATGAACATTATCTACCCTCCATCTTTAATCTGCACAGAATACAGTGGATAGCTACTCTTTACTAGGGTGGTAGATATTATTGGCAGAGAAAGAAATGACTGTCTAAAGACATATAACTGCGAATATCTTGTGAAAAATCAATCTGTCGCCCTGGTAGAGGGTATAGTGAATAGCTAGCATTGTTTAATAAACTTCCACAGGAGATAATACATGGTGCTGTGGAAACGAGGTGTACCACCAGCCTCAGGAGAGATGCTGCACCAACACCCTTTTATTTCCCACTTCCCTGAAACATGAAATAAAACCAGCATCTGAAATCCATGCCACCACCAGATGTTGTGCACCTGTTGGAAAGTTCTACAATAGTTCCACTGAGGTTTGTGACAGGGTCCGTAGAAAAATCATCGCTAAAACATCACCAACCCAGACAGCTGTATGCAATAGAACTCTGTATGATTCAAACCATCAGATTTGTTGCAGGGGGTAAGAACCGTTTTTAAAAACATTCTAATTTCTTTTACATAATATTTAACATAAGCCATGATAAAAATCTTACATACATAGTCCAGAAATTGAAAACATCATAAAAAAAAAATAATAAATAAAATAAAACAGATTTCAGGTTATGGTGGCAAGGGTATCCGTAATATTATCACAGTAATGCAATATGTTTTACAGGCAAGTCATCACTGCCAACGGAGTGACCTCTCGAGAATGAAGAACATGAACAATCACAAATCTGATATTATCTTTAATCTTAACTTCTTAATTTTGTTTTTTTTTTAATGTCAGGTAAACTTCTGAATTACAGTGAGAGTTCTGGGCAATATGGCTGCTGCGGTAACACTGTGTATGACATCAACACGCAGTTGTGTTGCAACAGTGAACAAAGTTACTCTCCTTCAATACAGTTATGTTGTAATGATGGTGTCAGGGAAGGTAGCAGTAACACATACGGGTGCTGTGGAAAAGGTAGGCATATATATCGTATACAACCAATGTATGCAAAATCGACACCTAAGGAAGGATTCACAACCAGTTGACCTGAGGACTAACTAGTCCGAGAATCAAATATGTTGCAACCCACATTTTAAAAAAAAAAGTGCTTTATGAAGGTTAATTTTTTTACTAGAAAGTAAACATTAACAATGTGTCCATACAGTTCAGATATTTCTTTTCACTGAATATTGAAGGTGGGTCTAAATGAGACAGAAATTTATATACTGTAAAAATAAGAATTGTGTTAATTTCATGTAATGTGCTTTATTGAATGCTGTTTGAAATGCAAAATAGTAAACATATAATAATATTCTACTACATAATATACTACAGAGAGAACACAATCATAAAGCAGTGTGATGAATCTATGATTTCTAAGAGTGCATTCCCAGAGATTTAGATTGATCCATCTGGGGGTTCACACTTAATTGCAGTCAGCTGAGCGTGCACGACAGTTAATTACCCCCTTACAGCTTTTAGTAGGCGGGACAGATGCTTAAACCGGCTAAGCTGACAGTAATCTAGTGAGACTCCCCACAGGGATAGATTGATCTAAAATCTGTGGGAATGGGGTCTAAAAAATATGCAACATGAATGCAATGAATTTTACCTTTTCCTAAGTGCACTGCCCCTCTCTCCAACTCTCTCTCTCTCTCTCTTTCCTTCCAACCATGTATAATATCCATACACATTTATTTAGGTCTTTACAGACTGAGGAATGAGGTGTGTTGTAATGGTAAAAACCACCGTCTCAGGTCCAGGCGCCACAAGGAGTGCTGTGGCAGAGAGGCATTCAATCCAGGTTACACAAAAAAATGCTGCCACTTAGAAAATGGCTCCAGCAGAGTGTACAACTCGAGGAGAAAATCTTGTTGTGGAGGTGCAGGATTTGTTGTATTATATAATATTTGTCATTCATTGAAGAAATACTATAGATGGAATCAATCGATCGGCAAATCAATCAATCAATCAGCTAATATATTCATTCAATAAAACTTGATGAATAAATTAAAAACCTCATTCTATGAATTCTTACATCACTTCATGTGAAAATCCTTACATATCATCTTTAAAATATTCTTAAGGATATTGTCACCCTTCACCCAAAACTCCTTATTTACTGTCTTACATACATTCTTTTGGGTACATGTTCAGTGTTCAGTGACTAAATCAATTAACATTTCCACATGTCATCTTACAGGTGACATCATAATCACTATTTTGGGGTAAAAACAGAAAAATCAGTTTCTCAAGTTTCTCTTTTACCTGAGCACCCACTATCACCGTTTCAATGCCAATTTAATCACACTAGTTAGTACTCCAAAACCCTGCCAGCGATTTTTCTTAAAAGTCTTAGTTCAGATTTAATTGTTGATAAAGCAAAATGATGCCTTTGTTAAATGAAAATCTGTCATTAGGGCCTAATAACTCCATAACAAAAACATTTAAACCAAAATGACGGCACGGGATTGTAGTCTTTACTCTCCTCGACAACTCTGCAAATTTTCGTGATAAAATCTTGTTTAGGGATGAAGTTACGCCCCATAGAAAGGTGTTACATTGACGATTAAAGCTCTGAGTTGCCTATACTTATATATTGCAATGAAACAACATAAATGCCGATATTTTATATTTCCAGGGCTTTTTCATTGCTTTAAATCAGCACAAAGAAAGGTCCATTATTGAATAATTAGATGTAGGAAAAAACTTATTTTCGATATTTGGATGGTAATAAAGGGTTACAATATCCTTAAATCTATACAAAGTAACAAAGGAATATTCTCTTATAGCCACTATCAGAAAATAAAACAATCTGTAGTATATATCTTTATTATTTGTTTGAAGGTAAATTGATAAATGGCCAGCTCGGTTGCTGTGGTAACAATTTCTTTAACAAATCAAATGCAGTCTGCTGTGGAAATCGAGTTCTTTCAACCAATCAACCAGACATAATGGACTGCTGTCTAGACCCTGAAAACGGAATTGCCAGACTATATAATATATATACACAGGTAAGTGCAAGGGAAATAACTACGATGAGTTTATGTACTAGTTACAACACTGTATGCAACATATAAGAGCAAAATTATACTGAGGCACAGCCGATGACTAGTAGTTGTAACTGAATTATACCGTGGCTGGCGCCTCAAACAACAGGATGAATGCACCAAAGCGCATGAAAATAAAAGCAAGCATGTATGCAGAATACAAGTGCAATTATCCTATTGTTCGAAGCATCAGCCGTGGTATAAGCCTTAGTAATGTTGTCCCTAACAAATGTCTGCATCACCAGACTGTTATAGTAGCTTTTTAACTCAAATTTTCAGGAAAAAATCCAACAATCAGAAAAAGTATGTTTTACAAATATACACAAAACATCGAGTCCATTAAATGCTTTATCACCTTTATTTTTGATACTTTTTTTCATTGATTTGCTGGATATCACACATGAAATCAATAAAATCCCTTTTATGAAATTTTCAACATTTTTGCTCATTTCAACATAGTAAATTCATTTATATTATCTAGTCATGCTGTCGAGGACATCTACATAGTAGGGGATTTCAACAGTGTGGAGACAGCTGCTTTGATCCAAGTCAAGCCACTTGTTGCAGAGGTGTCCTTCACCCTGGTCAAGGTCAAGGCTATGATTGCTGTGGCACACAATTGTACAACAATACAGTGGATTTGTGCTGCATGTTTGTTGTACACAAAAATGCAAAACTTCAGAAGAGCATGTGAGGGTTTTTTGCCTTGCATATATAAAAATACCCAATTGAACACTGTTTTCTGTTCCAAGTTATCCCAGATTGTTTTTATGTTTGCTAAGTCTTTAATTGTAAAATAGGAATTTTTATTTTAATTGTGAAAATCAATGCTTAGTAAGTCATAATGGCAAAATCAATTTTTAATACAATATTTTAATTTTCAACATTTTTCAAATATATTTTTTCCTTTAAACTAGATGTTCAGGACGTAACATTGTGGAGTCTCCCAGGAATAGGGGAAGTACTGAATCAGAGCACCAGGACTGCCCTACCCGTCATGCAGACAGACAGTCTCTTAAAAAAGCATTTCTCTCTTCTTCTGTTGGTAATGACAATGCTAACAATTAACATTTTCATGCTTTTTTTAATCAGGCCAGTAGCTGTTTTTTTTAACAATTTCATTGTTGTTAACAGAATGTGAAAATAACAATTTTTTGAAATTGAAGAACATTGCTTTATAGCACTTTGAAACATTATTTAATGTTTAAAATCTTATTTTTATTTACTAACCGAAGCTTGAATATAAGGGATCGTGTCATTACCCCCCCCCTCCCCCAACCAATACTCCCCTCTGGTAACTTTTGACATCGATACTACCCCATTCCGACAGATCCCCACATTGATACATCCCTTGTAAATTTATTGCTATACGTGCACTGTTACTCCCCTACACTGATACTCCTCTGCATCTTTGCTTCCCAGCATGATTACTCCCCCACATCGACATTCCCCCTATGTAGGTGGCCAAGTTGGCTAACGTGCTGGTAGTAGTTTTGGTGTAGGGGAATAATACAGGTGTGGGAGAGTATCGGTGTGGGGACCTATATGGATGCAACCCGAATTTAACAGTACCTTAAACATTTTTTTAGGGTACTCAAAATACTCATACTTTTTTATTTTTGCTCAATAACAATACATGTTTTAAACCACTATTGAATTCAGTTTTCTCTTTATTTTGCACTTTTATTATGGCTTAATTATTGATGTTTGGCTAAGACTAGGCCAGAATTTAAACAGTAACAATTCATGATGGTTAACGGCTGATTATCTTTGTTTAAGCTTGCCTTCGATTCTGTGTGACCTTATCCCTTCTTTTCAATTCCACAAAGCAGAAACTGGATTACTTCCAAAAAATCAATACTGCTGGTGCCTTATCGTACTTATTCATGCTTTTTTATCCAAAATCTGGTTATTCATCTTTTTATTTTTTCCATAATGGTAATCTAATGATAGTCATCACTGCTTGCCAAAACTATAACTCTCTTGCCCTTATGCCTATGACTTTTTTCCCCCCACATTTTTTTTCTTATTTTGCATTATCCAACATCTTATATATTAGTGGCTCAGACATCACTCCTCCCAACCACTGCTTTCCTCTTAGCAAGGCTGCAATAATGAGACAAAAATAAATATATCCCAAGAAACTATTTGTAGTACCACTCTTCTATTTTCCAGTTTTGCAAGGAAAAGTTGCAAAACGGTATTCTGTTCCATTCTCTGCAGTCATCCTAAAAAATGTGCAGATGTTATTTTGGATGGGACATAATAGCAAACCTCAGCTGAAGAAGAGGATCAAGGTTGTCACAAAGGACACTTGTAACTGCAGCACAACTTTAGAACCACTGAAGCAGAAAGTACTATTGATAAAAAAATCTAACATGTCAGACTTCTCTACCATTTTTCTCGGAGGAAAGGATTTTCTTTTGAGAAGAGATCAGAATGTTAAGAGAATGATAGAATGGTATAAGATCAAAAATGCAAAAAAGGAAATTTTATGAATGATAATACTCGTCTGGAAATTGAGACAAAAAGACTAGCAGAGTTTGACTTTCTGAAGTGTTGTGAAATATTTTCAAAGCCAGCCCATGTGAATTCATTAACGGCCAGCAGATGCACTCTTATGTTCCATGCATCAAATCGAAAAAGCTGTTTACTTGGATAATAATCTCAATACTTTCAACATTCCTGTACGTGCTCACAAATGTGTAGATCAATGGGCATTATTATTTATATTATATACATTTCTGCACATTATTTTCTACAGTCAAGTACTTGTAATAACACTATTTCTTAATTATCTATCTAGTCCATTTCATTGTGTTATTTGTCTTTGTGATTGTTTGTCTTTAAAGTGATTTTATTTCATTCTTTTTTTTAACTATCTAATGCATTTATCAAATCAAAACAGTAAAAATTGACATTTAAAACTGTATTACGGGATTAAAAAATTTACAGTCTAAATGACTTAATATTGTAGAGTTGGATTTATGCATTTAAAATATTTATTTTTAAGTGAGGAAATTTTGTAAGTTGTTACCATATTTTAACTGTGTAACAGATATTTCTTACATTTACCATTTAATTGAAATCTGACCCCAATTTTTTCAGTAAATACTTGTAATTATAATTCATGAAAGTGATAGTAAAAAAAAGGACAGAATACTTCATCACCGATCACGCAGTTGTGCATGCCTATACAAACTGAAAACATTCATACATCAAAGTATAATTGGTGATATATACACCTGCCAATCACTAAATGCATACCTTAATTATTATTATTATCAATTCTTAAACAAACAAACAAACAAACAAACAAACAAACAAACAAACAAAAAATGAATTGGAAAATGCCCCCAAAAATAATTTATTGTCATTCTTCATAATAACTGTGTAATTTTCTGGAGCACACTATCAGAAAACTTAAATAGAAAACTGTTTGCACACTTTGTGCTTAACTTGGGCAGTAATAACAAGCTAGAGATACCAAACATAAAATGACTAATGAATCAAGAATTAAATTCTAAAAAAATACCTATCTTCAAATGATCAGCACAGCAATATAAAAAATGCTGAACAAATATCAAACTTCTCTTACTTAGCAAGACACAGGCACAGGGATTATGCATCAAGTCTATTCCATCCAAAAAATGGGAAGTGGTGGTATGGCAAGCACAGGAGCCTGTGAAGTGCCTGGGGGTTAAAGGTGAGAGGATGACGCGCAGAACAGCATGCGTAGATCATGCACAGATGAGATACAGCATTCTACAAAAAAGTAGGGGATTGTTAAGGATACCAGGCCTCACTGCGGACCAAATACTCAGAATAGCAGAACTTAGAGAGCAGTTTGGTAATTCAGATATGCAGTTAGTGGAGGATGCGCTTCACTGCAGGTTAGCTCCCCACAACCTTTTAACCTAACCGCTGACTAGGCATGGGCAGTGCAGATGGTTTACCTAAGGAACAGACTGCACCAGGAAGGATTGGATTTGGAAGCTGGTTGTGGTGCTCAGTTAAAATAAACTATTTATTCTTTGGAAGGTTTACTGTCCAGGAGAATACAAGGCAGTACATCATACTTATACAGTAGGTAATAGGAATCCTGCATTAGCAGATGACAGCAACTCTCACTGAGGTAATAGCATCCAGTTAGTGAGGAATAGCAACAATGATCAGATCCATTTAAAAGTCAGTTAACACCCCGAGGGTCAGAGCCCAGAGAGCACCATGATAGTCGAGACTCGGAGAGGGTTCCATCCCTGGAAAAAAAGAAATGAAAAGGCCTCAGGACATCTATGAAAAGAAGAGAAAAATGGTCAGTCCTTCTCCAGAGGAGCAGTTGTGATGATGTGTTGTGTTAGTTGAGATTGTTTTATATTGCTACCGGTAGATGTCTCTGTAAGTAAAGTGTTGTCCGGTGTGCAAGTTTGAATCTCTCCCGTGATTGGTAACTTAAAGGTAAAACTGTTCACTGTATAGTTGGTTCTGATTGGTAAACGTGTACTATCTGAACTTGTATATAAGGTCCGAATTGAAATAAATCGGTCTCTTTTTTGGGACTTTTGGCTTTGATGCTGCTGTGTTCCTTGTGCTGTTTGTTGGCTCTTAACTCTGAGATACCAGTAAGTACATTGTTATTTGTACCTTCATAAGGCACTCGGCCGCGAAGGCGTAACAATTGGCGCAGTCGACAGGATTGAGTTTGTGTTGCTTATCAACAGGGTTTACTCCTAACATGATGATGTTAGGGAGAGAAGTTTTTATGCCATTACACTTACTAACAGGTTGTGTGAATGAAAATTTGATACCATATGAGACTCATGAATGGTTGAGAAACTTGAGTGAAAGCCTAAATAGATCACATGAAATGGCTAGAGAAAAATTGAAATGTGTGCAGAAACGTCAAAAACAATTGTACGATGCAAAGTTGAGAGAGAGTGAATATACTTGTGGTCAGAAGGTATATTTGAGGGATGAAAGTCATAAAAAGGGAGAAAGTAAAAAACTAAGACCCTTATATAAAGGACCATATAATGTTCTTAGAGCATCCCCACCTCTCTATACAATTAAAGATAAGAAAGGAAAAATCCAGGTGGTACATCATGACAGATTGAGAAAATTTGTTGAAAGAGAGAGTGATTTTCAGTTAAATGAACCACAATTGGTGAAACCAATTGTAAAAAGATTTGATAGACAAATTAAAATGCCATCTCATTTAAGAGATTTTGCTTTAGAATGATTATATTGATATATGTTTTGTTTATTAATTAAGGTATAGTTGTATATAAATACTTCCTTAATGTTCGGCAGTGCTGAAATAAAAGGAATTTAATTATTTGTATTTTTTTTGTCTTGGTGATGGATGATACCAACATTAATAGAATTTTATTAGATGTAGAGATCAAATGGACAACAGAATGGATGGAGAATCCCTCATCTTTGTTTCATATTGCCCTACATAATTTGATACCAAATTCACTTAATGAAGCAAGAACTCTAAATTACCTAGGAACTCTCTGGAATGAGAACATTCTGAAAGAAAAGGGGATGGACTTCATTATTGACAATATTCATGTTTATAAAGAAGAGATATCAAATGAAGAAATGCTACAAATCATATTATTTTTGAGAGAGAAAATATATGGATATTAAAAAAAAAAATATATATATGTGTATATATATATATATATATATATATATATATATATATATTTGATAAAGTATATTATAGTTTGTACTTCCTATTATATTTCAGGTAATTTGATCAAAACAACAGTCCAAGTTGGTATAGGTTTTCTAAATATTTGTTTGAATTTTGTTGTTGAGCATGATACATACTGCTGTTTGAATTTTGTTGTTGAGCACTGCATGAATAGGTTGATAGCTACTTTTGTGTTTTTTTTTTTGGATTATGGTTTAAAAAAAAAAGTTAAATATTACCTAACAATTTTAGATTTTATAAAGATGAAATCAAGTGGCTGGTCAGTGTTCTATGCATTCCTAATAAAATAATTTGTGAAAATGATGCTTATGCTAGTGGCACAGATGCCTTGTGCATTCTTTTACGACAAATGGTGTATCCAAATGGACTAGCAGATCTGGAACTAATGTTTGGAAGACACAAGTCTACTCTCTCCATGATATCAAAAGAAATGCTGAACTTTATTCTAGAAGAACATGGGCATTTATTGGAAAATTTTCACCAGCCATGGTTGGACCAGGCACAGTTGCAGATGTTGCCCATGCAAAAGGGACACCATTAAGAAACTGTAATGGGTTCACTGAAGGAACTGTGTGCCCCATATATTGCCCAAGAGTAGTGTTTTATGGGCACAAGTGCACAAATGCTCTAAAACACCAATCAGTAGTTACCTCCAAATGGTTTGATTGCAAACCTGCTTGGCCCACTACAGTGTTTTCCACGGTCACGTGACTTCCGCTAAATTCTCCATGAGAACACGAGATTTTGCGGGATTTGAAGTTTCAAGGGGCAAGTATGGAGTGTGGAGTGTACACGACGAACGCCATATTGACGAGTGCTCGTTTCGATCTGAATTTTCAAGGATTTGTAACATGGTAATAGGGAGGTTTCGCCATCCCGGTCCAAGAACCAGCGCGCCGATAATTTGACGAAATTGCCTATAACGTCATCACTTTTTGCGCTTGTTTTTGCGTTCTTGTTGATGGATTCCGAGAACCAGACGATGGATGTCAGAGCGCTGATTGAGAATGTCCAATCTTTGGGACTCAGTAAAGACAAAGACCGTGAACTTGTAAAACAGGGGGAAGTGATTAGAAAACGGGCCATGGAAGGAATGGCAAATAAGGGTAGGCTTTTTAGCATTTTTAGCCCTATTCATCACTATTTGCAAAAAAAGATAAAGACCAAAAATATACCACTCAAAAGCAGCACAGCCTAGGGGTTTTAGTTGTTTTTTAAATAATATTTTAATAATTGGCGCGTGACCAAAAATTTGCATAAATCTGAATAATTCTGCCAGATTTCTCGGGTCGGGAATGCAAAACCCTGTATGGCCACGTAGGCCCAGAGATCGGGAACGAGTATTGTTCTCGGCAGGCTAGTTCTCGGGCCGAGATAGCAAAACCTCTCTAATACCTGAATTTTTTCGAAAACACATTCATGTGAGTACTTGGAATAGAAATTTAACAGACATACCTGATGACTTTTCCATACAAGAACTGAAAACGTATCTCATAGACAGCAAGGGTAGGACATACGATAAGATATCTGTGGGGGCATTCAAAAGTCTGAAAGCTTATTGGTATTTTCAAGATGGATATGTGCAGAAAATCTACACGACAGCTTTAGTGGACCACTCTGTGTCACCAGAAAAATTGTTTATGGCAAAGTGTAAAGTTTGGAACGCCATTCACGCAAAAAATGCAGACGTCAATTCAACAATCTATCGGCACTATTTAACAGCCAAAACCTACTTTAACTATCTAAACTTAATTATAATAAATTAGTTTTGGTCATTTTAATCATTCGTCAAAATCTAACAATCAATAAACCATTCAAAAGTCAGTTACCGCAACTCAACAAATAGTTACTGCAAACGGTCATTAGCGGACTTAACACCAGATGGCGCGTGGGCACCGTCAGCGATCTGAAACGTCCTTGACCTCTTCCATGTTTTCAATTCCGTATATTATGCGAGTACATGTGGTTCATCATGTTCGTATTGTCATGATATAGTTAAGTATATTATAGTAGGATTGCGTTCCATCATATCATACTGAAATTAGATATGGCAGAGGACATTCCAAGAGAAATAGGGCAACTACTTGCTCGTGCCAATACGATGTGGCAGCAATATATTGATAGCAGGCCAGCATCAGCAGCGACGTCAACCACCACCACCACCAACACGTCCACAACAGGCAGAGCTGCTATTGTAACAACCGATAATGGCCAGCAGGAGGAAAGGGCGAGCACCTCGGACACACTGATCAATGAACACAGACGTCTTTTTTCGTGATCCTGTCCAGCAGCACGATCACTGCCACTGGACAGAGACAGAGCTTCTTCTGCTTCCAGTACATGTAGTAGTAGACAGGTAAGAAAAATAGATTTAGAGAGACTCTTCTTCTCTGATTGATCAGAGGGAATAAATACTGATACCTGAAGTAAACTTTGCCTTACAATCAAAAGAGCAGAAAGATGCTAACAACTGTGCTCCTTTGTAGTCAGAAGTGGAATAAAAATAAGGTGGTATGATTTTAGTGAGGCACAAGCTGGAAAGACACCTGTGGCAGAAAGAAGTCTTATATCAGAAGATATATTAATGAAGGCCTGATGTCCTTACAGCAGAGGATATGTACTCCGCCTGTGATTCCTCTATTGGCATAAAGGGCTGTGCAGATGGCCTTGCAGAGCTGAACCTGCGTCAGCAGTCTCTGACCAAGCACACATGGGGTGGAGTGACAAGTTTAAAAAATTTTCATTTTTCTGAAGATGGTGTCACATGCTGGAAAGCATACAATAATGGTGAGGACAAAGTCACTCTCAAAGATTCTCTTCTTGGTATGCCAAAGTTCAAGGGCCCACTTGGATTGTCTTAAAACATGGCTTTTCAGTTCTTTCTGTCCCTGTTGGCACCAAAGGTTGGAGAGCTCCAGCTCAAGAAGCTTTAAGTTTTCTTGTCCAAAGAACAGTGCATGATTAAACATTTACGTACATACATTTATGTAGTTTTAGGGACTAATTTCTTGGTGGTAGCATACTGGCGGGGTACATGGCAGGAAACATTTCCAAGATGGGGAAAGAGTGGCTAGATACAGAAGTTTGGAGTTTGCTTGAAGATTGGGGGAAGCCTGTACATCAAAAAGGATTTTCAAGCCATGGAAACAAACATGTTACGAGGCGATATCCAAAGAATTAAAGACGTAAGTACATTACAACCCTCAGAGGTGATTTAACTCCGGTTTCACTTGGCATTTGCAATAAGTAGTTGATAAGCTTTTGAGTTCTATTTTTATATTCTGTATTGTATCACTGTGTGGTATTCGCTTTAATTAATTCATTCTCCATACTTATATTTACAGAAGTACAACATCATGAAGGACGCAGAGTGCTGCAGGGTGAAAATAAAAAAATTAAATCAAGATTGACAACTCCCTAAACATCCATCTTTTCTATCGGCAGTTTCCGAAAGTTGTGAATATACAGGGTATAATGGAAAATTAACATCCTTAAAGAAAGCAGTTGTAGTATTATGTGAAGATGAAATGATTAAGATGTATTAGATACTTGTCAGTTCACTCCCCTTGTTTCTTAATGAAATTTTATATAACATATAAAACAAAAATATTAAAAAAATTAAAGACAATTTAAGGAAAAGTGGTGCAGGGGCTACAACCCCAGAATATTTACAGCCCTTTATTACTCAGGCCCAATTACAACCATGATGAGGATTTGACAAAACACATCGCACTTGGCAATCATCAGTTGGATGAGATGGACACAGAAAAACATATAACATTTGATAAGGGCCCCTTTACACTGGACGGCGTCCTTTCTGCGTCCAGCAGTACGACCCCATTTGAGAGTTAAAAATTACAATACTTTACGTGCCGACAACTGGCCGATCATTGAGCATTCATTCTGATACAAAATCAATGCTCGTGCCACCTTATTTAGACCACAGCGATGCCAAATTTCATGGTCGCAGCTAGGACGCCGTCCAGTGTAAAGGGGGTATAAGGTACGATTTAAATGGGCAAGCAAACTTGTGGGGGTTAAAAGTCTGCAACATTTTCCATTAGTGGACAATTGACATTGTCTGAAACAACATGGCTCTCAAGGGAAGCAGAGGAGGAAAGAGATACTCTAGAAAACCCTTTCAAATTGTTTGCATTACTCCAGAAATCCCTTTGAAACTGTTTGCATTTATAAATTCCACAGTATCATCTATGACAAGTAAGATTTGAACAGCTTCATTATTTTGACATATCCAGTGTTCTTGAGTCCCAAAATTATGAGTAAACATACGAGTTTACGCCGTGCGTCAAGTGTAGTTTTTTCCCCGCGTGCTTTCATCTTGGGCCATCAAAAATGGAAAAATTTCTTCTTATCAAGTCCGACAGAGAAGTTAACAAAAGAAAAACAATTGAGGAAAGAAATCAAAATAAGAAAGATTACGACAACCAAACAAAAGAGAACAATTCAGGACTCATGGAAAGGTGACTTCTAGTGACCGATTTGCAACAGACTTTACGAAAGGCGTCGGACCGTCGGACATGCCTGGCAAATTTCGTCTCGGTCCGATAAAAAATCCTGTATCGTCGGACCTTATGTCCGGCGAATTTTCAAACTGACAGGAATGTGTAAATATTAGGAAAAGGTTGTTGTTTCTTTTCTGGATGATATATTTTACTTCATTCGAAAAGAGAGATGGGGTGAAAATCTCGGGGAGTTCCCAGCTAATTATACATAATTTATTAACCTCAGTTTCACTCAAATACTATTTTGTGACTGGCTGTGGTTGGGGGATTCCTGAATGATGTAATGTACAGTCTCGTTTTCGTTTTCGTAATACCCCTACACAACAAAATGGCCGCAACACATGTGCTCGTGCTATTTGCGTTTTTACAGACTTGATCCTCTGTTTCTTCATTAGCAGTCGTACACAGTACTCATGGATAAGCCTTTTGCTTAGAAATGACGTTGTTGAACTTTAAACACTTCGTTGGTGCAAAGCATGGCAAAAATGAAAACGAAGTGAGGAAGAGAAACGGAAGTTTAATAAAATTGGAAAGAAGGTAGGCCCTGGCGGACTTGTGATCTGTAGGAGAGGAAAATAGTGTGTGCCGAGTGTCAGGAGTACTGAAGTTATCATTTTGATCAATAGCAACATAAATGTTACAGCTTTATTACGGGTTCTTAAATTATGGAACATATGTACGTATTTGCATGTACCGTTCACCACGAGTTGGAGAAAGTGCGCATGAATTTGATGAAAGCTCACAGTTTGAGTTTCTTTTGATAAAAAAAGAAATAAAATGAAGAAGGAGCTTAGACTCGGACTGGACAGTCCCTGTCAAAGCTTCAATTGGATGAAAGAGACTGCCTTACTGTGCTGTTTCAAAATGCATATGTTATTGCCAAAAACAACGTGTGAAATGGTTATCTGATTAACAGACGTTATTATGGACATACATTTGATATTACTAGCTACACATTCTTCATACTTGTATTGACTTTAGTCCTTGTGTCATTCCACAGCGTCTTTTTCATTAAATAAAAAACAACTTGTTATGCAAGTAATTTTATGCCTATTTTTTTTTGTTTTGTTTTTCTTTCTTATTTTACTTTTTTACAAATAAATATATATCAAAAATTTAATATTTGATTTAATGTCAGTGATTTAAAACGTTAGAAAATACACATGAAAAGATGAATAATGGTTCATATTTCTATTATTTTACTTCGGTCTGACAGATTTTGTTTCGGTCTGACAGAATTTTCAAGCTTGTCAGACCGAATGTCTGACAGATTTTTTGGTCTTTCGTAACGTCTGTTGCAATGATTCAAGTGGCAACGTTTTTTGTAAAAAGTGAAAAACTTATATTATGATCATATTCACCAACAAGAAATCTGCAAGTTCTCCCAATTCTGTGCAGGTCTAAACAAAGCAATGCTGTCACGGGATTTGGATACCATAGGATGGGTATTGTATTTTTACATATGGACATGCGGTATCAAAAATCTTGCCCCTGGCATTACAAGCAGTCATGACTGGTGGGACAGGCAGTTTGGACTAAAATTACCAAAGAACTTAACGTGCAAGAGTAACGCCTGCAAATTTGCTGTATCCCACAGTAGCAATAGCAATGTATATTGAATGAATGTGGAAAGGGTCCCATCCCACTCCCACAATTTTGATGGAATAGCCTTTGGAAAACTTAAATAAATAAGCAAATAATTTATACCTTTATCAAAATATCAGTAATGGTCATATTATGCTATCTTTATCCTTTTATCAAGGTTGACAACTCCCTAAACTTCCATCTTTTCTATCGGCAGTTTCCGAAAGTTGTGAATATACAGGGTATAATGGAAACTTAACATCCTTAAAGAAAGCAGTTGTATTATGTGAAGATGAAATGATTAAGATGTATTAGATGCTTGTCAGTTCACTCCCTTTGTTTCTTAATGAAATTTTATATAACATATAAACGAAATATCTTAGCTATCTGATAATAATAATAATGCAAGAATTCAATAAAATGTAAAGATATCATGCTCAAGTAAATGAACCACAAAATCTACATTCACTCACCATTACCATTCAAACTGGGGTTCTTTGTAATATCTGACATCAATTCTGTTTTAGTCTGAGCTAACAAAAAAAAAAAAAATCTTGCTTTCTGTTTTCCTAATAGTTTTTTTACCTCTTGCTGTGTCAATTCAGAAGATGCTGTATTTGAAGCAGTATTAAATTTTGTCAGTGTGCTCTGACCACAAACTGTCATTCCTCTCTCATCATTACATGCTTCACAGATTCCTTCCATGATGATTCCTCCAAAAGAACCTTCTCATCAAAATTTCTTTCTGCTTCCACATCCTCTGTTTTCCAGCTTCTAGCCTTTCACTCATCTATTCGCAATTAAGCTTTTGCATCCGCAGGTGATGGCACTTCTGCAGGTGACGGTACTTCTGCAGACTGTTCCTGTACAGGTTTATTTTTAGGAAGCAATCCTAAGTGTTCATAAGCTGGACTGGAGAGGAGTAACTGTTACATAGAAAGTGAAAATTTGTTAATATGTGATTTGCACCTCTTGGTTTCATAGTTTTAATACTTCATTAACTTCAATAATCTAAATATAAAATAGCTGTTATAAAAGTACACAAAGTAAAAGTAAATTCATTTATTACGCAAGTCACTTTTCAAACTGTTCAGAAAGATTTGTTATTTGTTTCAAAATTCACGATGGAAGTTGAAGATAAATGATCACATCGATCTGTTAAATACCTTATTTCTTAATTTTCTTATTCAATATTCTGTACCAATTAACTTAAATAGATACATACTTTGAATAAGTCCAGCAGTTCCAGAGGAGAGCACTGGCCAATGGTCTTGTTCATGAAGTAACCTCTCTTGACCAGCTCAAAACCAAACTCTGCATTCATCAATCTGGAAGGATTTTTTTTTGTTTTACTCATTGAGTTGTATACATTTCAAAGTCAAGACAAAGAAATTCTACCTTCCACAACAAAGAAGGCATTACAGTTTGCATTTATAAACATAAAAGACAACAATGAAAAAGCATTTTCATGTTGTCTAGATGTGATGAAAAATAGAATTATACACAAAAATACACAAGTGCACACACTTAAATGAAACCATTAACAGGATTTTTAATTCATATTGCAATCATGCAAAATACTAAAGCAATTACTAAAGCAATTAGCCTACATACTACTAAATCCAATAACTTATTTGATCTTTTTTAAGGTAACATTATCCATACCCTATCTTGGATACTAGTGGCAAGCGTGGCTTGGATAGAAGCTCCAGGAAAAAGAACTCTAGCTCCAGGAAATGCTCCTCTGTGCACACCTCGGAATGAAGCTGTTTCTTTGGCACAAATTTCACCAGGTTTAGGGCATCTTCCTGCTTACAACTGGTGCCTACTTCCTTAATTAATCACAAAAAATGCAGGAGTGATAAAACTGCCACTGACCGAAAAAAATGGGAACATGTATAACCTTACTAGACCACACAAAACAAAACAGTCACTTACATAAGCTCAAAATATAAATATGGCAATTCGTCAGAACTTCCTCACATTGTTCATGCCCCCCCCCCCTCCTCAATGTAGCTAATTGTCACTTCTAAGTAATCAAAATGAGGCGTCACTGCCTTTCTTAATCCCTTTTCACAAGCAGTAATAACGCAGTGATGAAATAAGATGTAACAGAGGGGAAATAAATACTGGGGATAAAGGAAAGTAATTCTTAAGTCCTCCTAACAGAGACTATTACTGCCTTCCAACATTAAAAGAAAACCTATTCAAAAAGATAAACTTACATCATCATCTATTTTTTCTAGTGGGTTCAGGTTTCCTTCTGTCTGCATATAACTGACAGGAACCTGTCAAAAAATAATAATAAAATTATAATAAATAAATAACATGATGAGATATCTTTAATATTTTGGAAAAAAAGTGAGATTATTATTTAACCAGAAAAGCACTCCAAGAGCGCAGTCCTCCACAAAGGCAGCTATTTTTTATTATTATTGATTATTGATTGGTTATTGACCCTGATCACCACCAAAAACTAATCATCTCTTCCTTGGCCCACTTCTGACAGTTCCTGAAATTTTCATCAAAATCGGTCCATAACTTTTTGAGTTATGTTGATGACAGACAAACAGGGGTGAAAACATAACCTCCTTGGCGGAGGTAATGACAATATCAACATGCATTTAGTTAAATACAAGGAGACATGGTTACTTATACACAACCCTCTTATCTCTAGCAACTAGAATATGAGTGAAAAATCAATTATATATTTATAAAAAATATGCACCATAAACAGAAGACATTAGATCCAAAATTAATGAAATCTCACCTGTGTTATAATTTCATGGTCAAAAAGTAAGCCAAGTAAAACTGCACTCTTAGAATAAATACGGAGGTTTTTTTGGAAAAATGATAAATCTAGGATCTGAAATACAAAGAAAAATGTGCTGTTTAAAATATCACATCATAATATACAGTCACATTCATTAACCAGAAAGGACAAATACAGGGAGAGCTGGCTTCATAGTTCCTATTTCAAATTTTACTTGCTGAATAAAAAACTGTCACAAGTATCATTACCTGGCAAATCTGATGGAATACTTTCACCAAATTATGACTCAAATAAGAAAGGGAGTGTGGGACAGTAAAAAGTTTTTTGCATGCACTACAAAATCTCCATGAAAGGGTCAAATAGTCTTTTAACTTGTTTTGTTTAAAAAAGACAAAAATTATTAGATTATTTAATAAAACTTATTTATGAGCCACTTCCATGCACCTCAATCAGTTACATTTTGAAATGAAAATCAAATTTCAGTCATATCTTTCACACCAAACTGCTGTATTCCACAGCATTTTCCTCTCTGTAATAAATTATCTGTCCACAAATATTTTGTCTGTGTATATTCTTTACAAACACAAAGTTAAAATACACAAATGCAATTTGACAGATGATATATAAATAGTTCAAAAACAAGTGGCAAAACTATTGCGTAGGGATAAAAGTTGAAACAGAAGGATAAATCCTAGGGGGAGGGTAACTAAGGGGAAAACACTACTGAATGACCCTGAATCCAGATTTTGATCTCATACCTCCAAATCTTTTTTACGTAAAAGTATAAATATCTGCGGCCTTCCAAATGAGAACATCCATCCCTGGTTCAAAAGGCTATGAGGAAGGTGAAACAACATAGGCCGCCCTTTCAGCACTCCCAAGAACAAACTCCATGCTGGATCTGAAATACATGGCTACTGTTTAAGTTATTGTGTAATAACTTTTTTCTTTGCAAGAGAGAATATCATTTGGTAGTATATATTAATCAAATTTCATTTCCTTACAATGACTAGTTTTTATCAGAAATCAAAATTTAAGGAGCATTTTTGTAATCATTGTTTTATTCTTAACACCCCAGTAGATCACTAAACCTAGCAAGAAAATTATAAAAGTTTATAACAGGCAGCAAAACTTTCCATCCTCATTCAAGAATGACTTATTGCAACTTTGTTAAAATAATAAATAAGCTACACAATCCTTATACTAAACAAAATTGATTTTCATCAATCACCTTAAACCATTAAAACTAGTTACTCTTCAAATGTTTATCAAACAATTGCATATACTTAGCTATACACAATTACAATCAGTTTCAATCTTCACTGAAAGTTGTTTGTAGTTATTATAGGTGTGACAGTGTTTTGGATACAGCGGTGTGTTAGGTGTGACAGTGTTTTAGATGCAGTGTGTGTTAGGTGTGACAGTGATTTAGATGCAGAGTGTGTTAGGTGTGACAGTGATTTAGATGCAGAGTGTGTTAGGTGTGACAGTGATTTGGATACAGCAGTGTATTAGACATGTGTGTTTAACTGTTAATATCACACTGCCCACCGTCAGTCCACGTCCTCTCTTTAAAATCTTCAAAGCAGTGCAATATTGATTTTCCTTTTACGCTGTTGACTACCACATTCTCTGTAAAGTCATATCTACTATTCTCACTTTTTAGCAACTGAAAATAAAATAGTAAAATGCACGACGTTGCCTCATCCCTGTCTGCAAGTAAAAACATTTATAACCATTAACTGTTTTCCACACATACTCGGTTTCTTGAAGAATTAATTATAACATTGGCTAATAATAATAATAATAATTATGATGATGATGATAAGAATGATTAAGTTTTTAAAGTATTGTGACATTTTCATTAATTGCTTATAATGATAATAAGATAATTCAATTTAATCACCTGCAGTTCTGAACAATCAGCAGACTTCTGAACTAACCCATGAACCCTGCCTACCCCTTTCTTCAACAGATTTCTACTCAAGAGACCATGCCCTGTAAATAGTTTTCTATTCTTAGAAAATCAATATAGACAATTCATGATACCAATTTCACTCACAAACATGTGCTTATCTATTGCCAACAACAAGTCATATTGTGTACATATTCCGTTTATTTATAAATTTAGCAACAGAGTAGATTAACTTTCTTGAGTTATGCTAAATATATAGTTTTGCTCAGAATCAGTTTATTTACATTTAATGACAAGGGGTGGGGTGCTCAACAATACTTTATTTAATATCTATCAAGGCAGTTTCCTCTAATAACAGTAGGGAAAATGTTGCTGGGAGGCCATTTATCCATACAGTCAAATTTTTCACTTGCATACCTTGATCACAATCTAAAACCAGAGTTTTGTCCAGGTCCACCAGCTGGCTCTCTACTATCTTCTCAGCTATAAATTCTGGAATGCATACAATGAATAAAATAATTCTTCAGTCTCACTGCTGATGGACAAATTAGGTGGAAATACTTCCTTATTTTTTGTGTGTGAACTACAATCATTAATCCAATCTAAGTAAAGTCTGGCCGAGGATTGTGGGTCTTAGTAGCACTACTCAAGATGACTCTAGCAATAGAGACTTCAGACTAATTCTAGGAATAAAATAATTGGCTTGCCATCAAGTGGTATACAAATTACAATTCACAAGTAATGTGATTTGCCCAGTTGAGCAGGTAGACGGGTTAATTAAGGAATTGCATCAACTTCCCATCTTAACCGCAAGCCACCATTTTAATTACCAAGGATAGCATATTGTCTTTTTGCTAGAGTTATTTTGAAAACAGTGTCAGATAAAATGGTGCTTTACAATCACTAAGACTGGGTTCCCATGCCTAGATTGATCTAACTGGATCGACCCATCTCCCAAGGGGTTTCTCGCTATATTGCTTTTAGCTTAAATGGCTTAGATGTCTGGCATACCTACTGAGGCCGCTAAACGATAGTTAATTACCCTCCAACAGCTTCAATGAAAATGCAAGACATCTAAGTCGCTGAAGTTGATAACAGTTTCAGCATGTCTGAAGTTAGTACGATAGTTTCTGGGAATGGTCTCTAAGGCTATTAAAACAAGCCCACTGTACCTGCAAAATGTTCATTCCTTAAGCAAGAGTCACCATTTGGTCCTGAGACGGAACAGATGGAACGCATCCCATCCACAAGAGTTCTTTGTGTACTCATACAGAGTTTATTGCTAGTCCTACCAATGTGGCAAAAACCACTTTTTAACTGCATCACTCTTCGCACGGGTTTTTCTTGAAGTGTATCACTGCATGCCTTAGTCTTGTTTTGTTGTTTTGGGTGGGTTTTCATAGATGAAATAAGAACTGTTACAGAATCCATAGCAGGATTTATGGCAGAGGTATCCCAAAGCCATTGTTCTATCCAGGAGTATCCGTCATTCTTGGTCTCTCTTCTGTTCAAATTGTTCAAAGCAGCTCTAACAACTGTGTTTTTACTTTTGAATTCGTCCACATGTGTTGCCTTAAACCCCTTTCTTGGAAGAAGATCTGATATTTCTTTTGGCTGGACCCTGGCATGTGGCATCATTTTACTCTCTTCATGTCTCGTTGCTGCTGATCCAAGAGTGCCCTGTAGAATTCTGGATGCTGCTGCTCTAGTTGACCAATGTACTGCCATCATAAAATGCTAATTTGAAGTGGTCTGAAATATTAGGAATATGTAAAATGAAATCTGTTGAAGAAGGGGTAAAGTTTGTCACGATTGGATTAACTCGGTCAGCCAAAAACTGGTCTTAAATTTGACCTATTTATGCGTCCCTCCATTTTGTAAATGTAAGTTGATAGCAGGAAACGTTGCTCAAAGTCACCATTTAACTCAATTAAAAAAATGTTTAAATGAAAATCAAAGAAACAGAGGGGGCTTCAAAATTAAGTTACCGCTAAGCAAAAGCGCATACACTGTACGTACTGTACATACCAGTTTGACAAATTTCTCATTTTAGCGTTGTGAAGGCCACAAGCATTGTGCTCGTAAAAAAAAAACGATTCCGCACAGTTCACCTGACTATCTGTATATGTGCTTCTTTGCTCTACAAGTCCAAAAGCAAAACTTACTATCGACAGTCACCACATGTTCGCACGTCGCAGGATGTAACCGGAAATGAAATGTAACGCATGCGAGATTTCACGGTAGTCACGCCTGCACAGAGCGGCCAACTCTAAAATGCTCCAGAACTTCAGAAGTCAGTCGTGATAACATCACTACAACTTTTCGATCATCCCAGTTGTAGTTTTATTTGTGCTAACGCAGACTAAAGGTGAGGATCATACAGTTTTGAATTATTATCCCGTGTTTTTAAGTCGGAAGACGAGACTTACTCTCGTGTAAGCATCGATCAATACAAAAAGTTTTGAACGAATGAACATTACCTTGATTTAAACAGAGTTTAGAAATTACTTCTTTGATTTGCAGTTTCTTTGTCAGTAAAAGTGTGTGTGTGTGTGTGTGTGTGTGTGTGTGTGTGTGTGTGTGAATTGTATCGCCCCCTTATTTCTGGCATTAGATTGCATTTTATTCTCTTCATGTTTTCAAGGAAAATGTGCCCATGGATGTTTGTACAGCTTGTGAAGTTGTGTATGTAGACGGCTCATGTGCAGACTGAACAGATGTGGAATTTTTTAACAAAAAAGTTTTGTCTGGATGTCTCTGTCTTTTATCTGTATGCAATATATATATTTGAGAAAATACTTTTTTAGGATTTCATTGTTGAGTTTGTGTGCATTTGATAGAAGATGATGACATCATTTCACAAACCTTTATTCAGTGATAAATGATTGGTGTGGATTGAATTGTCAGAGTACCAAGAATCTGAAACGATCAAAAATTAAAGAAATAACAATAAATAAATAAATAAATAAATAAATAAAGTTCTTGTTATGTTTGATTAACATCTGCCCTGACTGTACTTACACAGATAAATATCACTCTGTGACAACATGTACACACTGTAGATGTACATTCATCCTGATATACCTCATTGTTAACTATACACACTGAACTTGTAATAGTTCACTTGTTAATTTAAAGGCAACAGCGTCACTTTGCAATGACATACAAATGCATAAGAAATTTTGAAAATTCCAGGATTATTTGCAGATTTTCCACCTTTTGAGAGCCAAAAAGTCTTATCCCTGTGCATTTGAAGTCAATTTTTTTGCCATCAGACAACCAAATACCAGCATAGTTTTAAACAGTTCAAGAAATACCAAAGGCCATCTTATTTTCTAAAAATTTTATTTAAATGGATATTTTCTGCTTTCTTTCGGTGTAACCCTCATGAGTTGTATAATTCATGAGTTGTATAAGAAACTAGTAGAAACCGATAACCTTGAAATCTTATACCTACTAACCTTGATACAGATTTACTTTTTAAAAATTAAATTACTTCTCAGAGTGGGTCAAGTATGGCCCCAGTCACAACCAAAGTTGATCTGCGGACTAACAGATCTGCCGGTCAAATATGGCTGACCCACGTTAAAGCTTGCTGCATTCTCCCAATGGGGAATCTATTCACTGTCCTTTCAGGAGATTATGCAGCAAACTTTCAAGTGGGTGAGCTATATTCGATCCCAGGATCCGTTAGTCTAGGGATCGACTGGTTATGAATGGGGCATATAAGTATTTATCTCTAGAGAACAAATAGGATACATAGGCTATCAAGCTTCAGACCATTCCCAAAGTAAAAAATCTAAATTATTTCCTGGTAATTGAAAGTGATTTTAGTGAATTTGTTGGAGAAGATAGTTGGCACTGCCGTTTCGTTGATCGAAATTTAAGGTTTGCCGCTGACCATTTCCAAAGTAAAAAAATCTAAATTATATTTTATAATTTAAAGTGATTTTAGTGAATTTGTTGTAGAAGACCTTGATACTGTCGTGTCATCGTTGATCGAATTTCAGGTTTGGTTAAAAGGAAATTCTTTTAGTGAAATTATCTTTATTGGTCAGTCTTAAAGTAGGTTAACTAAAATATTACTAGTATTTGTCTGAGACTGAAGTAAGCACAATGAAATGTTTGTACTGAGTGACTTAAAATATGCAGGAAAGTTGCCAAGACCGTAATGCAAGCCGTACTCAAGAATCTGTCTGTCTGACCCAGTTACAAAATGCCAATTTGCACACATTTAATCACCTAATCAAAAATCATTCAGTGATGTCACATGGTTTGCAATTTAACATAGCACCTGAGCTGTTTGATAAAACCAGACATATAGAAAATAGAGCACAATGCAATCCAGGCGGAAGGTTCAAGGATCAGCGGCAGCCATTGTCTGCATAAGAAGTATGTATTTTCCAGATGTCTGGTTTTTTATTGATCAAGTCTCCTGAACAAATAGCAGTAGCGGCGAGCTACGCAATTGACGGTATGGTTGAGTTTGTTTAGGAAGAAAATGCGTGCTCCAAGTTTTGCTTCATCAGAAAGCTATAAATCCAATTCCTTAAAGGGCAAGATACAGTGCAGCCTAGATTGATTTAAAAAATGCAATATCTCTGTTTCAGTAGAATGCTTTATGCCCAAATCAAAATTTATGAATTCAGTATTTTGAGAGAGGTTCTTTATTGATTTATTTTACACTTAAATTTGGGCGCTGGAATAAGTAGCCTTTGATGTTTTGAAGCTGTAAAGATACTTTTTTATGTAAGAATTATTTAGAAATATTGCAATGATCTATTTTTTTCCTTTGTAGCTGAGGAGTTCAGTGTTTTCTGCACTTTGAATGTTGCCTGTCTTGTTTGTTACATTCTGACTTTTTACAAAGAAGCGAATAAAAAGCTTGACACTAGCAAAGGAAGGTTTTTACGGTGACATTTTTATGACATCATTCCTGAAATATTCCTCTAAAAGAATACACTTTTTTTTTCGATTTTCATTCAGCGTTTTCAATTGTAAGGCAAAAGGGCGACGACATGTACCTATCCTGTAAAAATAAACGCTACATTTACCCTTTTTGTAGCATGTGAAAATTGGACTGAAAGTGTTAGGTGCACAACGCTGGCACTTCGCTGTGCAGTGGCATATTAAAGGACTGCGAACATTGCTAAGTGGACCCCCTTTCAGAACCCCTTGAAATTGGACCGTTAAGAGCCAGCCATTCATCTGACCTAAATATTAGAAAGACAGGGAGAAACTACAGCAGTGTCAGCCATCTTAAAGAAAATTCCTCTTTCTTTTTCAGAGAAATTCCTCCTTTGCTTGTTTCCCAATTCACCTGCAGTGCAGGAAAGTGATTATTCAACTGATGTGAGTATATGTAATTATGTATTTTATTAACAGATACTTTTTTCTTGGTAAGAGATAAATACAAGATAGGCATCCATTTCTGTAAAACTTTTTGTTTAGTACTGAGATGTTTAAGGTTATAATTCTCAAAAATGTGCTGCAATTGTTCAATCTGTGCAAACGCGACTTGTTTTTGTTCATTCATTGTATTGTAATATAAACCCCCCAAAAGTCTCACCTATACACAGTGCGGTGTTTATATGCAATGAACAACCTTTTTTATTTGTACGTTAAAATGTTAAATTTTCCTTTTTGTAATGATTTATAATTTGCAGTGAAAAAATACATTTTATCGATGCATTATTGATCCAGCTTACTGCTAAGGGTCTATGCATATATGACGCCAAGAATATATTACCAGTAATGGTGGGTATTTTGTGTGCGCCTCACAGTTGAAGCCATGACAGTCTCGACTCTTCACTTATTTTCTTACTTTAAATATTAATGGACACATTCAGGACAAGTTGATCCGCAGACAAACAGATCTGTGGATCAAACATTGGCGACCCACTTGAAACCTTGCCGCACAATCCCCCTAAAAGACACTGAATAGATTCCAGCAGGGATTACGCTGTCAACTTTCAAGTGGGTAGGCCATATTTGAACCATGGATCTATTAGTCCACGAATGACCTTTGGTTGTGAATGTGACCAATATGTTGACCACGGGGCTTTTCTCAGGATTTGGGGTACAGGCTGTCCAAAATTATCACCCGTAATTTCATACAAAATTTCAGGGAGTGCAAGCATCACTTTTCAAAATAAATTCATAAGCCATCCAGCTGTCTTTGAAAATGTTGGCTGTCCAATGATGCCAAATGGCGGATGAAGGGTTCCCTGGGAAAACCCTTGATAGACCATGTACACAAATTCAGTGGAAAAACTCTTGGAAATGAAAGATAATTATTTTTCAGTTCCGAGAGTTTTTCTATTGAATACTGGATCATTTTTTGTGAAAAAAAAAATTGATGGAATTAGTTGGTTGTCGGTCGTCTGTTGCAATCAAGGATCCAGTACTTGGCATGGGTATTTTTTTGTTTGTTTCAAAGCGACATTTTCTTTCATCTGCGCTAGTCCAGCTTAAAGCCAGATTGATAACAAATGAATTTCCATAGTATTTTTTTATTCGATAGGGGAAAATCGAATTTTAGGGAGACATGTGTCATTTTTAGTCTAATACTTCAAAGCAGTTCAAAAGATATGAATAAAACCACATTTTGCAATATGAAGAAGTGCCTTATGATACGTTGTGATTAAAAGTCAGAGTAAGCAGCAGTGATCCAACTGTAATATAAAGCAGAAGTTATTCAAATAATGAAAATATGAAAATGACAATCAGTAATTATGTTAATTATAGAAAGATGTCAGTGCAATTAACTAATTGAATACTAATTATAGCATGTCTCTGTCAATATTATAAGTATGTTTTTATAAAAATTGACTTCGAAATTGGTTTTTCCTATGACATGTTGTAATTGCATGAGCTAATCTGCAGCAAGGGGTAGTACCGTACTGTTTTTGCTTGACCACAAAGTTCAATATTACGTGATAATCAGAAAGCGACGTAGGAACTTATTGATTTTCCTTGATATGAATTGCCTTTTGCGATTATTTTGATAGAGCGACTATTTTACGCATGCAAGACATTTTAAAGTATGAAGTTACTTTAAAGCAGAAAAATTGATTGTTAAGTTAGAATAACGGAAAGTTCCCCCTTCTGTACCCCTGTAGACATGGATGTCAGGTTGCAAGTCAGGCATACATCATACTGAGCATGTGCAATGACCTTTCACTTTGTAGCTGATTAGAGTTCATACATTTGGGTTTTCTGAGCATGTGCAGTTGCAAATACTTGGGGACTTCTTGAAAAGCTTCAGGCCTAGGGTAAGTGAACTGGCCTATCTGAACATTGTTCTGTACGCTGTCAATGTTACTAGCAGTTTGAGACACATGGCCTGTATAGTATGCTGAAGCTAGTGTGCTCATGTGCAGGCAGTGATAAGTGATTGCAAAAGGCATAGTATGAAATTAGGTGTGTCAGTTTGGAAGAATTTGGTGGTGATTTTGTAGGCAAATTTGCATCGTATATTTCCAAGTCATGGCATTGATTTACACCTATTCCCAAAAGATATATTCTGTGATTTTAACCCTGAAAAAAATGCCTGCTTAGCATAAAAATTTGTGTTAGTTATATTTGAAAAATGACTGAAAAAAAAAAGATGTTTATATGTATAACTGAATTGTTTTAAACTGATTAACCATTTGCCCTGAAAATAAGAAAACTGCTATATTCCATCGTAAATAAATGATTTGATCAAGGGTAACAGATTGCATCTGTTCTGGAATGGTAAGGAAAGGCCAATGAGATGAATTACTTTGAATTATGAAGGCAGTATTTTTTTTTTATTTGTCTTATGTGATATTTTCATTTATATAAGCTCTTCAAGCACATTATAGGACAATTTAAAGATAAATACCACTACCTACATTGCAGTTATCTATGATTTGTTGTTACATGCAAAAAAAAAGAAAGAAAGAAAAAGGGGGATAGGCATAATACCATACATGGTGCTCTTTTCACAGAAGTGCTTGTCAATCGCTGAAAATTAGCGTGCCTTTTATTAGGTATTATTGAATACTGAAACATATTAGTTCTTCTGTTAAAACACAAATAATACTATTCATGAACCTTGTAGTATGTACAGTTAATCTTTCAAAAATTAACCCTCGGATCTTTGTAATTTTAAAATATTTTATTGATCGAAATAATTGAGGAAAAAGATCTGATCAGTTTTTGCAAGATGTTCAAATTCACGTGACTAAAAAGCCCATTGTCACTGTTGCTGTAATCCACTCGTAGTGAGTGCTTGAGTACTTTCAGATCCCAGACATTCAGGAGCTAAATTTAGTTCTGTTGATCTTAGAGTGTGTAGAAATGTCATGTTATATGTATTTGAACATGCAAATGAAAAATATTACTAAAATATTTAGCTTCAGTCTGCTCTTTCATGTTTGCTAAGCTTAAGTATAGTTGCATCAGGGTGAAATTCATCAAAATTGTAATTAAGCGAAAATTTTTTTTACTGAATATGATGTTGTCTGAATATTTTTGAAAAAAAGGAATGGTTTGAAATCATTGTAAACATACCGCATTTAGTTTGAACATGCGTTGTAAGAAGGTACGCAATCTGTATTTAATTACCTTTCATATCGTTATTTTATTAACATGCGTCATAACTTAACGTTGTGAGTTAACGTAGTGTGTGCAGCACTTAATTGCGTTGTGTTGCTTTTTACGATAAAACATATAGTATAATATCGCCGTCCTGCGAAGCGATCTTTCCAACCCGTTGTGAGCCTCACTTGGAAGTGGTGTAAATTATCCACGAGTCACAGAGGCTTGCGGATGAAGGTCGCATACATTACCAACTGGGCATGTGCATTGACCTGAATATTAAATTGCTTTATACAGAGTGGTCAGCCATCTTGTTCATTGTGTGCATACAGAAGAAGAAAGGCTGTGTTTACTCTGCATGGTTCAGAGTCAGCCGGTCAGTGTGCAGTGCACGCATTGAGATAACAAGCACATGTAAACCTATGGGAAGCAGACTGGTTCATCTGATACAGTGAGTAAGACTGACTTTGGGCCTCAGGTTGATGGAAGATAATTTATATGGGTTGTGGAGGGAGGTGGGTTCTGTAGTACAAGTACAGTGGAAGTAGTAGTAGGTTATGTTTATGTATTAGCCATTGTCAATGCTTGGTCATTTGTGTCTTGTAGCAGAGGTCAGTGGATGTAATTTGGTGCATTTTTAGGAAGTGACAGTGGCTTGATTTAAGAGATTTAGACATATGCAGCATATATAATAGTGAATTAAACTTATAAATTATAGTTTGGGTTAAGGGTAGAAAGAGGTAAAATTCATTTTTAAAGAATTTACACTTTTTTCACCTGTAAAGGAACAGTTCAAGGAATTTTTGTGGGTTTATGTCTGAAGGCAGATCGTTTTATACCCCTTGTATACAATGATGTAACCATTTTACTTGGAGGAAGGAATGTGAAGCATTGGAGTCAAAAGAAGAAAATATAGTCTTATAATGTAAGCATACTGATGATAAGTAAGAAATCGAAATATTTTTTAGTACAAGGAAAATTCCTTAATTGACACACTATAGTTCGCCAGACACCCATGAATATTCCTTGAATGATCAACCTGAACAAAGAAACTAAATCGCTAAAGCAAAACAAGAGAGATTAAGCTGCAGTGAGTGTACAGACTGCATACTAACATGGAAGGATTAAATACACTGACCCCTCTGATTAGTTGCGGGTTAATGAGCAAACAGATGGGCGGAGATAATACTGAAATGTTATATATAGAGAGTTAATCTATAGGTATGCTGCGGAAACAGAGTACCCAGTAGGCATGTGATCCCATGATATCTAACTTCCTGGTATTTGACTCTAGTAGGAAGAGGGCTATTATGTAATAAGTACTATATCTTTGTTAGTAATTTTACAAAGCATGAACTATACCTTAGTTATACCAACAGTTGCATTGTGTATAAGTGTTTCTACTATGGTTTGTCTTGTGTACTGGATGGTGATATGCATTTCACAATAAGATGATTTACATTAAAAGTAAAGTTGAAAAAAATTCAGCTGACAGTGGCAACTTAAGGGGCCCAGTGTATGAATATCATATGGAATCCTAGTGTATGAATTCTTATAATAAATGTGAGAAAAATAGTGTCATTAACTGCCTGCGTAAGTTATTGCATTTTATTTTTCATTTTGGTATAATTGTTTGGTGATTTTGTAAAAGTACAGTATACAAAAACTGCAAAATAAAATGCATATGTCCCTGGCCTACATGGGATTTAGTCTTTTGTGGACTGTCTTTTATAAATGATTTTTTTAAATTATGAGCAACAATGGCTTTTTAAAAAGAAATAAATATTAATGCTGAAGGCAAACCTCGTCTATCTTGAGGGTAAACACTGTTGATGTCTGACTATCTTATCGAAGTTAGAAAGATATAAGACGTCTGAAAAATGACGACATCTCTTTGCTTTGTACACAAAGGCTTTGCAGCTACAGCAGGAAAACAGTGCTCATACATGTACTCTTTGTCAGAGAAGGACTGCCTTGTTCCAGGTTATGGTAGCTCATATAAAATACTGTTTCAGATGCAAAACTAATTAGGCCATGAACAGCAACTAACTAGGGCTTTGAGGCGTAGGTCCCTGGTCAGTTAAAACAGTTCACAAAATGTGATATCTGGGCATTGAACATAGTGAATTTGATATGCTGACAGTATTAGGTGTTTTCTCACGTCAGCTTGAGCTGCATTAGGCAGGCGACACTTCTACCATGACTCATTAGCAGCTACGGCCTTGTTAGCAGTCTCCTGCCTAGGGGGAGTGTGAATTGGGGCCCTAAAAAGGGGGCCTTATAACAAGAAGAAAACGTTATGAATATGAACTAGAAAGTACATGGTATGATCAGTCTACAGACATGGACGACTACATATGATAATGCCTTTAAGGATAAGTGGTTTACACAGTAATAATAATAATAATAATATACAGTGAGATATTTTATCCAGTCTTATCCAAATCCAGGGTTTCAGCTTAAAAAAAGTCTTAAGCCAAATGCTAAAACTGACTAAAATTGGCTGAACAAAAAGGGCTTGATTTGACTTGTTTTAGTCAGATTATAACCATTTGGATAACAAATTGACAAAAAAGTGATGATTTGGCTAAGCGAAAAAAAAAATTGCCAGCGCTGCCCCAGCCATTATTGTGGTAAGGTCACAGTCGTTGTAAAACAAAACACGAGCACTGAAATAGATAAATGAATAATTTAACCACTGGGATTCTGTTAACCCAGCTAATATCTGTGAATTGTGAGGTCCTTGAGGGCTTGCTCTTCAGTGATATATTGAGCTTGTCTGATCTCTGGGCTCAGAGGGTTAAGGATATCAACTACTTTAAGATTGGGAAGGTACAGGGGCCAGAAGGGGTTAACTAAAGCAAAAGGATTACAAAGTTGCATAACACAGTCAGTGGAAGATAGTTATTCTGGATTCTGTACATGTATGTCTTAAAACTTTTTTGGGGCAGAGACAAAGTGGGCTAATTAATAAGTAGGCTGGAAGGTGTAAGCTTCAACGAATTCCATTGTGCTCTTCAAGAGATGATAATTTAGTTACGATAGCATATTATTTCAGCAAACATTTTTTGACATGCAGGTTTGTTTAAGTTGTCGTGATTGGCTGGACAAAAGTTGATAAAACAATAATTGCTACTCCTTGGTCAAGAATACTTATACCCAGGTACCATTATGAATGAAAAAAAGTGTTTACAACCTCAAACGCCTCAACTTGTGTTTTGTCTTTTGAGGTCGTGAGACGCATATCAAATGTGTTTCATGCTGTGTCTGTGTACGCTGGTGAGGTTTCTGCTTCACTTGCACCAGTTATTTTTTACTTGATTTTGACAATCAAACGTGACAGCAGGAGATAATTTAACAGTGTTTGCGGTCTTAAAAGTTATCAGATTTTTGCTTGTGGTTGATATTTTACACTCAGCATGTTCACTTTAACAGACTGTTTTGCTTTAATTTCAGCTTGGGCATTATACAATGGTGACCAGATACAGCGCCCCCTGACCATGGATCCCAATCATTTTGGCAACAATCCAAACATGTGGGTGCAGGGCGGAGGCTACTTTCCACCAATGTCACCTCCGTTTAATGGGTCATCGCCTCCTTTTAACGGAGTATCGCCACCTTTTAATGGAGTATCGCCTCCTTTTAATGGGCCATCTCCAGCTTTTGCCACCCACCTCTCGCCAGGGAGATCATTAGGGGACTATCCACCAGCGTCCTCCCATCCACCACACCCAGGCTTGATGCCCCCTGGGTTTAACCATTATACCATGAGACAGCCTGATGCCTCACAGGGCTTTGGTGCTTTTGAAGAGCCTATGGGATTTCTTCAACGTCCTGGAGAGGGGTACTTTCACACACTCCCCCCTCCACCCCCATTAACAAGTATGGCGGGGTTTCTGCAAAAGGACTGTGTGCTTACTTCTACACCTGTGGCTCCTAAGATGACAGTGACCCAGACTGGACACCAAAAATTACACAGTGGCACTGAGTCCGTCTCTGCATTTCTGCCATTCAATTTACCAACTTCACATGATAATCAAGTAGGAGTTAGAGGCAAACAGGGTGAAAATGTTGTGGAACAACCTGTAGCAAGTGGTGCTGCTACTGACGAGGAAGGTGACAGAACAGACATTTTAGAATTTAATCTTCCAAGGGACATTCCCCACAGTGCTCATGATCAAGTTACGGGGAAAACAAACGAAAATCAGACTGAAACTGATGCTCACAGAACAAACAGTGACAGTTTTAATAGTGGTAGGGAAAACAAAATGGAAGCTGTAACGTTATGTGAAGGAGAGGAGAAGGAGATCGTAAGGGACCAATCAAAGAAAGTAAGCTGTGAAAATTCAAAGGTGATTCCTTCGTTAGACTCTGCTTGTGAGAAAAATACCCTGCGGCAAGAAGAATTAGACAATAACTTCCAGGGAACAAATCAAGATGATGTAATGGCCACTGCTGAGTGCAATAACGTTAATTCTGATGTGGCCATGGTTGAGGGCAAAATTGATAAAGGAAATAATGGTGATGAAGATGAAGTCTGCCTATTGTCTCCTCACTCAGATAAAAATGAAGAGGAAAAGGACCTTTCAAAAAGTGACGAGAACAACAGTATGGAAGGAAGTTTAGGGGAAGAAGAGGAAATTTCACTGCAACCCAAAAGCGGGATGGAGGGAGACGATGACATCATTGGTGCTGATGTTGGTGATGACAGTTTTAGCGAGGCTCAAACAGGAGAGATAGAGCAGGGGACTGAAAACAGTGGTGCTGGGTGTAACAGTGACATTGACAGCAAGAGCATGGAGGATGACACTACAGATACAGTGAATCAGAGCATGGGTGATAAAGACATTGAAAGAAATGCTTTACCAGATGCCTCTGAAAACAAAAATGAAGACAGAGAGTGCAGTAACAAAGACACTGAAAATGAAGGTGACAAGGACGATGATGATATGGAAAAAAATGACCAAAGAGTTGATGAAAGTGAAATGGACACAGAAACCAATCTTGAAAATGGAGAAGAATCTCCTACCCTAGATAAATCTAGTGGCGTGACTGTAAAATCAGAACCAGTGGATGAGTTTTTTGATGGAAATCAAACAGATGGTTTGATGTACAAGATCAAGATTGAGCCAGACTATGTGGCAGACAATGATGAAGAGGATCCTGGCATAGAAATGGAGTCAGGTCCTGCAAAGAAAGAACGGAGATCAAACAAATCTAGTAAGTACTTCCAATAGAGGAATAGCCGTACTTTGCCTTATTTGTGTGCAGCCAGTTCGCTTAATATTTTTTAACAAGTTTTTTATCAGAATTGACATGGAGGGATTTTGTAAAAGAATTTTTGAGTGAATGAATCTTAAGTAAGTGGTTTTGAAGTATGTTGACAAATATTCCATGGGATTCAGAAATCTTGAAAAAAAAAGCAGAAAAAATAGGTCTTAAGACATTTATTTGCTTATTTAATATGATAATTTAGATACTATTTATCAGTTACTTTGACAAAATTGTCACTGTTTGTAATGCACATGACAAGGACATATCAATAATGTACCAGTTATATGTTGGATTTTTTTGGCAAGATTTTATTTTTGGATCATTTAAAATTATCAAATGCTTGCAAATGATATGATTCTTTTAACTAGTATTTATAACTTTTTTCTAGTGAAAGTTGGACCCAAAAGTGCCAAACTAAGAATGCCATTTGAACAAGGTAGGTTGAGAAAGAAGAAAAAAAAAGAAAGTACTTTGTTGCAAGGAGAATAAAAGTTAATTTTATTATGAAGTTGACTGGGAAAATTATATTTTCAGCACAAAATGTTTTTGATTGTTGTTCGATTTACATTTTATGAATTGTACAGATGGGGTTTTAACATTTAAATATTATTCCTCATGTGTCATATAGAATGTTAACAAATTGATATAATTTCCTTATGAAAATTTATATTTGAAAATCACTTTCACTTGTGCTAGTGTACATTCAGATGGTTCAAGAAACAGGTGGAAAAGAAACCATTCTTAATTTGAAAAAAAATCTGACAGTTGAAGTAAAATTAATTCACTTGTGCTTTCTAGCTGAAATTGCTGTATATACCAAATTTAGGTTGCAAGACTTGAGAGGGCAGCACTAATCAAGACAGGAAAACGCCAGTATTTAATTTGGTTTTCATTATGATGCATGTAATAGGTTGGAAGCGTGAAGTGGTGATAAGAAATTATGAAGGCGGCTTGACCAAGGACGGCAAAAAGATCTCCACACTGGCTGACACATACTATTTCACGCCAGATGGAAGAAAACTGGTACGCAAATAGCGGCTGCACTGTTGATGTGTTTTTTATTTTAGTGTGTGATAAATCCTTCATGGTGTGTATATGCTTGTTACTTACTAACTGGCTCTACTCCATAAATGATTTCTCATTTCATTTTATTTTATTTTATTAGATTAGATTTATATAGGTTATTGTTAAATCTGTTGTTCATGCCCTGGACTAACCAAAATGGCTGAATCCCACACACCACTCAAAAACTGGGATGCAGGCACCTAATTCTTCACCCTAAAAAGTATTGAATAGAACTTGAAAGGAATCTTGTGAAAATTGAGTTCCAGTTTAGCAGGCGATAAGTTTATATCCACCATGAAAGGTAAAATGTGTGCATGGATTTCAAGATGGGTTGGAAATACTGCACCTGCAGAATTGTCACGTTCCTGTCTCTATATTCAACTGATAGGGTGGAAAAGGGAGTTAGTGATTCGCAACCAACTTGAAGGCTTAACCGTATCTGGGAACAAACGGAAAAGCAACCAAGCTGATGTTTATTACTACAACCCAGAGGGTAGAAAACTGGTATGTTGGTTTTTTGGGGCTCTGAGGCCCGTTTCACAAAAGAACTTTAGTCCAAAATTTGGGTCTTGACATTCATACCAAAATTTACCATCTTCTTCATTCAGGACAGATAAGTAGTAGTCCAGTTGCATGGATCATTGCCTCCCTTTTTCTACAAGTGAGGAATTGCTACAGCGATGAGATTTTTCCAACTATCGATTTCTGTCTTTTTGGGAACCCCCTTTTTAATTTTTTTCACCAAATGGCCGTCCCATCCATGTTGTCAATGTACTAGACCAATAGTTGTGTTATTTTAGTGGACTACTATGGTCTTAGTTTGGATTGAATTAGACTAAAATTTTGATCCGAAAGTTAAGATTGATTTTTAGTCTTGAGTTCTCTTGTGACACAATATACTTTTGTAATATGATTATGATGGGTTTTTCTTTGATTTTAGAGTTAGTGTACAGTATAATTAATTTTTTCATATGTCTTATACTATAGTTGTTTTTTCTTCATTTGTTTTAATCACATATAAATATCCCACTGACACCACTCGTTACGTTGTATTTGTGGAATATTTCCATTAGATGTGTGAAATACTGACTTAATTTTTATATTTGACACATTTAATATTAATGTATTGTATTTTTCTCTATGAAATAAGGATTGCCTAATTGGTAGTATTTTACTTGTAAATATGAAGTAAGAGTTTTTTAATAGACTAAGTAGAAAACTACATACTACTTTAATGATCTTTTATCTAGCTTTAATATAAATCTGCATTCTTTTGCATTAAAAATATTCCTAAATAAGAAATTGGTTTGTGAATCATATTACAATCACTGTCAGGAAGTCAAAAGATATTTTCTTCTTTTAGAGGTCACTTGTGAAGGTTCAGGAATACTGTAAGTAAAAGGGAAAAGGGGTGATCACTTATAATTTCTTGTCAATATTTACAATTTTCTTAAGTTGCAGTGCCCACATGGTTTATTATCAGAAATAATAATAAATAAATAAATGGCTCTGCTGTAAATTATGTGACTGATGATGTTTGGTTTTGTTCAACATGACTTAAAGAACAAAATTATAGAAATGTGTTTGATATTCACAAGAAATGGCTTCTGATTTTCTTCCTTAGTGGACATGCAAGGTAATACAGATCTCAATCTGGACTGTTTCTCCTTCATACGGAAGCCCATCTACAAGGAACCCTATGAAATGGTGCGCACGGCCAACAGGCACGCTGGGCGTAAAAGTTTAACCGCCAGCCCGTCCTTTGGTAGTCCTACTAAAGAAATGCTTGACATGTTGAACAATGCGACATCCACATCTTGGTCAGACACAAGAACCACAAAACACCCCAGGCAGAAAAAGAAAAGGGGGAGGCCGGCTGCTCCTAAAAAACTGGCGGATATTAAAATACCAGAACAGGACTCAAAACCAGAGAAAATAGAAAATGTTGAATTAACAACAGAAAAAGAAAAGAGTGCAGGACCTGCTCCCAAAAAGATCAAACTAGTGTTTCCTGTTGATGAGGCTGAGAAAAGTTCACCTGTTGGTGTAAGCGATTCCGGGACTAAGAAAGGAGCTTCGGTTGTGAAGTCTTTTGTTGTGGGAGACAAACACCGGAATCATCTAGTGTGAGTACTGAGAACTGCTCAGATTGAATAATTTGAACACTAAAAGGGTGCATTTAAATTAATGATTACATGTCCTGTGAAATTTATACAATTGATTAAATTTTTTATACAATCATAAATGCATATAGGCTTATAATGATCTGTAGGTTTATTTGGAATCAAAAGTTTCATTTTTTTCATCAAATTTTTCATATTTTATAGCCTAAAGAGTCCTGACCAGAGTCTGTGTTCTTTGAATTGTCCCGGGTTAGACGGCGCGCCTCCATCTTTACAGTGTGGGGTCTGCATGTGTCTGTTCCATCCGCAGTGTGTCAATTTCATCGGGAGCACAAGAGAGGCTCTCTTCATATGCTTGGTGAGGCATTTTCGTACTCTAAATTATCTTAGGTCTGGCCTTCATGTCAGAATAAAAATAAAATGAGAATGGTAAAAGAAAAATTACCTGTTAGTATATTTGTCTGATGTTGTGCATTACTTTACCTACTTCTTCAATGGTTAATAGGTTAATTTAAAAATAAAAAGATCTGGAATAAATTTAGTGTTTGAAAGTTGTGCATAATTGACACATCAACTATTTGGATAAATAAGTATTTTGGAAGATAAGAACATGCCAAAGTCATAATTTTAGCCTACACTTTCAGAGGTGTAAGGATTCAGTGAAGAAGGCAGATGTTTCACTGCTCAAAGACACCAGCCCTACCCAAGCAGATGCCCTGGTGATGAAGCCTAGCAACTGGACCATGAAGCCTAGCATATGGACCAAACAAAAACTCGAAGAGTTTGTCAAATCTAAGGATCAAAAACAAACAAAGTCAGAGGACGACTTGGAGTTGAAAATTACTGGTGTTATGTCTATAGTGCAAAATACTCCCTTGGAATCTAGTCAGGCCAGTGGCAGCACCACTCCAGTAAGTTCCAGTGGGGCCATCAGGTCTATACTGAATCAGGTGCCAGAGGTGACCCCAATCAGTTTGAAGACTGCTCCACCTCCACCTCCTCTTGTCAAAGCTCCAACAGCACGTCTGACGCGTGAGGACAGCTCACCTATGGGCCCGCCCAGCATTTTGCAAGCTGCCCCCGGGGCTCCACGACCTAATATGATATTCACGCGCTTGCCAGTTGCGCCACTTCCTGTCATTAGTGTCTCGGGGCCTGCGCCACCAGTGTCCATGGTGCCTCAACCAGTGCCGCCTATGGCATTCACACGATTTGCAGTTCCCTCTTCTCCGTGTTCTAGTCCAGGCGAAAGCCCTTCACATTCCCCAAAGATCCAAGTGATCAACCAGCAAGATGGATCTCAAAAATGTCAGCTTTTGACACTTCCTATGGGAGTTGTGAAAAAAATTAACCTAAGCCAGCCTTTGGCCATTAAACTGAACAATCAAACATACATGATTCCTCCAACGTGTTTTGTACCAACCAGCAAAGGGATTAAGATTATGCTCCCATCAAATACATTACCAGTTACGGCATCGACAAAAGTTGCTACTGTGGCCACAACTAGTTCAACTTCAACTGTTACGAACGCTGGATCGTCTAGTGACATACAGGCTGCTGTCAGTCGCGCAGTTAGTTTACAGCAAAAACCCTTTGATGAATCAAAAGGGGAGAATGGTGATAATGCAGAAAATTCAGACAAAAATATTTCTATGGACAATACAAAACAGCCTCGGCGGTCTGTCAGAATAAAAACATTAGATCAGTCGAAAATGTGTCACTTTAGGGCATTTCACATGGGCTTTGACAGCCTTATGCATGTGTTCCAATATCTTACGACAGCAGAACTTCTTAGGGCTAGCAGAGTGTGCAGAACTTGGAGGAACATTATCAGTCAGATCTCCTTTGTGAGTATGGCAGACATGAAAGCAATATGGATTATACTATTGTATATCTGTGCTCCTATGGAACATTTTGATATATCCATTGTATGTTGCTGGGGTAGCGCTAGCAATTTTTTTTTCGCTTAGCCAAATCACCACTTTTTTGCCAATTTGTTATCAAAGTGATTGTAATATGACTAAAACAATTCAAATCAAGCCCTTTTTCTTTAGCCAATTTAAGTAAGTTTTAGCATTTGGCTAAATTGGCAAGTGTTAGCGCTAACCCAGTGTTGGATATATCCAACTCTGCAGATCTCCCTAAGTGCAATCACTGCAATCTGCCTAAATGTCTGACACGTTGTCCTCAAGTTGGTAATGGGTAATTAACTAATTAGCTAGCAACTAAAGAAGGTGTATCAGACAATAAGCCTGGTTACACCGAGTGCACTTTAATGAGAGTCCCTGCAGAGTTGGATTGATCCAGCTGGTAAAATGTTTGAATCTGAGCGTGGTCTGAATGTGTATATGGAGCTACATGTTTTTTTTTAAAACAAATCCAAACTTGCATTTAGTCAGATGTTCTGTATCTCTCCTATACAGATTGCCAACCTGCAGTGATTTCAGTCTCAACTATGGTGTAAACGTGTAATTTCAAGGTCTTCATGTACACTTTGAACTTGCCTCTGTAGAATTATGAAACTGTGTATGAAGCTAATGACAGAAAGATGTATTAATTATGTGAAATGTAGATATACCTCAAATATTGTTAGTCTATATAATGTAAATGAAGTAGTATAGGATTGAAGCTGATACCCACTATGAATTTGTAATTAGATAATTATTTTCCATCACTTCTAGTGGACACATGTGAGGTTAAAAGACAGTTGTATCTCTGATTGGGAAGCTGCTGCCAGACACTTCAAGAAGTTCAACACGCACACACTGGTGAGCTCAGTTTAAAACATATTAAAATGCTTCAGAGGAGTTTGATAGTTTTTGGCTAGAAAAAATGTTTTAAAATGTCTCTTCTGAAGAGGATATATAGTTGAATGTTGGATATTTCTTCTCAATAAGTCTTTGCCTTGAATTGCTTAACTTGAAACTTCTCTATGTATCTAAAAGTTATCTACATGAGGCATTTCATTTGATCTTGAACTTTAAAAAAAAATCTGACCTTGAACTTGACCCTACTTTGTCCCTCTCTTCAGGACATGCGTGGTTTGTTGCACAGAGAGGACAGGAACAGGACCTGGCACCAGATGACGGCGGTCTTGGGTGAGCTCACCAGTCTCAGGCGGATAGACTTTGGACGAGCTCCTGCCATTATTCTACAGCACGTGGCAGAGAGGATGCCCAACTTGGAGGTCTTAACAGCAGAGTGGATCACTGATACCACTACAGAGCCACAGATGTGGTGAGTGGTAAAGATCAGAGTTACCAGCTTTATCCATTTGTGTGCATTCTATACGTTTAAGATGGTTATATAGCAAAAAACAAAATTAATTTTCTGTGAAACTTAGTCTATATTCTCATGAATACCAAGGCATACCTAAAATGAACAAGCTGAGAATAAATATCAGATGATAGATATTCAAGATCAACTTAATGACATACGTGCAGCATCTTTCTTTCGGTCACGATCTGTTGGTAACTCAAATTTATTTTTGCTCCAAAAGTTCAGTAATATGCCAAGTCTATTGTATTTTGTAATACTCATGAGCTATTGGTACAAATTTTAGGTCAACAAATACAAAGATAGACCTGGGGAAGTTCATTCAGCTCGCCAACCTTCAGGAACTGAGACTGAGGGGTTTGTGTGGACTGGTATTACCAGCCTTTGCATTCAGTGGGGGACTGGCAGATTTTGGAAAACTGAAAAACTTAAGGATTTTGGTAAAGAAATAATGTGTTTTTAATAAGTAAAATTTTCAGTCAATTACTGTTATAAGAGTTAGGGTCATGTTTGAAACATTTATAAAATTTAAATCATGAAAAAGAACACTAATTTGATATTAGACAACATGATCAATTACGGTTGGCATAGTAAGAGTTTTTGCATACTATGTTTTGAAAGTAGATATAAGATAAGTTGACTCGGCTATCATAGTATTTCTATGACTATCATTCATATAGTGTTTGAAATATAGCATCATCATAAAATTAACTATAATTGCTTTGTTATTTCAGTCACTTACTACAATGAAGAATGTTCCAGATGTGGAATTTGCTTTCATAGGACAACTGGAAAATTTGGAAGTCTTAGAAATTGGAGATTGTACAACATGGAGTGCAGAAGTAGGCTCAGATTTTGATATTCAGCAATGTTATTTTTCAATGTATCTGGCAAAAATTGCAGTTTTTTTTTAGACTTTTCTTTAATTTTAAGCTTGAGAACAGATATTTTTCTAGGGGGCACCCCTCTAAAAAAAAAAGCAGTTACAAAGAGAAGCTACTTCCTCTTAGAAAGATATTTGTCATTAGAGTCTATATATGTATAAATAATTTAATGTATATTCTTATAATTTACATTTTTGTTAAATATTTTGAGTTTTTAGATTTTTATTATTTATTGAGGGTATCTTGACCTCCAAACTTCTTATTTATTCCAGACGTACCTACTTCTATCTCACCTAAAGCAATTGCACACACTTAGACTGGAAAATGGAAGTGAGAATGCAGACAGTGCACTAGCCGTCTCACTCAAGGAATTGACTAAGTGAGTTTGACAGATTTTCATAATGATTTGGAATTGAAAATTAAAATTACTTCAAACTTTTGCAATATTTTGTCTTAGAAGACCCATGTAATTTCCTTTGCCATCTTTTTATACAAAGAAACACTGTTGTTACACTCTACATGTTCTCTTCTATATTCATTTCATCTTGTCAGCATTTGTTAAGTTAAGAGTAAATCATATGAATTCATCCAGTTAACTCTGATAGGATAAATAAACCATTTAATTGTGACTTTATCTTCCATGACAGTATCCACATGGGATATTTCCTAATGTCTTACTTGCATATTTTAGGTTAGAGCAACTGGAGCTGATAATGTTTGTGATAGGAAGTCACCTGGCTGCTACACTGCCGCAGCTAACACACATCAAAACCCTGTCTGTATGGCCAAACCTCACTACACCTCAGGTAATTTTGTTTTCTATATATGGTCCTTTTAGTCATCCTCACCTGGATATATTGAAACATAACACTTGATTATCTTGATAATAATGTACTGATTTGTGGTTATAAGCTGTTGTGAAAGACAATCCAGATCCTTACTTTCCCATTTTCTCCGAAAGTTCTAACTAAGAATATAATCACTTTCAGCATAACTCTAGCTTTATCTAAACTGATGACTTTTCCTTATTGATTCCTCTAGGCAGCTGTAGTAAACACCAATACTCTCGATGCAGTAAGCAAGCTGATTAACCTCAAAACCTTGGACTGGGGAATTATGCCTGACAAAAATAGCTCCGTGATACTCAGTGACCAGCAGGGAGAGAATGACCAATCCAGTACAGCTGAAAACAAAGACGCTAGCAGCAGTGACAATGGGGAGGGAAGCAACAGGACGCCAAAAAAATCAATTGAATGTATTCCTTTCCTACCAGCCAGCACAAACCATGACAGTGCCGAGTCTGATGTCTCCATGTTGCCTGAGTATGTCAGTATTGATCAGTTGATGGACAGGCTTTGTGCATTCCTGCCTAAGGCACAAATACGAGTCTTTAGGGTGCCTGTGTACTCACCACCCAGGATATACAGGGGTGTATAGGGTGCCTGTGTACTCACCACCCAGGATATACAGGGGTGTATAGGGTGCCTGTGTACTCACCACCCAGGATATACAGGGGTGTATAGGGTGCCTGTGTACTCACCACCCAGGATATACAGGGGTGTATAGGGTGCCTGTGTACTCACCACCCAGGATATACAGGGGTGTATAGGGTGCCTGTGTACTCACCACCCAGGATATACAGGGGTGTATAGGGTGCCTGTGTACTCACCACCCAGGATATACAGGGGTGTATAGGGTGCCTGTGTACTCACCACCCAGGATATACAGGGGTGTATAGGGTGCCTGTGTACTCACCACCCAGGATATACAGGGGTGTATAGGGTGCCTGTGTACTCACCACCCAGGATATACAGGGGTGTATAGGGTGCCTGTGTACTCACCACCCAGGATATACAGGGGTGTATAGGGTGCCTGTGTACTCACCACCCAGGATATACAGGGGTGTATAGGGTGCCTGTGTACTCACCACCCAGGATATACAGGGGTGTATAGGGTGCCTGTGTACTCACCACCCAGGATATACAGGGGTGTATAGGGTGCCTGTGTACTCACCACCCAGGATATACAGGGGTGTATAGGGTGCCTGTGTACTCACCACCCAGGATATACAGGGGTGTATAGGGTGCCTGTGTACTCACCACCCAGGATATACAGGGGTGTATAGGGTGCCTGTGTACTCACCACCCAGGATATACAGGGGTGTATAGGGTGCCTGTGTACTCACCACCCAGGATATACAGGGGTGTATAGGGTGCCTGTGTACTCACCACCCAGGATATACAGGGGTGTATAGGGTGCCTGTGTACTCCCCACCTAGGATATACAAGAGTATTTAGAGTGCCTGTGTACTCTGCCATATAGGATATAGAAGGAATTTAAGGGTGCCTGTGTACTGTCCACCTAGGTTGTACAGCAGATTTAGAGCATGGTCTGGAAAGCGTTCAAGAAATAAAAGTCGAATATAATTTCATTTCTGTGAAGTTATCAGAGTAATAATAGATGTGCTAAGGTGCTCAAAAGATGACACTGCAATCTCTAGTCTGGTGCTTTCAAAAGTCATCAAGATTTGCCAACATTCAAGTATAATGGAGCATGATAGCACCACATTAAGTTTTAATGGTTGTTGCTGATGCTCTAGATTTTGTTTCAGCTGCTTAGATGCCGTTCTGTTAAATCATTACTAAGTTTGCATGGTGAGCTCTGGAGTGGAAAGAAATCTAAAGACTGGAGAGTAAAGTTGATGTACATAGACAGTGATTCACAGTTTTACTTTTTCATTGATAAATAAAAAAGGCTAGTCATGCTGTGTTGTAACCAGACAAGTTATAACAGCAAATTGAAAGGAATGATTTTTTTGTACTTTGATTATACTGAAAGGTGCAGTGTATTGTTTTGAGTGTTCGTGACAGTGACAATAAAAATCTTCATCACGGAAGGCTTACTGCTATATCAACCCCCCTGTTTATGCAATCTAAGAATGTACAAAATAATAAAAAACACACAAAACAGCAACTAAATTTCTGCAATGCCAGACTTCCCCCTTTCTTTGTCTTTTGCCTGGTCTATTACAGTTTTATTATTTGATTAGGCACAGGATATACTGCCTATGCAAGAGTTATGTGCAAAAGTATAGATCAATTTTAAAGGCCAGTATATACAATGTTCCATGGCTTGTAAAATGATGATTTTGATGTTTATGGGCTTGTAAAAGCTTTTAAAATTATTTTAATTTTGTAAGAATTTCAGTATGCATGAAAAATTCTTCATGAACTGCCAATATGTAGTTTTACACACCTATTTCAAATTATCAAGATAATTATTTAAGTTCATGAAGTATTTGTGAAAGCTCAAATTGTTAAATAAATAGTTATAAGAAATAAAACTGCCTTTGTTTTTATAATTCTAACTTTATAAAGGTACCACGGTGTCCAGAGAGCTTTTTTTTTTTGAAAATTCCTTGTAAAATTCCTATCTTTTCTCATTTAAATTATTGATTGACTGTACATGTGTTTCAAAGATATCCTTTGCCTGAAGAATTTTGGAGCAATTACTGTAAATACCCTTGAACACATTTAAATTAAAAATATACTGCATGAAAATCGTATTATTAAAAATAACATTGAACATTTCAATAACTACATTATTTTACCAAAAACGTTAAGCTTTGTCTTAAAAATTATTATCTTTGAATACCTTATTATAGGTAAAGTATTGATAATGTTCCCATCCTTTTTCTCAAAAGCCAATTTCTTTAGACTCAGAATGTGTTAGTTGGGAACATCCAGCTGAAACATTCCGCCAGACTGAGGCTGGCGTTGTCACGTGACATTTGTTTTGAATGGTCGACCTCAGAGGTGGTACGTCCCAGTCAAGATTGGAACCATGTTAATGCTTCCCTAATTAAATCAGGTAAGTATGCAGCAATTTTTTTAGTCTGCTAAGTGTGCGTTTGTGTTAATCAAGTAGTTTCAACTATAAGTATGGACGAACCTGGGGACATTCACGTAAGGAAATCTCTGCACTAAGGCCACGTTTCATTCATTCATCTTTGACTTCGTCATTGATAAATGTTAAAATAATATTAGTTTTTCGACAATAAATCTCCCCCACTTAGACTACTGGGTTCAGCGTAATCAGGTAACTCGCGCTCTATGGGATGTCTGTGTATTGAGAAATCTCTACACACACGTTATAACTGCAACTTTAAGAGTCTTCATTTCTGATCACTGCCCCTGTCTGCATGAGTACTGTTCTTACAAGCTTGCAAGTTCAACAGAGGATCGAGTTTAGAATTATTCCAGCATAAATTAAATATAATTCTATTTGTATAGCACAATGGTGGTGAAGAAAACCGCTTACCGCAGAGAGTTCAGTCCACCGCGAAGTCGTACAGCGTGGCAAGAGTACGAAGAGGACTACAACACCAATGTAGACTACCGCTTTGAACGGCGACAAGAAGAACACCAACACAGAGATGAACATTTCCTGTGGCAGGTATGAAACTCGCCAGCAGTATGCTCCTGTATATTAGTTGAAGATTGAACACCTTGTCTGGCAGGCGGGGTTTTGAAGTGATATTTACTGTGATGCATTTTAGTCGCAAAATAGATATTTTAGTTGATTTGTTTACTGTAGGAATGGGACTGGGCCACAGACTCGGACTCTGATGAAGAAGATGACACATACCGCGGAGGCTTGCCGGGATATCCTTTACCAAAACATGTAGAGAAACACAGGAAGTTATTACAGAAATACCAGCAGAGGGCAGCATCCAGGCAAGACAGGCTTAGAAATCATCAGCATGAACTCTATGACCGCGAGGTTCAGACCCCTGAAGCATGGGGCCCAGTTGAGGTGAGACCTGCTCAGGAACAGGTGCAGGAAGAGCAAGGCCAAGGTGAGGGTGATGCTATTCCCCTGCCAGAACCTCCAGCTAAGGAACACAAGAAAACTGCTGGGAAAGAAAAAGGTGAGAGATGAAATAAAGGAAGCTGTTGATATGCTTATGGACATTTCTAAATTACTGTTACATCTTTGTAATAAATGTATTATCAACAATGTGGAGCCCATTATTGGACAAATTTAGAAAATATTACAGTCATGATTGTCCTTATATATGACAGTTCCATTATTGGGCTTAGTTGTTGTTGTTGTTATCGATTGCAACAATTACAGATCCATTGTTTCAATTTTCCAAAATATCACTGTTACAGAAAACACTCTATTGTTATGCAATAAATGTTATTGTTGTTGGTATGGATACTGTTACTATATGATACAAAATAGATTGAGTAAAAGAAAAGAGAGAAGCAGCTGACTGTTGTTAGAGTCTAATTTATTGATGTACTGTCATTGTTGTGGTCGGGACTGCTCTTGCCAGGGTTTGTATTTTAGTGTAATATATTTGAAGATATTTTCATGTTATTAGGAATTTGTTAATTGTTAATGAATTTAGTAGTATTATTTCTGTATTAATATTTTATGTACTAGTAAAGGCCTTAGACCCCATTCCCAGAGATTAGATCGATCTTCTTTAGATCGACCTAACTCCCTGGGGGTTCACACTATATAGCTGTCAGCCGAGTGGGCACAAAAGTTAATTACCCCCTTACAGCTTGTAGTAGGCGGGACGGACATTTAAGCCGGATTATCTGACAGTAATCTAGTGAGACTCCCCGCGGGGATAGATCGATGTAAAAGCTCTGGGAATACGCCCTTAGTTTGCATGATTTTTCCCATTCTTTTTTATATATTTTTAAAAATGAAAGATGGGTTGTCTTAAAAATGGTCACAAAGTTTTTCAAAAAAGAGGATAAATTCATACTTTTGTGTAAAATGAATAAGAAATGCATTGGTCTGCCTATCTTTGCCCAGAATTCAATGTCTGCTTCATTCATTTGACATTTCAATATAAAAATGAATTTTGAATATACTCTCAGATGTCAGGCCAGCCAGACCCAAAAAGTCTAGACCAGTCAAGCCAAACAAATATCGCAAGATACCAGCACCAAGACCAATGAATGAGCCTTTGGGGCGGCCCTCACGTCGACCCCTTCATGACCACCCCTTCCTACCCTATGGCATGGCAGACCAGGAGAGAGAAACAGGGGCACTACAGACACATAATGTTAGAGCTGGACATAATGTAATTATTTCCTTTTTTATTTTTTTTAGAGTTTTGCTATGATAAAAGTAATTTTAAAATTAGTATATCAGGAAATTCTGACTGTGCTTTGGTTTGAGTGAGCAAATAAAATTTATGAAGGTGAACAACATACCAGTTTTCTCAAAATACATTTTATAACAAAAAATATGTGTGATTCCTTTACAAATTTCTATCTTATTCTTTAATAAAGCTCTTGCTTTCTTTTCCTTAGGGCTTTTAATCAAATAACCTTTGAGAATGTAATAACTTAGTTTTATATTTTCATTATGTTTATATATTTTGTATAATGTTCTAGATTTACCCAGCAGCACTGAAGGCCGAGAGACGCCATAAAGCTGCCATTGAGAGGAGAGAAGAGGAACGGGAAAAAGCCACATACAGGGAGAAAAGAAAGTTGGCACTCTTTAATGAGAAAGCTTTATTCAATGAACGCATGGTGCGGGAAACATCACGCTGGAGCACAGAATATAGGGATTGCTTTGCTGGTTATGAGAAGGACACATATGAGAGAAATCTTAGGACGAGATCATATGCCCCTAGTAGGGTGGATAAAATATATGTCCCTGCCTAAAACAAAGACCAACTTCCTTTAAAAAAAATGAAAAAAGGAGACAATATTCAAAAAGGAACTATTTGAAATGATTTTTAAAAGATATTTTGAGGATTTATTTATGACAACACACATTCACCAGAATCTATTTAAGCACACTGAGTTTTAGGCAAGACAATTTTGATAGACAGTCACATTTAGTAAATTTAATTGAGGAATGAAGAAATATGCTCAAGGTTTTTGTAGGATATCTAGTCTTTTGCTCTTGGAGCACCTATCAAATCCTTTGTTTATGTCTTGGTTTGTTTTTATTATATTTATTAGTCAACTCATGATCAAGGCAGAAATTGAAATGATAATTTAAATGAGTAAAAAAAATAGCATCATTGGAACTGATAAGTTTTTATGGATAAAATAGTTGCATAAATTTGCCTTTTATGGATTAGGTGAATAAATATTTTTTAAGGCAAGTTTTATTCCAGTTTTGAAATATTCAGTATTTATGAAACAACTGACAAATATTAAATTTACCTTTTTTATTTCAACATGCAATGCAACAGAATATTTACAAAAAAAAAATGTACACTGTGTGCCAAGATATAATGGAGTACAGGCCAAACACTAAAAATAAAGGATTGAATGGGAATGAATAAGCAGGTAAGAATTAGAAGATACACCTTATGGCCATTTCTTTGCTGCATTTGAAATAAAATAATTTTCCACCTCTAAGTACAAGCTTGGTAAAGTTTACCCCCATTGCACATCTTGATTACTGTAACATTGAGCACACAGGTTGGTATTACTACCCACTAAATTCTGATATTATGACTGAAGAAGAAAACTGTCCTTTTTTTATGAATCTGACATGATTATTTAACACTCTTTAATATAAGGAATTACTATCTATACTATCCGACTTGTATAAGCTCGTAAAATAGTAGCTCTGTCATGAAAATTTCCATGAAACAAAAATATTGTCTCAGTAATAAAATTTACATAAAACGGTGTCAGTTGAATCTGCCTTGTGTACTAGTACCTATAATTTCCTTACATCTTTTCTTTCCAATTAAGAAGTATCTAGAAAACAAAACAGAGACCAAGACATTAATGTATGAAGCTTTAATGACAAAATTTAAATTTAGATGCTTCATTCCAGCTACAGACATTTATTTGTAACACATTTCAACAATTAACTGTCAACATAAACATGGCACACAATTATCAAACCTTTGAGATTATTTTTCCACTAAACATACAATACCAGAATCATTAAGTTTTGCTCAACTAAATAATTGCTTTTCTGAACCATGTGTGACACCCTCAAGTTATACTAATTTTATTTAGGATTGTTTCAAAGAGAAAATTGTTATTGGTATTATTTCAAGGTTCTGTGGTAAAATTCAACAGCTTTTTCTGTTTTATGCCAACTTTGAGTGTATGAAGAATGACCTGTTATAATCCAAGATGTTTCTATGCATCAACCATGGCATGTATGTTATGGAAACAAACTAACATAAAGAATGAACTGCTTGAAATGGATTTCATTTTTTACCCAAAACACTATAACAAACTATTACACTAAATTATAACATAACTATTACACAGAGCACCACCATTTCTTTCAATACTTCTGGCACTTCCACAGGATCCAGCTCACCATTAGTTTTAAAATACACACAAGTTACCATTTCACAGTGAAATGTATTTCAAATGTCGCCTCTGATTTGACAGGAGGTACTCTGGGCCTCATCAGCTTCTGTACTCATGAATATTTATCAGCTTCTGTACTTATATTATCAGTATGGATATTCATAAGTACAGAAGCTTATGAGGCTCAGAGTACTTATGAATATTCATACTGTATGCCTTCTTATCAGTATGAATATTCATAAGTACTATTAGCCTCATCAGCTTCTGTACATATCAATATTTATACTGATAAGAGGGCATAGAGAAAATTGAAAACAGAGCTGACATGAATAGGATCTAGAACTTGGCATAATGAGTGGAAGAAATTATTACATGTGGAGAGCATACTATAAATACACATTCGTTTTTTCACAGAACTCTTAAATATTTTACAATGTAGAAACACATTTCTACCTCATTTCTTAAACATTTCAAAATGTGCATTTTATGTAACCTAACAGTTTACATGATCATATTTAACATGACTGCTAACATCAATATTTCAGACTCGTCTACCAAGGATGTAGGAAAAAGGAGGCAAACTTGGTCTCATCACAAGTTAAGATGACAATTTGGTTGAAATAAAATTAAATCTTGGATTTTAGGAGATGGTTATACAGTGAAAAAGAATATTTCCTGGAGTATTTTAGCTTTGTATATAGGTTTCCTAGGCAACATCTGGTTATTTACTACTGGATATCTTGCATGTACAGTCAACATAAAAGAAAAAAAACTTGGTTCCAGACCAAGTTGTCAAATCCAATAACAAAAATCAGATATTTGTCATTGCAGTTGATTATTCTGAAGCATATTAAACAGACATGCCAGTGGAAGGGGGGGGGGGGGGGGGTGTGCACCGACTTGGTGCGCTTTGAAAATTACCCTTTTAATTTTCTTACAAGTTCAGACAATTATAACAAGTGCCACATATTTGAACACAATAAGACTGTATGTAAGACAATGTGCAGATATTCCTTGAAATAATTTTACACATTCCTACTCAAAATGGCAGTTGGTAGAACAAAGGCTGCTATATAACAAAATAATTACATCAAGTGCCCTAAAAAACAATGCTCAAACTTTATTTAGACTAGCAACAACCTTCAAGTAATCTCAAGTTACATGACCATTCAATTATATATAATACACAAATTCTCTTCTGAATGCTAACATTATATGGGATCCTCATGTCCCACTATTCGTAATATTTATCATGAAATGTTTATTTGTTCTTGAGTAGTAATCATCAAGTCACTAGTTTATAAGAATGATTTTCTTAAACCCTGCCTGCTTTTTTATAAAGACTTCATACACTGATGCAAAAGAGCACCAATTTTGGTTATATCAGTCCAGAAAAGGCCAAATTATCCTAAACTCGGTAGTTTAAAAAGAATGGAAAAGTTTATCTTGATATTTAAAGTTCTGTTCCACTGACAGTTTACATACTGCCTGTCCTCACAAAGATCTGCAGAGAAGCAGAAATTTATTTCTGAAATTCTCAAGAAATCTTATGACCAGAACTTTTCATGGGACAGTCCAGTGACCACCCTGTCCCTGTTCTCACTTCCTAACCTGCTCTGCAGTTTTTTCATCATTCTTGAATGAAGTACTAGTAGTAAGTAAAACAGGTACAAGACGTCTCCAAAATAAATAAATTCTCCAGTTGTTCTAATTTCAGTCCGGTGTTTTAGCAGGCACAATCTGGTTTCTTGCCCGACTGTTGCTGTCGATTCAAGCGCCGTAATGAGGCGTCACCATATTGTATCCCAGAACCCATCCTTTCTGGATCCAGCTCTCCTATTATAACAAATAAACATCTCAGAGTTAGTCATTAACAACGGAATAAATACAGTATGCATAAATAAAACTGAATTTACAGTATCAGCAAGAATACTTCATAATTATCTGCTGCCTGGGTTAAATTAATTTGGCCATCCAATTTCTAGAATCCCACTTTAATAATGCACAAATCTGTGAATCAAAGACAATTGAACATTTCCTTTCTTTTTTCTATCTTTTTTTTTTTTTTTGTGAGTGTGCTAGATTTACTATCGATTTGGCAATGGTAAGTAATGTGTTCAATATATTACATTTATCATGGTTTAGTCTGAGACAAATTAGGCAGAGCTTTTAGTTTGCATCATGGATGACTAGTCAGACTTCAATCAATGCCCATCTTTTAAAGGTCACTGATCATCTCATGTACTGACATCTAAGCCAACAGTTCAGCTGAGAAGAAAGTTGGTTATGCATTTGTTACATCAATTCCCTTGTCTTATTCATATATTCCCTTACTGGCCATACTTCTGTTATATGGGAAGAACAGCAAATTACCTCTGGTTCTATTATGGCAAGTACTTTCACACAATTCTAGATATATGTGAAAATGTTTCTACAAATTACACAGTTCTAATATTACATACAGAGGTAACAATTACTCCATTTTTTGTATTTATATTTAATTTTAAGGGTGCATTCCCAGAGATTTAGATTGATCCACAGATTTAGATTTAGATCGACCTAGCTCCCTGGGGGTTCACGCTACATTGCAGTCAGCCGAGCGCCGACATAGTTAATTACCCCCTTACAGCTTTTAGTAGGCGGCACAGATGATAAAGCCGGCTTAGCTGACAGTAATCTAGTGAGACTCCCCACAGGAATAGATCGATCTAAAATTTATGGGAATGGGGTCTAAGACACCTTGCCATTTCAACTTTCTACCATTACAGGACAAAAAATAAGATTTCTCTTTTTATGTACTTTCAAGAACCCAAGAGCATACACTGTTTTTAAAATTGAGTGTCTAATAAAAAAAAAAACAGTTTTTTTTCTTTTCTTTACAACTCCCACAAATTGTACATTTCAGGTGATAAAAAGAGCTTTTCTAAATAAAATTGTCCTTGTCTTACCTGACTCTATTTTTGTAAGAATGGATCTGGCACACTTGAGAAAAGTCTCCTCCACGTTCTCCCCTGTTAATGCACTGGTTTCCAGGAACATTAGCTCTGTAATAATCCATGAAGAACACATGGTCATAAAAAGGCAGCAAAGCTGTCAAATATACAGACAAAAAGAAGATGGTATGGTACACTGAGCACACATGCACATATGGTACACTGAGCACACATGCACAATAACAAGTAAGGGTGAAGCAGGGGACTTTGGACAGAAATAAGTAGATATTTCCCAGTAACTTGGGGACTAATTTTACTTTTTCAAAAAAAGAGCAATAACATATGGCACTGTAAAAAGAGTCAGTTATTCAATATTACAGAAATCAGGTAAAGGGCTTCTAAATAAATTATAATCAATGCAAATTTTAAAGTAAAAGAAATATCTCTCAGCAAAATGAGTAAAAAAAAAATTCAAACTATTACTAGACGTCCTGTCAAGCTTATATGTATATAATAACTAGGACTACACATCTTCATTCCAACTTTGTGAATCCATCAAAAGATTCAAAGAATTTATTCACCATTCTCTTGTGCAAATCTGCTAGCCTCTAGGAATGTGACTTCTCTCTCTGCCTCCAAGTCCTTCTTGTTGCCTACTAAGATGATAACTATGTTGGGACTCGCTAATGTTCTGGCATCTGTTA
>NW_019775391.1:579982-663011 GCF_001039355.2 Lingula anatina | reverse complement strand
AAAAAAAAAAAAAAAAAACGCATGATCTTGTGTTCAAGTCAGGAAATAAATAATTATAAAAAATTTACTTGGACAGATTGATCACACCATTTAAATTGTTTGAACAAAAACTGTACTCTTACCGCGGTACTTCAGCCTAATAAACTTCAGCCAAATGCTAAACAAATTCAACAGAAATGATCACTGTCATATGTACCTCAATAATAATATTTTGCAAAAGCTGATATGTACAGGACTGCCTGTTTTAGTGCATCTTCCTCACCTTGTGATATCATACACCAATAAAGCACCTGCTGCACCTCTGTAGTAGCTCCTTGTCACTGACCTGAATAATAAGAACGAGACAAGAATTACTGAATGAAAAAAAAAAAAAGATGATGTCCACTTTCAAAACTGACCCGCATTTTGAGTAAATTGGGTTAAAGAGATCAAGATCAAGATATTTTTTAAGTTTCACTCATAAAAAAAATATATATTAAGAACAATAAAACATGGCAGTTCTATATAGAACTATGAGAGACTGAAGTTATTGAGCTGTAAAAAGAAACAAGCTACAGCTTAGACAAAACAGACAGAGAGATGCAGACTGGCAATCATTACACACACATTACCATCTGCACATAGCAGTTTAAATTAACTTTAGATAAATAATATCAAATACACACAGAAGATGAATGTCAAGGCCTATCACTTTTATTGATCAAATGATTATGTTTAGACTACTTGACTGAGTTTCAAGGCTTCTTTGCAAAGCAATCTCCACACTGACAGTTTACCACCATACATTCATTTCACCCAGACTCCAGGTATCCAGAAATCAGCAGACTTTTCAAGGACGGCATGGGTTCATTTTCCCTTCTTAATATCCTTAGTTTACTTTCTTTATCACTCCTGTGAATTTTTTTAATTATGTCTTTACATATTACGAACATATTTTAAATCATGTTGCTAGAGAACAATCAATTCATGAATTTCAGCAAGAAATTCCTAATATTTAATCTTAGGCAGTTGGTGCACACAACACAAAGCAAATAAAATTCAAAAATGACCTTTCTTTACCTCTGCCAAGGAGGTTATGTTTTCACCCGTTTGTTTGTCTGTCTCTCTTTCTGTCTGTCTGTCTGTTTGTCATCAACATAACTCAAAAAGTTATAGATGAATTTCGATGAAATTTTCAGGGTAGGTCAAAAATGGGTTAACTTAGAAGTGATTAGTTTTTGGTGAATATCTGGATCAATTATTAATCAATAATAATAAAAAATTGCTGCCTTGGCGGAGGTCTGCGCTCTCGGAGTGCTTTTCTAGTCATGTAAATGTTTTCCTTCAACCAGGACATATTTTTTGAACTTCACTTTCAAGGAATGCATTGTGCTCACATTTCTAGGTATTGGATTTACTGTAAGTTAATGTATAAGTCCTTAATCTCAGTGGAACTAAAAAAGCTATCAAGAAATATTTTAGAAAATGTGACAATAATTTGATATTTTGCCAAATTGTGCAATATACTTTTAGAGTTTGGTTGTTTCTTTATTTCCATTTTTATTTCTGTACACATTAATTTCTAAGTCCACAGAATTCTCCCGACAAAAATATCATTCACACCAATAGATATTTCACTCATTAATTTCACATAAATCACATTAAGAGGTATGCTTCACATCTGGTCCTGCTAAACCTTATATTTCTATTACTGAAAACATTAAACATTAACAACAATTTTTAAATTCCTTTAAATAAACCCCAAGCTTATTCTTGTATCTCAACCCTTAAGGATCAAATGCTTAAAATATTTCAGTTTTGTGTTGACTGTAGATTGTATTGATTTCTATAAATCCAGTTGGCAAACTGTTTCCACCTCACTGCACCGCTCTTCTCTAACTGTCACCATCTGCCTCTCCTCAGGTCAACATGATCTCATACTGCATTACATGACTTGAGTTAGGTTATCATACAAAATAAAAAAAAACTCTATATACACACCAAAACAATAGAAAATAAGTGAAAAAACTGCAACAAATTTTATGGAAACTGGGTTTTTACTGTTTATGCAAAAAATTGTGGAATGATTTGCCTTTTATATTAGAGACACATTTGATTATGACAGCTTTAGAGTCTCTTTAAAATCTCACTTTTGAAATGTTTTAGTAATTAATGTCTTTAAACTTTGTTTCTGTATTATAGCAGCTCAAGTTTAAAAAAAATCCCGAACATAACATACACTTTTGTACATTATTACATAATACTTAGTAAGTTACTGTAATATATTTATCAACCATGACAAAAGACAGGGACTGCTATCGATTTCCAGCTTATAAGATTGACGTACTAGTATTTAGTCTCCTTTGAAGAGATGATACATATCCTGATTTCTAGGTCCTGCCTTCCTGATAAATATGAGAATGATTTGTATTCAACACTCATGCAATGGTAAAAAATCTGACAGATATCAGAAGTCAGTTTGACTGTTTCCTTTTCAGCTTGTCACAAGAGACAACTCACAGGTTTCTCCCCTGGTAAGGATGTAAGGCTGCTGCAGGTTACAGAGCATTATATGATGATGTGTTGTATGCCCATGTACTGTGTGCATGTGTGTAAAAGGTGCTTACCTAAGAACACAATAATAAGTGGTTGGAAAATGCATCTCAACTCACTCTGAATGAGTTCTGCAACATCAAGTACTACATCATCATCTTTGCCATTACACACAAATAAATAAATAAATAAACAATAAATATATTTAAAAAAAACATTAATAAAAGGCCTACCTGAATCTTTCCTGTCCAGCAGTGTCCCAGATCTGTAATTTGACTGACTTGCCACCAACATTGACCACTTTACTTCCAAACTCAACACCTATTGTGTGGTTGGAATCCTGTTTGACTGGAAAAATGAAAACCATAAATATTGTGTTACAAGTGTGTATGTGTAGGCAGAATGATGGAGACCAAGCATAAAACTTATTTGTATAACTGAGCTATCATATTAATCATGTTTTCTTTAAATTGTCCAGGTCTGAAGTCAGCATAAAATATTTTGTGTTATTTGGGGTTTTTTAGTCTTTTTTGTCATAATATAATGTTATAACATTAAAGCAAACCAGATGCCATAAAAAAGGATGACACTGATAATAATGAGGTTAAGATTCAGCCAATAATAATATATTCTTAAACAAAATTACTCACATTTATTCTCAATAAACTGGTGAAGGATACAAGATTTTCCTGCTCCTGCACTGCCAATGATAAGGAATTTGAAGAGGAAGTCTGGAAAAAAATTTACAAAAACTTGAGGACCAGAAAATTTGATTGGATTCCCCTCTCCCCAATAAAGAAAATGTTTTGTCACAAGATTTATTGTTCAATGGTAACATCAGTTATAAGGTGGCCAGTCAAGGTACAGATTGGCATGGATTCCACAGTCTATACATGCACCAAAATTTATCAGGGTGTTAAGACCAGACTGATGGGGGTGGGGTTGGGATTATCTTTCTAGGTGCATCACTATCAACTCTTGACCCATTTTTAGTAGTTTCTAGTTCTGTAGATAAATGGACAGATGCACAAATAAATTTAACATCAAGAATAATGCACTGCCCTTTTTAAAAATTATATCAAATAGTTTAAATGATACTAGTATGGTCCATTCAATACTTCACGCCTTGTTTGTTCATATTTGGCAATCCTTCAATAACTTTTAGAGAAATCCACTGAATGAATGTAATTTTAAAATGATAGAAATATGAAGTTGCAATGAGCTAATAATATTTCCAGAAAACGGGTCTTAGTCTGTATAAAAGATCTAGATTCATTCGTAGCTCTCTAACACTGTAAATCTTCCACGGACCAGAGTGTGGACAAGTGATGAAAAGCCCAGCAGTAGCCAGTAGTAGTAGCAACTATACATGAGAATGTCCACACACACTCGGCTCTGCCTCTAACAACAGTAGTGATTTTTATAACAGATAACTTAAAAATCACTGGATAAAAAGAAATATTGGGCAACAAATTGAAAGTGTTTATCATTACATGAATGATGGCAACTCAAATGAAAATGTTACTCTCTCCACGGAATCTTCTGTGTCACATGCTTGTCACTGTCAGTACCAATTTTGAAGTCATATGCTCATGTATTATTGATTGTCACGAATGAGTTTTAACTGTGGTGCTGAGATAAATACTTAACTGAAGATATACATGTAGTACGTCGCAACAGATATGAACTTGACATCTCCGTTCCAGGAACGAAGCAAGAAAAAACTTACTGAAAGGCTGCTACCAGAATTTAACAGGCAGGCCCAGTTGTGATGATGAGCCAAGTACAAAGTGGACAAATATATCACAATTGTGTCAGTTCTTACCGTATGTCTCCGACATTTCTTGTAATACGAGTTCGCTTCCTCCTCCAAATTATAATGCAAAATGGCGGATTTATCGGTGCATTCTGGGATAACATATTTTGATCTATAAATAGAACAGCACATGACATTTGTTTGGGTATCCCCCATAATGACGTCACGGGACTCCACGCTGGCAGCTCCAGCTCACCAATAACTGTACTGTCGATATTTCAACATTTGGTGACACGTTGCGTTTTTCGGATAAACAGAACTATGGCTATAAATGCTTTGACAAACCGTTCTAAAATCAAACTAGACGAGACATTCAGTGTAGACCGACCTACGAAACCCTACGAGCCCAAGGTACATTTCAGGAAAGTACATTCTGCCTTATTGGATTTCGTTCACATACACGGTACTAATAACAATGGGATTACTACTTTCAAAAATAGCACAAGCTCTTCAAGGGTTCGAAATGTTTAAGGACGACCCTGCAAGGATATTAATGTTAGGACTGGATGCAGCAGGTAATTATACACGTTTTGATGTTTCATCTTTATTAGATGTTATGCAGTTTTGGTTGCATCGTTTTCTTATTTATGCGTTAGTTACGACATTCCAGCCTTATCAGACATGTCAGTTTTGATCACACCGTTTTTTATTTTTATTTTGTTATTGGGAGTTAACTGTAACCTAAAAGATGGATAAATCTGTCTCATGGTTTGATATTGAAATCATGATTAACTATTGTTCTTAATGTGTGTGCAGGCCAATGTATACATCCAACAGAATTTATATTTTTAAAATATTATTATATTTTTAAAAGATATAACAAGAGTAAATAAATTAATAAGAGATCGAAACACAAAATCGACAACAAATCAGATTCTGTAGATTAAAAGCATGAACACAATATTCGATCGTCTTTCAGGTAAAACCACCATCCTGTATAAAGTGAAGCTGAACGAGAACGTGTCCACGATTCCCACCATCGGGTTTAACGTGGAGACCGTGAGCCCGTGCAAGGGGTTATCCTTCACCGTGTGGGACGTGGGTGGCCAGGACAAAATACGACCTCTGTGGAGACACTACTATCAGAACACAGAAGGTAAGGTATATGTTTATATGAGTGAAGGGTGTGGAGGGTATTAGAGACTGTGAAAAGTAAAGTGGTTAAAATATTTCTAGAAAAACATTTTAGCACACAGAAATATATTTTGTATTGCTTCAAAATATTTTCTTATTGGCATGCGGCTTGAATTGAGCTTTTGTTTGGACGTAGTTTCAACCAAACTTTGCTCGCATTGAAGTCTTTTCTAAATTTCGGTCAAAAGTCTGCCTTCTGGCAATTTTCATAATAAGTGACTATGTAGCATATAAGCAATGCCAATGGCAATGTCTAGAATCTTTATTTTCGTATTTATTTCTTAGGTTTAATTTATGTTGTGGATAGTTCGGACAGAGAAAGACTTGCCGAATCAAGCGAGGAATTATTTGGCATCATGGAAAGCCCTGAGATGAAAGGAGTCCCTGTGGTTGTCATTGCCAACAAACAAGATTTACCTGGTAATTATGTTCACATATATTATGTATAGCTCAAAAAGATCACTTTTTCATGAAGTTGTGATTTTATTTTACAAACTTTATTTCGCTTTAGTTTACTTTCTGTATGTATACAAATAATGCATTTGTTAGTTAACTCGCTCGTTCGTTCATTCATTCATGTATATACCTGTACTTCACGCATTTTTATGGTATAGGGAATGCGTACAAATATAAGACCGAAAGACTTTGAATTTTACATATTGAGTGAATATTTTTCAGTTACCATAGTACTGTTAAATCGTGATCGATGCTTTTGTTACATTTAATTTGATAATATTAAAAGTCAATACCATAACAGGTGTTCTTTTTGATACTGTCTCACGCGGAGAATTTTATCATGCTAAAACGCATGGATAAAGTCTAATATTTTTTAAAGAATAATTAATCTTTTGTTATTTTCAGGTGCTTTGAGCGCAGCACAAGTAATAGACAAATTACAGCTACGGAAACTTCCGCGTGAAAACAAGTGGCACGTGCAAGCTGCGTGCGCAACCACAGCGGACGGTATTTACGAAGCTATGGATGAACTGGCACGTTTGGTAAAAGATTTTAAGAAGCACGGCAGGGCATATTGAACAGAGAAAACGTAGATGGCTTTTCAAATTAAAAACTCATATACACTCGCCAGCTGAAAAGAAACGAACAGTTTTTTATCTGTGATCACGCAAACTCAAACTGAGCCCACTGAACAGTCAAAATTTGTGGGAATTTTAAGAAAGTTTACATTAAACTTATGCATTCCAGTATTACTCATATGCCTTTTCATATATGCGACTAAACTCGTTGCAATTGGTCACAATCATATCTTTATCGTGTCTAATTATTTTTAGTATTCTTTTTCCTAATGATACTTTTATGTAATTTTAAGTGACATTGGTATATGTAGGTTGTTTTCCTGATGGTGCTTTTTAAAGATCCGTCGTGTAGTGCAGATGTCGAACATAGAACAATTTCAGTGATAAGATATTTGTTATAATTTTTTATACATGTATATAATTTGTATGTAAATATAATTGTACATAGTCAAATTGTCAAATAAAAAGTACATAAAATATACTCACCAAGATTGTATCGTTTTTTTTAAAACAAAATTTAAATAATAAATACACTTGAAGACGATAAACTGAGTGTCTAGAACATGCAATCAGTGCTAACAGCATCTTAAAAGGCAGAATAAAGTGGGGAGAGAAAACAACTTCTAAACAACGATATATGGCATAGAAGGAAATTAAACATCAGCACTAATGCTGACCAAAGTAATTTCTTACATAACTTTCTGAATATATCCGCTAAAACTATATATTCACAAAACATAAAACTCAAGTTCCATACAGCTATGGAACCAGAGCATCAGATTCAGTCGCTTGGTAAAAGTGTATCACTCTCACTTAGAGGCTGAGAGGGCTGGCTTAGCATCCGTGGTCCCCATTCAAATAATCCTGGATCCGCCCCTGAAGACCCTTGGGTTCGGTGCTTTGGAGGGGAAACGGCGCTGTTTAGTTCAGTTTAGAACTATAGGCCTACTTTAGCTCTTCGAAATTCTAACATCAAGAGGGGAATATTGGTGTGATTTTTTCCAGAAACCGAAGAGGTGAGCAGGTCCCCCCTTGACCCCCCCCCCCCCCCCTAAATCCGACAATGGAGGAGACACAATTTTTTGCTAAAAGAGTATATGAATAGACCAGCACGTGACATTTGTTTGGATGCCGTCATAACGACGCCAGGGGGACTCCACGCTGGAAGCTCCAGGTCACCTTTAATTGTACAGTCGATATTGCAACTTTTTGTGACACGTTGTCTTTTTTAAACAAGCAGAGCTATGGGCTTTGACAAAACGTTCTTAAATAACACGAGAAGAGACAATTTTACGATCTTACGAGCCAAAGGTAAATTTCAGCCATATTGGATTTCGTTCACATAGGCCTACTAGTTAATGGTGCAATGGGATTTCTACTTTCAAAACTAGCAGAAGCTCTGCAAGGATTCGAAATGTTTAAGGACGACCCTGCAAAGATATTAATGTTAGGACTGGATGCAGCAGGTAATAACACTCACTACGATATTTCAGCCTTATCAGATATGATCGCACAGTATTCTTATTTATGCCTTCATTGCAATTATTACTTTAAGTATAGACTAAAACAGCCGGATAAATCTGTCTCAACTATTGTTCTACTTGTAGGCTATGTGCAGGTCAATGTATCCATCCAACAGAAATTCATATTTCAAATAAAAGATATAATTAGAGCAAATAAGAGCACCAAAGGATCAAAACATACAAAATCGGCGACAAATCGGATTCTATAGATTAAAAGGATGAACACAATATTGATTTGATCGTCTTTCAGGTAAAACCACCATTCTGTATAGAGTAAAGCTGAGCGATAGCATCACCACGCTCCCCACTATCGGGTTTAACGTAGAGACCGTGAGCCCGTGCAAGGGGTTAACCTTCACTGTGTGGGACGTTGGTGGCCAGGAGAAATTCCGACATCTGTGGAAACACTACTATCAAAACACACAAGGTAAGAACTGTTATTTAAAGATTATTTAACTAGAAAATGGAGGTTGTTAATGAAACTATTTCAGTATTATAAATAGAATGGTTTAAATTGTGTGAGAATGAGTGAAAGGTGCGCAGGGTATTAAAGACATTGATAAATATAGTGGTTCAAAACAGTTACATTATACAATATTGAAATACATTTATATACTCATACCCACCCAGCCCCTCAGTATATATATATATTTTTCTTTTCTTGGCTTGCCGCATGAATTGAGCCTATACAGGTTGGTTCAATTAAGCTTTTTCGCATTGATCGGTCTTGCTAAATTTCTGTTAAAAAAGTCCGCTATCTGGCTATTTTCACCACCGTTTCAGCTCGCCCCTGTAAAATATAAACAATGCCAATGACAATGCCTCAAAACAAAATACTAGAATCTTAATCTTTATATATTTTTATTTTTTAGGTTTAATTTATGTTGTGGATAGTTCGGACAGAGAAAGACTTGATGAAGCAAGGGAGGAATTATTTGGCATAATGGAAAGCCCTGAGATGAAGGGGGTCCCTGTGGTTGTCATTGCCAACAAACAAGATTTACCTGGTAATTATGTTCACATATACTCTCCTATCAAGAAAGTATCACTCCTAATGCAATGCGTAAAGTGCTACAAAAATCATGTCATAAACCAATGTATTTTGTTTAACTTTAAAAAGAATTTTCAAATTTTTTATTTTGATTGTACAGCTAATAAATAAGGTAACCATAGTGAAAAATCAAATCCACATTTTCGTATTTTGAACAGAATCCTCTGAGTTGGTGGATGCACCTGACGCGTCTGTGCGTGGAGTCAAAAAGTTAGCGACTAATGGCTTTCCACTTACAGTTCAAAGATATTATGAGATCAATTTTGCAGGGCTATCTTGCTAAAGCGCTGATATTTTAAAAAGGTAATTGATCCTCGTTTTGTTGTTTTCAGGTGCTTTGAGCACAGCACAAATGATAGAAAGTTTACAACTACGGATGCTTCCACGTGAAAACAAGTGGCACGTGCAGGCTGCGTGCGCACCAACAGCACAGGGTTTATATGAAGCTTTGGATGAAATGGCACGTTTGGTAAAAAAATTTAGGAACCACAACAGGGCTTATTCAGCGGGAAAAAATAGGTGACTTTGCAAATTTGAAATTCATTTTTACTCACCTGCTGAAAAGAAACAATCAGGCCCCAGTTTCGCAAAAAAAAAAAAAACAAAAAAAAAAAACAACTTAACTTAGTTCCCTGGCTAAGTTGACTAGGATTTCCATGAGAGTGCTGTCACACTGCTCCTGATAGGGTTAAATGTGCCCATATCTATCCCTATGTAACCTTGGTTATTAAGCCAGGGAAACTGACTAAAATTTTTTGTGAAACTGGGGCCAGCTTTTTTATCTGTGATCACGCATATATTCAAACTGAGCCCACCGAACAATCAAGATTTGTCGGAATTCTAGTGCGTACTCTGCAAGAAGTTTACATTAAACTTGGTTTAATCTCATGCATTCCATTATTAAACATATAACACAAACACATTGGTCATAATTATATCTTTATGTATTTTATTTATTCTTTTACCTGATGATATTTTTATGCAGTTTTAAGTGACATTGACAGGTCGTTTGTCTGATGGTGCTTTATACAGGTCTGTCTAGTACTGTAGATATCGAGCATAGAAAGAATTCAGTGACATAGTGTTTGCTATATTTTTTGTAAATGCATATAATTTGTATGTTAATATAATTGTACATAACCAAAACGTCAAATAAAATGTCCATGAAAATACTCACCAATATTTTACAAGTATTGTACTGGTTTATTATTTTCTTTCAAGAATTGAATCCACTTCAAGACAATTAACGGGGTGCCTAAGGCATACATGCAATCAGCGCCTGCAAAATCTTTAAAGCAGACAAAACTGGGAAGAGAAGACTGCTTCTAAAGTCCTTTTTATACTAGACGGTGTCCTTTCTGCGTCCTGTAGTACAGCCCCGTTTGAAAGTAAAAAAAAAATGCTTTACTTGCCGTCAACTGGCCGATCATAGAACATTCATTCTGCAACCAAAACGATGCTTCTACCTTTTTTCTAAGACAGTTTTCATGGTCTCACAAAGGACGCAGAAAGAACACCGTCCAGTGTAAAGGGGGTTTAAACGACTATACTGGTATGGCATGTAGCATAGAATGAAATGAACAAGAGCAGTAGTTATTTCGTACAGAAATTTCTGAATATGTCCGCTTAGTGCATATATTAACAAAATATGAAGGATGAATATCAAGTATGGAATGTTATTTTCTGGCGAGTAAATTTTCTAGTGGCTTCGTAGAGCGGCCCCCTCAGCTGAGACCAGGCACCCCTGCCGTCATGAAGGGCGGGCTCCAAGCGAAGGGAGGGGGTGTCTATTACGATTATTGTCTGTTGTAAGATTGCATACGTATCAATCACTACGTCGTATTTAAAATACGATCATTAATGAAGATGTTGTGCAGCTCAAATAATTGCAAAATTTGTGGCAGCGGTGGGATTCGAACCCACGCCTCCGAAGAGACTGGTGCCTTAAACCAGCGCCTTAGACCGCTCGGCCACGCTACCCGTCTTTTCGTCCTAATATGCAATAAAATTCTCTGTGATGTCACAGCACTGTAATTGCGTGCAGGTGTGCATAATAAAAGACAATTACATTGTTATCCTAATGGCTGATAACTGATAGCATTGTTCTTCACACCTTTTTCGTGACCTGTTTGTGAAGATAAGAGTATGATACATATTTATGCATGAGGTGTAGTGAATTCAGAATTTTTATTTAAATTTAAATTTTATAAAGTAGATTTGTTGCCGTTAACTTATTAGCCATGTGCATTTAAAAACGAATAATTCTGAAATATGTAACTAGACATGTATGCCCCATTTTGTTTCCGGAAAATGCTAATTGTACCATGACTTTCAGTAACCGCTCAACATACGTCTTGTTGTGACGTCACAATATCCACAACTTAACACTCGTCTTGTTGTGACGTCACAATATTCACAACGTCATAGTCTCCAAACAACATACTGCCAAGGTAATTCGGAGAGTGAAAAAAATTTTATCTCTCATTTTAAATAAGATTACATACGGAATGTGCAACTTGTCTAACTTTGCTCGGTTATGGTTTTGACGAAACATCGTTTCTGGCCACACTTCCAGAGAAAAAAAGATGCACAGGGATTTCAATTTCAAGGTAGAATCTGTAATAAATGCTTTTGGAAAATGTCAAGTGAAGTCATGATTCAAGTCTACAATTAAAATGGGAAGGATGCCAATTTAATACTGATAAATTTTACTTACACTCCATTGAGCATTACAATCGCAAAAAAAAAAAAAAAAAACATTCCGAGATCCTATGTTTTAATGTGTCGCTCGAGGTGTATCCTTCTGCAGCGGTGGGACCTGGGACCCACGCCTACGTACAGACAGTTCCCTCAAACCAGTGCCTAGGGCCTCTTGGTCACGTGCACGCTACCTAAATGTAAATGTAGGCTTAATTTTGCTTTATGATCAGCAGTTTTAATCACCGCAAAGACAACCTTGTTATGACATCAAAAAAGTTACTAGTACCTGTAGGCCTAATTCATCTACTGTGACGTCAAAAATAAATTTCTGTGACATCATAATATAGCTGACGACCACATAAACCAATCAAAAGATGATCTCAGCGTTCTTTGAATTATCATTCTTCATTTTATCTTGTTCATAATATTATTGCTTTCCTTATCTAATCCTTCTTTACACCCCCTACCCTCCTAAGTTGGAAGGTAGAAGCGTCTTTCTTGGTTATCCAAGTCCTAAGCATCATTACTCAAGGACTACGCTCTACCTTCTTGGTACGAGAGTTGTTTCTGAGTTTTGCCCAAAGAAACAATTGGCGTTCTTATATTGCCAATGTGGCAGGCGAGAAGGCCTGAGGTTTGGCATTGTAGCAGTTGAGGTCTAATTACCGTCAACACCAATGCAATCGCATTGTACCAACACAAGTATTTACAGAAAATTTTGACAGTTTATTGATAAAGATTGAAATAGGCTAATGTGTTTTTGTCGATATCACTTCGCTGCGTTTTGCAAAACAAAATATTGACCTTCGTCTGAACCAGCTCAGACGCACTCTGGCCGATACCAGGAATGTTATTCAGGACTAAACTAAACCGGTCAGAAAAAATGGCCAGCTGCTAGAGAGCCCTGGTAGCAGCTGACCGTTGCTGTCACTAAAAATAACTGTCTCCGTGGGGCTCATTTACAGTTGATAACATAAAAACATAGAGATCTGCATAATGCATTGAATAGTTGTTTTATGAGTTGAAATGACAAAATGTTTTCTGTAATGCTTAATTAGCAAACTGATGTTATTAGAACATGATTCAAAACTTTGTTTTTATATATTATTCAGCAAAATAGGAAAATATCGAAGAAAAGTTATTTGAAAAAAATATCCACATCAAATATTGACTGTATTTTTATGTCCTTTATATTTTTTAAAGATAAAAAATGTACTATCCAACTTTCAGTTGTTAAAATAAAGATCAAACATTGATCTCAGATACGAATGTTACGTTAAAATGTCTTTCTTCAAGAACGTGTCCGTATCATGTGACGCATGTTCTTTAATATAATTATTGATTTATATGCAAAAGATAGGTCGAGATTGAAAGATACGCACCGACCTCCTCCCGGAAACGCAGTACCTATGCTCTCAGAGGAATTTGACCCTTAAAGCACACTGGGTAGCGCTGTCATCTTGTGGTACGGAACCAAATCTTGAACAGTACAAACAAGATTAAAAAGTTACATGGTATATTGACGCATTAATTTTAATTAACACGTTCGTTGATCTTATCGGTCACTTGCAAACAAGGCCCCACTGCCCATGCTGAAGCTCATTTGGCTTTACTCCTAGTTCACACAGTTGGAGTGTATGCCAGTCACGAAAACGGCCTCCTAGGTCCTGTAGCACGCATCTCCCATGGGTGTCATCAGGCAGTGCTGGATGCTGATTAACTTTCCTTGGCACGAAATTTACCTAGCAGGTGTGTGCGTCACTGCCAATCAATACTGCCCTGTCATTAGACATACTGAGGACATTTTGGAGCTTCTAAAGGAGATTTTTTATGTCTGTCAGGTATTCAGCAGGTATGATAGCGATAAGGGTGCCACGTAAATATCATGCGTCCCCGGACTGGAAGGCGATGGTTCACGAAAAACGGGATTAAGGATGATGATTATGTACATGGGGGTTGGTTCATGGCGGCAATGGCAGGTCGCAGGAGCTGGGATCTTTATGGGGCTGTTTCAGCTCTTTGTTTCTATAGCAGGTAAAGTGCCATTTTTCAAATACATCATTATTATTTTTAATCTGGGTGATGTTTGAAATATTGAAATGAGGGCAATTTCCCATACAATGAATAATGCCTGTTAAGGCTTTGTCTTGGATGTTATAAGTCCATGTTGTTGTTTGATACACACTGCAGTCTTATTTAAAAGAGCATCGGAGTGGGTTTCTTATGAAAGACATGGAAAATCGGGAATGAATATGTGAAATATTTTAATATGTTAGATTTGACACAATCGACTCTTTTATGCAAACAAATTTAAAATACGTATATATACACACACACGAACATAACTTTTTCAGATTTTAGCAGTGACAAACTAGAACCACAATTCTGGAAACTTCTTTGTTTTATTTTGAAGAAAGCATTCGGTTACTGAAAAGGTGTATGTCAGAAATGGAGAGAGAGAGAGAGAGAGAGAGAGAGAGAGAGAGAGTTTCTCTGTTTTTTTTTTTTTTTACTAGTTTGTTTACTTGTGAATACAATAACGAAAACAATAAATTGGCAGGCACCTTGCATTTTTATGTGAAATATTTGATAGTTACAAAACTGTCTTTTTGTATAAACTTGTGTTTAGTAAATATTTCACCGTAAAGTGAAAGGGAAATGTAAAATCAAGAATAAATACAACAAAATGGTTGAGCATAAACAAGTCTTACGAACAAAGCATAGTGTATGGACTTAAGACAAATTGCATGCGAGTGTTGCGAATTCGTAAACAGATGATGTTCAACAAAAACTATGAAACATTATCATATGACAGTTCCACTTTATAAGAATTTTTGAAATGAGGGTGGAAGGGTGACATTGTTTATAGACAAAGGCAGGATTTAGCAAATAACGCTCGTCTCGGACAAGCCATACGTACACAAACCCCCAAGAGAACCACAGAGACTTAATTAATAGTCATGTAGCCATTTGATTCATTTACTGTGACGATAAGCTTCGATTTTCAACACAGAGGTGCTGAATAATTAACCAGTGTACATATCTTGAGAACTCCATGTATTACAAGTGGGGGTATTGGACAATTGAGGAGTGGTCACCAAGTTCACGTTTGATGAATCACGACCGAAATGTAGCAGCTCTTACTGCAGCTCAAGTCAACTATATTTTTATACCGTCAATCGAAAACAAAACATGGTTATTGCACATTTGAGGACCCATATTCTAATTTGCCGCTGCAGAATTTTATGCGTGGGTAGACGTTGCACAAAGATGCTCAGTTATTTCAAAATCCCAACAAAATGCATAATCGCAATGACGTACCTTGTAGAGTTTCTTAAAATTAGAAGGCCAAGACTGGTTTCCTGTTGTCGTTGTTTTGTGCTGGCATTTTAATTGAGGTATCTGTGCTCTTGCCCAGTGAATGTAATATGAATGGCCTGATATTAAGTTTTGGAACTTAAAAACATGGCATCTATCTGTTTCTTTTTCATTTTTCTTTTTTCTTTCATTCTTTCATTATTTGGCATTGAAGTTATTCTCAGAAGCGTTCTTATTAGCCGAATTTGATACCCAAGAGCAGAGAGTGAAGATAGATAACGTGCTATGTCGAACAACCCATGTTATTCAACAAAATTACTTATTTCTTTAATCAGTCTCACGATGTCCCATTTTAAGTCATCCAATGATTAAATCACTTGATTTATCAACAATCATTGAATAAATAAATAAATAAATAAATAAATAAATAAATAAATGCGTACATGCACTGTGATTTACGAATAATTTTACAGATAATTTTTGATAGAATATCACACTAGGGTCCTATTTTCCGTCGATTATAATAGTATTAGAATCAGATAACATTCTAAAAACTAGTTCCCATAAAGGCCTCCTCACTTAAAAAAAGAAATGCCCACCATCTGTATTGAACAGTGTCCTTATTTATATGTGTAGATCTTGGGCCTATTTTCTGTTGATCAGAAACACATATTACACCAAATGAGTAAAGTTCATTTGCAGTGACAATATATATAGTCTTTTCGAAAGCCAAAAGTATAGCCTTATTCACACACACACACACACACACACACACACAAAAAAAAAAAAATAATAATAATAAAATAAAATAAAAAAATAAAAAATAAAAAAAATAAAAAACCATTGAAAATATCCTGCCTTTTTTGTTGGTTAAAAAAAATAACGTCATCAAAGTAGCCGCTGGTTATTCTTTACAGCTAGGTCGTTATTTTCCCATTATCTGTGCGAAGTTAGCTGTGGAGTTTTTCAGACAGATACAATACCGATTCAGGGCACGAGAAAAATGAACAGTGTATTTTACACCATAGTTATGTGCGATAATGGCGTCGTACATCCGAGGAACCATCATCACTGATTGATTAAAATATCTTTGAGTCTATATATAGCCCCAAGATACAAGACGGGGCTCATGCCCGATTACATTATCAGCCTTAAATAATTAATCATTTTCAGTAAATTGGTTTAAAGAAAAAAAAACTCCTGTCAGGTAATGCAATAAAGTGCGTGTCTGTGTGTGTTTGTCGTCTTGAATCAAACGTATGCAAACGTCAAAACTTTGCAATTAAAAAAAATTATCTGCAAATCCTAAAAAATTCTAAAAAGTTCTCATAAATTAAGCTATCAAGATTGATAACAGTGTTTACGAAAGTTTGTCATTTCACCTGTACCGTTTTGTTAACCTGAATCGGATTCTCCAGAGCGTTGCAATAATATGTTCATTGCATGTATCATTTTATATGAAAAACAATCAGATTGTAGTAAGTATTCCGACTGATTTCATCCTGTGTTGATATTTATTCTTACTGTTCCTGTTCTAGCTCTCCCAGACAACATGGGGACAGAGTTCATTATTGGTTACATCTCCAACTACGCCAACACCAACATTTCTGTATACCTCACCACCAACCATCACAGCAACATCACCGTGTACCTCCAGGCGGGCTATGATATTGACATGGAAGACATGGTTGTCACCGTTGCACCGAACACAATCACCAGAGTAGACTTGCCTACCTCCGTCGTCATGATTGACAATCTGATCGAAAACAGAGGCCTGCGTCTCTTCTCAGATCAGGAGTTCGTTATTTACGCAGCCAACTCGGCGCAGGGGACCTCTGACGCGTTTCTGGGACTCCCAGTTGACGTTCTAGGGACGCACTATATTACAGGTAGCTATGAGGCCTGTATTTCAGTCGCAAAACTACGGGGAGAGTTCGGGATTGTCGGTGTTCACGACAATACGAGCGTAAGGATTCTTGCTCCCCGATACGAACCCCTGAATGCTGATCTCGCAAGATTTGCCAATTTTACTTTGAACAGACTGGAGACCATCCAGCTGTCTGACTTTGACGTCACTGGATATCAGGTGTTCTCCTCAAAGCCTGTTGCTGTAATGTCGGGTAACGTGTGTAGTTACGTCCCCTGCGGTCACGTGGCGTGCGATCATCTCGTGGAGCAGATGTTCCCGGTTGAAAAATGGGGATACCGTTTTGGAACGGTTCCTTCAGCGGAACGCAGGTCTGGAGATGTGTTTCGAATTGTAGCTTCTAGGAATGAGACAAAAGTGGACATTTATTTGACCCAATATCCAATGTCTGTTACTCTGCAGGCGACAGAAAAATATGAGATAACAATAGAACCCCCAATTCTTGCTTACATTGAATCAAATTTCCCAATCATGGTGCTACAGTTTGCGCAAAGCAGTTCAACGGACAACCTGGACGCAGATCCTTTCATGATGGTTTTGCCTCCTATCGAGCAATACTCTGCACGATACACTATAGCAACAGTTGACACTGAGTCTGACTACAGAAATTACATTAATGTCATTATAAAAAAGACAGATTTGGACGGTCTTCGTATTGATGGAGGGACTATAGAAGAAAAAAGTGATTCTGCGTCGGTCCAATGGATTGATATTCCCACAACAGACCTTGTTGGAGGCCAGATTCGAGTCTCGTCTGGATCTCACGTGATAGAGCACCTGTCCCCGATAGCCACGTTCTCTGTGTTCTCGTATGGGTGGGGCACCTCTGTGTCCTACGGCTATCCAGGGGGCATGCGTATGGCAAACCTGGACCGTGAAAGCTGTGTTCCGACCTATGGAAAGAGCACAGACGGCGAGGACAACGACTGCGACGGAAAAGTTGACGAGGAACTGCTGAACCACAAGGATGACGACAATGACGGCTTAATAGATGAAGACGTGGCGGCCATCCCGCCGATCCTCTACGTTCCAGACGACGTGGTCCTTTGCAGCAGCGTAAACGACTCTGGCAACTCTCCTGCCAATGCGGGCGAAGCAACTGCGTGGCAGCACGAGCAGTGTTCAAATCTTGGTGATGTCACTATTTCTTACACGGATGTGACGTCAGGTACGGTCTGTACCACGAATATCGTAAGGCAGTATCAGGTTTTAGATGGATGCGGTACTGTCATTGAGGGTGTTCAACGTATTACGCAATACAACAGCTTAGAGAACCTTCCGTCCAAAGACTGGTCGGTGTGCTACGCCACAATAGTGGAGTCTGGGTGCCAAGGTAAAATTATAAAAACTTGTTAAACATGAGGCTCGAATCTTAAGTCTTTCCATATCTGTTTTACCATGTTTTTCCAGGTAAAAGTAAATTCTCTTTTACGCACTTATTCACAGCACAGGGATAAACTAGCAATAAGTTGAAAGATGGTTAGGATAACCATTCGGAATGGCATCTCCTTAGATCTGATGTAAAATATATATCCGAATCGGTGTAATGGTATCTCTTAAGATCCGATATAAAATACAAATCCGAATCTATATTTGATCCTTGGATCAGCTGATAACCGGATCTATTCTGAATGGCCCGTATGACTGTAGGGAATTTTCAAACGCGTGTAGATTGCCTTCAATTGCCTAATCATTGCAGTGTAACAAATGAGTTTTCAACTTAGTGCAGAAATATACTTTGACCATGGGTGGCTAACGCGGACACAGGTAATTATAGGCGGTGTCGTAGTAAACAACCCTCTTCAAGCATGCAATAATGCGATCGCCTTGCCCTTCAATTCCGCATAAGGAGAAGCAAACAAAAATGTTCAAAGGGACAGAAGAAGTAAATGGCATTATTTGATTTTATTCGATTTCAAGTTGATCTTATTAAATGTTTTTTTTTTAACTTTTGTTTACATTTAACAAAATACGATCAACAGTGTTAAAGACACGATTAAAGCGAATATTTCAATTCAGAATTATACAAGTTGGCAGCTCTATCGTGTATTTTAAATCATTTTAGGTTTAGAACAGTGGATAGAGGAGAATAGCGGGTTTACGACAACCACTGTCTCTACCCAATCTACAACATCAGTTCCAACCACAACCGAACCGACGACTGTAGCAAATATCACGACGGAAGATCCTAATACAATGTATGGTTTGAACGGCACCAACAGCACAGGTGGCTTGAACGGAACAGGTATAGATGGCACAGGTGACTCGTCGACAGGTGGCGCTGAAGGCCAAGGCGGTGGAATTGGTGGTGCTGGTGGTCCAGGCAATGGTGAAGGAGGAGTACATAATGGTGCTTATGACGCTACAAGCGCTATGTATGATTTGTATGCTCAATATACCGATTCCGACGTTTCAGGGGGCACTGGCGCAGACGGCAAAAGTGGCGGCACTGGTCCTGACGACCAGATCGGCGAAAACGGTGGAGTGACGTCATCATTTGGTTTCCTAAATGGCACTACGAATGGGATGTACGAAAACGGAACAAATATGTACGGGAATTCAAGCGCAAGCGACGTGAGCGGCACAGGCGCAGGCGCAGAAGGTGGAAAACAGACTGGTGGTCCTAATGACGTCACGCTTGATGCCACCACTGGTGCTGATAGCAGCACTAATACCCAGGGTTCCACTGACAAAAGCGCAGGCAATACCGATACTAATTTACAAAATGGCTTAACACCTGGGCTGGGTGGCGACATGCCATCTACTGCCAATGGTGAAGGGGCCACGGACACCACTGGTGTCACCGGCAGCGGTCAAAGCGGCAGCGGTCAAAGCGGCAGCAATGGCGAGGGCCTGGGGACCAGTGCTGACACCACTGTAAATGATGTCAGTACTGGTTCTGAGAGGTCTACACAATCTTTAAATGGGGGGTTAGGAGGGGGCGATGGTTCCACGGAAGGTAATGGCGGCGGTGATGGCGCAGACGATACGAGCGGTGCAAATGGCGGCCAAGATGGCGGCGCTAATGGCGATGGCGATGGCGATGGCGATGGCGACGGCTCTGATGGTCGAGGTAAGACGAGATTGAAAGATGGACAATCAAACGTTGTTCTGAACGAAGATTCTAACATTCTCAGGGACATAATTAAAAACGGTAAAGCAGATAAAAGCTTAAATTCTACAAGAAATGACGATGGTGATCAACCCATTGTTGATCCGAATATGATTTTGCTAGTGATAGGAATATTCGCAGGACTGTTGATACTTGTAGGGGCAGCTTTTTGTTTGGCTATGTTATATAAAAACTCTAAGAAAAATAGAGTTGCACAAGAACCAAGCGGAAAACGTAAAAGTACATCAGCACCAAAGGAGTTTCCGACCCGGACTCATCTGATTTAATGTTATACATTAGTATATTTAATGACACATGCATGTGCATGAACTAAACACACGTAGAATAGGTAGAACAAGCAAGCTTCATAGTGATAGCTGAGAGAAAGCCTTTAAATGGCATCGTTATGGGATTTTAATAACTTACAAATATCGTTCTGTGCAAAAGAATTAAGAAAATAGCGCCCCTAAATTACAACGTTTTTTTCCAATTTATGTTTGGTTAGTATAATGGGCAATTGACGTGCATATTTGTTTGGATTTTTACCAAAATTGCTTTAGGAAAAATCTAGCATTTGCTTTCACTACCCAGCACAGCACAGCATAGGTCTTGCACATATGAATAAGAAGAGAAGGCGTAGATATTGGCTGTGATATATTTAAGTATCAAAACATGTAATAATGCATAAGAATATGAATATATATATATATATATTTGAATACGTAGAGACTTAATAGTTTAATACTCATCATATTCGCTTAACTAAAGCATTATCATAGCCCGTCCAAATCATCTAACATTATGAGATATATGATATAAGAGTCGTTTTAGCTACAGCATGCAACAAAAGGATGACAAAAAGAGAAAAAGAGTTCAATTATGACAATAAAAAAATTCTATTTAGCGGATGAGGTAGCGTAGACTTTAAATTTATCGTCACTTCTAAACGATCGTCGCTTTTACAAATGACATAAAAGCATAGAATTGCATGCAAATACTGCCAACGTTTGGTCAGATTCACTTGGTATATTGCGGCACAATCCATTTCAATTGAACTCTTTCATTTTTCATTTTCCCATTGCATATTTTAATGTGATATTGTTTGAAAATCAATTCTATTTTATTCTGTATTGTTTACTGTTTCTCGTTGTAAACTCGACAGTTTTTCCTTATATTCTAATAAAATTGTTACACGTATTTGTATTTTCAAGTTTCCTCTTTATGTTATTGTGTTTCATAGACGGAGCTATTCCAAATGGTTTCGAGGCTGTTATTGACGGAATTGTGCAATTTTTCAACCGCTCATGATTTAAATTTAGTTGACTCACATTATAAAATATTTCCTACTCTGACATTTGGTTATCTGCAAGAGCACGTGTCGTGCTGTGTATAAATTACCTTGAATCCCTGGAATAGCCCCTATCCTGTTTTCTTTAATGCCTTTTCCTTAGTGTTCTCGAAGCGTGGTGCCTTATTCAGCAAACTCACCAGTTCGGCATTTAGTTTGTGTGTGTGTGTGTGAGTGTATGTGTGTGTGTTTCTGCGTGTGTTTGTGTGCGTGCGTGTGTGTGTGAGAGAGAGAGGGGGAGAGAGAGAGAGAGAAATGCCTTAGCCGTTTTCTTTCTGTAATCTGAAAAAGTTTCGTGTTTCGCCATCGGCAGTGTGTCATCTCTCCTTTCTGCAGTGGCACTGTCTATTTCACGTGGAGTGTCCTTATCCTTCACTTTCTCCGATGTAAGTACAACGCCTCACTCACAAGTAGAACATTGCCAGACCTGGGTTCATGAACGCATTATGGTGAAATCTACATATATGTTTCATGTTATTTACTTTACGTATGAGGAAATAATCGGGTGCAAACCAAGTGAATCTGACTAGGCAATTTTGAAGGTTTACGAATCTGGACGTTTCATTATCTCTACTATAGTATGAGGCACCCGTCGTGTCTCGTCCGCCTTTCTGAATTCGAGCGTCTTGCAGGTGTGTCGTGCGTTTCATGCCAACCGGTCGGGAAATGTTTACTTTTTAACGAAATTGTTTCTTATTCATTTTCTTTGTTTTCATTTGTATTAATTGGATATACATTATCTTTTATAGACCACGACAAAAGTTACCTAGGATTATTTTACGTATATCATTTTTATAGAGAAAGTCACTTTAGATAAGTTATATTAAAAAACAATTGTGCTATTAATGATTCTAGAATTATATACGTTTGCACCAATTTCAGGGACTACACCGACATACTTTGGAACAGCACCTTCCACAGACTCCTCTTTGAATAGTGATGGTGTCACTTCTCCGTCATATGGCGAGGACAACGGGGAAGACCCAACCACTCCAAATATCGACGGTTGGATGAACAACGGAGCTACCTCAGACACATTGCCTCAAGGCTCACAACTCTCGGCGACCAGAGATCCTGCGGAATGGGGTGATTCGACAACCTATAGCCCGATTTTTTCATTAACAACAGGACGCGGGGAGTACAACGACGGCACTTATCAATTAACGACGTCATCTGACGTCATCGATGGGGGACGTGACGCAACGCCATTACCAAATAGCTATGATGGCGCTGGAACGACTTTGAACGAGTACACTTCAGCCAGTAGTGATGGCACTGAAAATGGTCACAGCACTGAAAGTATTACAACCCCCGGTGTTTGGCTATCAGGTATGACCACAAGTCACAGTGACGGTGACAGTAACTGGAGTGGTGAAAGTGGTACAACTCGTCTTCTCGGTGATTTTACAACTTCAGGTTCTGGAATTAGCGGCGGGGGCGGTGGTTCCAACGATGGCTCCAACGGCAATGACATCAGCGGCAACGATGGTAATTCAGGCGGAGACAGTAACAGGAACAATAATAATTTGACTACTGAAACTGTTTTCAAAGTCACTACTGTAAGGGATTCTGATGCAGCTTCAGGGAGTACCAGCAGGACTACTGATGGTTATAATGGAGAAGGCAATAACGGCGGCAATGACGGCGCCAATAACGGAATAGAAAGCAACAATAATAGCGATGGTAACAATGGCAAGGAAACAATGGCAACGGTGATGATGGAAACAGTAACAATGGCAACGGAAACAATGGCAACAGCAATGCTGGGAACGGTGACAATGGAAACGGCAACGGTAACAGTAATGGGAATAGCAATGGCGGGAGCAACACTGGTGGGCCTGGCAATGGTGAAAGCACCACTACGGGCTTTATGGGTGGAAACAAAACTAACGTTTCAAGCCCGTGGTACAACGCCACACATTTATTTGTCAATGGCACATATGTCAACCGAAATGTAACAGGCAGAGACTATAATGAAACTATTTTTGATGGAGAGGGAAATAAACTGTGTACGGGAAATAGAACAAACTGTTCCGTTTCGAACTGGGAAAACTATAATGGCACGGACTGCGTGCCAGATTCATTGAATAATTGCACGAGTTTAGAAAACTTGACCGATTCCGGTGATGTTGCTTCCGACAATTCGTCTTCTAACAGTGTCACCTCCGAAGGGATAACCCCAGGGGAGCCTACAGCACCCTGGGGAGAAACCTTCACGGTTTATGCAAGGGCAGAAGACATCACGAATTTTACATCCCACGGATACAGATGTACAATACTCAACGACACTGACCCGGTATTTGATACCAGTTCTGTTAAACCATCAGAGAATTTGACCAATTTTCGCAACGCCACAATCAACGAGTCTGAATATGAGGAAAAAAGGGAGTACATAAACCACACGGTTAGTGTAGAGGACAAATTAGTGGTATTAAACGAAATGAAAGCAAAAACCAATGGAACGGTGATTGATGAGATAGGACTATTAGCCAATGAAACAATCGACAAAAATAGCTCTTTGATTTCCCGTAGGAAAACCACCTCCACGAAAGTAAATGGTAATGAGACGTCCGACGACAATGACGACATGGTAATGGGCGAGAAAATAACTGACGATTTCATGGCTATTTCGGACGCAGATAGAAACGCAACAACTATTAATTCCACAAATTCGACCAATACAAACGTTACTTATGTACTTGAATTTGATATGATCGTTCAGAATGACAGCATGTTGTATTTAAACGAATCATTTGATGACGAACAAGAACTGACGAGTTCTGGCAATGAGCCAAACGATATTTCCCTTTTCACTACACCGCCCAAATTGAAAATCAGGTGCGTCTTTGTGGGAATATCTTTTTCGCCCGAAACTGCAACCATCCCTTTAATGTATGGGGATGACATTGTAAACATAAGCGGAGTCGATGGTTTCCCGGACAATGGTTCTGCAGCGGTGAACGTTACTGAGATGTATTGTGCCTCACATTACGTTTGTGCCCAGTATTTAGCCTGGTTTTTCATTTTAGTGCCCATTGTCTTAGTGCTCCTCATCATCTGTTGCACGTTTTGCTGCAAACGCTGTTGCAGACCCAAATCCTCCAAGGAACAGCGACTTCAGAGATACCGACCTCACTCTGGTAAAGTCTTCCCTAAGGATACACTCAAAGTGCCTGAACCCCCGCGACAGAACGGTAATACGCGATCGACGGGGACATCCACAAACAATGCCGATGGCAATAAACAAACGAACCTGAAGACAATGCCAAATGGAAATCACAAAAACAACACTAATTCTGCTGTACTGGCAGACAAAAGACCGTTTCCTCCACCACCACTAAAGAGCAACACGCCACCCCTTAAAAATAATACCGCTGGCGCTGCAGCAGAGAAAAAACCATTTCCGATGCCGCCCTTAAAAAATAAAATAAAGCCAAGTGAAAAACAATTGGTATAATTGTATCAGATCCTGATTACTGTGTTAAGTACCAGAACAGCCAATCCATTGTTCTGTAAAACATGAATTAAACAGCTACATGTGGAAGTTCTTCGAAAGACCCACTGGTACCGTCTTTCCACGAAGGGGTGGTATATTACCGCGGCACTTGCTATTTACTAGGGGCGAATTCTTTCGATTATCCCCAAATGCTCTTTTGAAAATGGTGATAGTCTTGGCGGCAGTGTAATTAATAAAAAATACTTATTGAGATTACATCAGGTCGCTGGAAGACACGTAAATGATGGTATCGCACAGGTAATCATGACTTTTTAATTATAGCTTTAGGGTGGAGTTACGTGATATAGTAGTCTCAATAGCGATTTCATTGATTGCTTAGAACAAATTACTTTTCTTTCCAAGGTACCTTGCGCTGTGTTTTATTTGTTACGAGGCGTGCATGTTCTTCTCTGAGATGAATTATTTCACTTGCACAGTCTCTTCTTATGAGATTTTTGCAGAAAGCATGTAAGGTTGAAATAACTGAATTGAAAATGACGTTTTCGATGTTGATATGTCACATAGACGTGCCTATAAGTCTGCAATGTGTGTCTTAATTGTTCAAGAGCGTGTTTTAACACCCTGCAAATTAAATATCATATTGTTACCATTTTATTTGTAATTGGTTTATTATTGCCATACTGAATGAAAATAAAACTTAGAATACAATTAATGTCAGTTTGAGACCTCTTTCTTTGCTCCTTTTTTCACTTTAAAGTTAAGTCTGAATTTCAAATTCGGTACAGACCCGCTTCTTCAGTTTTAAATTTCCATATATGCCCGCTTGACGGCCTTACGGACAAAATCCTGTATATAAATCCTGTATGTAAATATATTATTGCATTAACTTCACTTTTTCATTCCGTTAACGGTATTTGAATTAAAAGATGAAATTGATTATACATCTAAGGTTCTTTAGAATCAATGGCTGGAATTTTTACGACATAAGCAAACAAAGTGAAAAAAAAACAGGGTTGATGTTACTGATCACCATTTGACAGAGTACATCCAAGACTATATGAATTACAGGATCAGTGTATATGAACATGAAAAGAAATGTGAAAACAAAAAACATTAGGATTTTTTTATAACAAGTTTATTTTTAATTTATTTGACATGTTCCTACGCTGGTGGTACCGCTAAGATTGCAAGCGCTTCCCCAGAAAAAATGTCAGTAAATGTACAAAGTATACAACCACTTTGAAAAAGTAATATAAATTTGAAGATGGACCTCTTGCCAATCTGAGTGTCAGTTGTAGCACTTTTATTAAAAAATAACTCTTCGAACATGTTTATCTAAGCAGTGTAATTCAATGAAAGTTTTTCATTGCGCTTTGATTTTCAAGTAGCGAAATTGCAGTGCGGAGCATTTCAGATATTCTGTGGCAGTGAAAAGCTTGTGACGTAAAGACGCCGTGTTTTGAGAACCCCTATCCGGATTCACAGACTTTGAAGAACAGACAGTAGAACATCTTTCCGGTTGAAAAATGGATTCATTATCTTTGAAACGTTTTAGAACTGCTTATTCCTTCTAAATAACCAAACGACGCCTGCGTCCCTTCACTCTTCGTCGTCTTCCTCTTCCTCCTCTTCCAAATTGGCTTCCATCTTGTCACATAAGTCCTCAAATTTATTGACATCGTCTTCAACGACACAGGAAATCAAAAATAAAATTATGAAAACTGAAAACGATAACCGTCCATGAACATTTTATAGGAAGTTCTTACGTCATTCAATTTATGTTGATTTTTTTTCTGCTGTCAAGACAATACAGAGCAATTTGAATCTTTAAAATCATATTGAATGTTAATCAAATTACCACACCTATTTTTCAATGATTGAGGCCCATTGGCCATTACCATTATAATTTTATTTTTAAAAAAGATGTCCTCTCTATTTCTTACCTTTTTCCAAGCCAAGACACGTGCCCCACTCGCCTAAAGTGATCATGCGGTCATCCCCTGCGCACGTGTCCAAGAAAGGCCCAAGACAATGCTCAAGAGGCTTCAACATGGATGTAAGCGGCAGCAACTCCCTACGATTAACGCTTCTAAAAAGACGTTGAAAACATCTTCTATCATCGTTTCTAATTTTTCATTATTACTAACTTTTTGCAATTATTTAAGCCATATTTCTGGTTCTGCAAATGCCTAAGCATAATATGTCAAAGAAACACTGGCATTGTCCAAAAAACAAGAACAACAACAAAAGCAACCAAACACAGTTCATACTTGTCTTTTGATTTATCCAGGTCACAGAACTTCCAGATGACTGGAATAACGGAGTGTTTCCCCTTAGGTTGACTCTTAGCCTCTTCTGCCAACTTTTCTGCAAATTCAGTCAGATCTTTTCTTGCAGACTGCAAATAACAAAGAGGTAACAGTTTTATTCTGCACTTGGTCAGTTCGAATATCGATAATAGTTTCTGTCACAATCACAATCGCAATCTTGCAGCGTCTTTCCTACCGCAATTTAACCAGGTGGCACCGCAAACAAAGTCAACATGGTCTAGTGAACGCTAACATCTCACACTGCAACAGCGATAACCAATAACGAGGCACCTGTCAGATAGGTTGGTAAACAAATCAAGTATGTCATTAGTCCGTGAACTTTACACCATGAGGTAAAATAACACAAGCTGACCTGGGCTCCTTTGTTTTCTGAACGATAAGGTCATGATATGCTCTCTATTTGAAATGACCAAAAAGTTCTAAAATAAGAGAGAGAGAGAGAGAGAGAGAGAGAAATTTTGGGACAAATCGCAAAAGGGATATTTATGGCTGTGGTAGAAGTATGCTCCAGTTAACTTGAAATTATAAATATACCGCAGCGAAGACACAAGCCGGGTTACAATGTAATTCAATGAGTCTTACGTTGGCACAGCACAGCTTTATGGGTGGAGGATCTTCCTTTCTTCAGTAGTAGTTTCCCTTCACATAATCAATTCAACAAACAGATTAAGATCTTTCCAACCGTTTTATTATTACTACCTAAAGTTATTCTTGTTTCTTTGTGTTTAAAAATGTCTGAGGATCCTTAACTCGGGATTTTACGAGGTCAATACTGAAGACAAGGCTGTTGATTCTCCAATTATCTTATTTATTGTTATTACTCCAACCTAAAGTACACACCTTGTGTTTTGGTTTTGTTATAGAAATAAAAGCTAAAAATGATACAAGTGTGGTTGTTGAAATGGATCACCATATGAGTTTTCCAGTAAAAGAAACATACCGAAGAAGAAGAACCCTATGATTCACTGCTGTCCCTTGGAACAATACATCAAGTCTGTCATGGGACAGGATAGTTGATAACGGCTTGTTAACACTGACTTGCACAGTTCTGTACAGAAATTGCACGACGGATAAGTGAAACTAAAATTGGGTGAGGTTTGGAGACAGTTTATACATCAAGCGCGAGCCTCACTGGATTTGGTAGGACCAGGTCAGTAGCGATTTACTTCTTTGGTAAGACAAACATGGACGCTGACACCGGCAGAAGTACCTAGAAAGGGTTTGAGGTCTTCAACGTGTCACATAGGGACACTGATTGCATCTATAAATTAAACATACTATACATCCACATAAGTCACTCCACTCTCCGTTCAAATATACACTACTTAAAAAGACACACCTTGCCACCATTCAATATAGAATGCTCGTCTTAACACAGATACACTCTACGACATAGGATAATGTGAAAGGACAAAAATATTCCTTGCAATAGGCCTTGCAAAATTGTATGTACCCTTTTCTCCGCCTGGATTTCTCGCCTTTCAAAATTCATTTTAATTCAAGTCTGGCCTCTCAATTACCCTGGCACAGACCGTGTTCTTGGAAAGGTCATTCAATGTTTTCTTAAACACTAGGCCAAGAATGATTTCAATAGGCAGAGCCTACTATACTAAAAAACAAAAGCAGGTATAATTTATTTCTAAAAATATCACGAAAAACCGTGACGCGTCCTACCCCAGTGTCATTAACATGCCTTTGTTCCAGACCCATCCACTGATCATTGAGCTCTTCACTTGCCACCCCGCCCCTTTTACATATATAAACAGCACATGCATACCTAAAACCGCCGATCTAACCAAACTGCTGACCATTTTTTTCAAATTGCTGGTGCAACTGGAAATATTTAAAAACCATATGAAACATTATTTCGTGGATTATTGGTTCTTGTTGTCTTTTTTTCTTTCCTTCTTTTTTATTTGGGGTGGGGGTGGGGGTAGGGAAGTGGGGGTAGGGGTGGATTCGACATTTTTTAAGTGTGTGGCGCCCTTTCCTGGGTTTGACAATAAAATAGAGTGAAACTCGATGTGTAAATGATTTCATAGAAGATGAGAGCTGGGTTCGCGAACTATTTTACACCACCAGCCGCTCGCTCAATTTAATGCCATTAGCAAGTTATTTTTGGTCCTCTTTGATCCGCCGCTCATATCTCACCCAAAGTCACGTATATGTTTCGAGGATAAATATGTACTGCTCGATTAGTCATTGTAAATACGACGGGAAAATCTGCTTTGCGTTGCATTTCGGGCTCTGTTTATTCCTTTAGTTTGGCGCCAGTAAGTTCTGCTTTCTTTGGTATATAAGGGTTAATACTGGTTAACTGCTGGTTTGTAGTATGCGATAGCTTTTTAAGGCCAATAGGTCATTAGATGGACAAAGCAGCCTATGTCTACAATGTATCATTATCATTCTTTCATCATCATCATAATGGAGACAGTTCGTTAATCTACATTGTACAACTGTCGTTACAACTGTCGTTTAATTGTAAGTTTTCAAAGGCTTCGTATAAGTTCCTTAAAATCTATACTGCCTCTATCTATCTATCTATCTATCTATCTATCTGTCTGTCTAATGCCACACACTCTCTCCACCTCTTCCGTGTATTTTCTCCGCAAACTTACCAGTTCCTTCATAACTTGGAACAGCCACTCGCTCATACGTCTGGAGAAACTTCGCATCTGTCCCTCTGTACACTCCGGGATGTCTGAAAGGCAAAGTCAGCAACATTAAGGCCCCATTCAGAATAGGGGACTAACTAGACCAAGGGTCAAATATGGCCGACCCACTTGAATACTTCCCCACCGGATATCTATTCGGTGTCTAATAGCGGATTAGACGGCAAGCTTTGTAGTGGGTCGCCATATTTGACCCTCGGACTAGTTAGTCCCCTATTCTGAATGGGGCCTAACAAACAGTAAAAATAATATAAGCCTTATTCTCCACCCAGATTTAACATTCAAAAATGCTTTAATAATGGCCTCACTCGCACTTGATATACCACAAGATAAAGCGCACCGTATAATGTAAGAAATGAAAAAAGGGTCAAATAAGACGAGGATATTAACTTCTAGGAGGTACATATTTGTTCTGAATAAAATTCAAAGGTGACGGCAGGGAAATAAACATAGGGTCGTAATCAACTGACATATCTTTACAAAAGGAAATGTGATGGCAAAATTAAGAAAAATAGCAACTCTAATTTGTAATAAATTAATAATTTTATAAATAAAAATAGATTAGATAATGATAATACATGAGTAAAAATCAATAAATAGATAAATAAAAATAATTTTCAAGGTGTTACTGCACGTCACACAACGTACACGGCCAAAAGAGAAGCCTGGATGAAGACGGAGAAAGACTTCATCCGCTTTCACGCAGTCTTCCTTCCTCCGGGGGATCTTATTAACCAGACATCTCAGCTGGAGAAGATTGCTGAGATTACTATCAGTGATCTATGAACCGTCCGTTTCCTAGAGGTCTTCCTAACCTGCTGTGCCCAAATTTTTCATTCACTTGAATTGATACAGATGCCTGGTCTGTTTATAATGATGGGTAGCGCTTAAAAGCATTAATACTTATTTACCATTGTACTGCATATAAAATTTACTAAGAATTCCCGTTAATTTTTTTTTTTTTTGTTATTTTTGTAAAATTTATGCTGAATCATAGGTAGAGGTATTTTGAAAATTTTAATGACAAACATGGGTTTATATCACTTGCTTGCAGAAAATAATTAATTTGCAAAATGTCCAATGAACATTCCGTATTAATTTGAATGAATAATTCATTGACATGTGGCAAGTCAGTTCCTCTTTTTTTTCTTTGCAAAAGAACGTTCATATTGGTTGTGACTAAGTTACAGTTGTGATATTTTCCCCAATTTTTCAACTTAAAAAAAGATAATATCTGAATACCCTAGATTTTATAGTCCGCAGAAACCACATCCCAAATATCAGCATACCTGCTAGGTACCATACAGTGGGGTTTAGTTACCCTCCACTTGTGAGTCTTTCCCCTTCTCCTGTAGCAACAGTGAAGTTCTGCGGTCAAGAAGAACCCGACCCATACACCTACTGTGTCCGTTGTTTTCATAGTGATGTATCTCATATCCCACCTGTTTCTCTGTTTGATATTCAACTGATGGTTAGTTCGATGCCCCTGGACCCCTTCTGAGTTTCAGAGACCACTGGAAAGTCTCCTGCATGTTGATAACGAGGGAAGTTTCCATTGACTTCTAAAACAAAGGGTTCCTGGCAACAGATCTGCATAGGATACTGCTGTATTAGAGTTCTGCAGGGTGTACCGTTACGGTGGGGTTTTACCGATGTTCCGATGTTTGCTTTATTGCACATAATTCAGTTATATCCAGGTGCTGGTGCAAGAGGAGGAATTTCGATCAAATTTGGTTTAATTGATATCCGTTGACCGACTTTTAGGACTTTTGTAGAGTCCAAACTGTGACATACCCTAACACAAGACATACCGTTAAAATTTCTGAAACTCACAGCATTGGCACTGTTTTCCTTATAATACAATTTTAATCAAACCCAGGCTAGGGTGCCAGATTAAGATTCCTCGTCTGGAAGATGTTCCGAGGGTCAGTGGCTTGATACGCTGTTACACGTGATTTTGAGCTCTACCTGTCAAGTTCAATCCAAACGCTAAATCCTTGGTACGTCGACGAAAACCGAGGTTGTCTAAGGCAACCTGATAGAACTCATATCATTGGATCAAGAAATGAATAAAGTTCAGAGGAAGTTCAGAAGATTATCAGATAATTTGATATTTTCATTAACAGGTGAGGAAGAACGTGACGTAACACAAATAGATATGTATCTAATATAAAGTCACGTTAAATGACCAGTGGTAGCGGATATCTAAATTGATAACAGTTTATATCACATGTACCTCATCCTATTTAGATGTTAGTATTCTAAAATCCATTTGTTATGACCCCTTAAATCTTACGCGCATAATGTTTTAAGTGAATAGTGAACGCGTTCAGTTTTCATCAACTGCAATATCGTGATTGAAAGGGCAACATTAATCACAATGCCTCTTGCAAAATTCTCAATTTTACCTTTGCATTCCCCATAATAGTCCAGATGGGCTTTCTTGTGTTCCTTATTCTGACACCCTTCCTGTCCTCGGTGACACAGACACCTTTCGCGGTCCAAGTCACACTCGCTGGGAAACGTCTCGTTTTGGGTGCTGCACACCTAAAAACATATATATATATATATATATATATATATATATATATATATATAATGAGTTTTTAATATCGGTTTAAAAGTTAAAACGATTAGACTACAATAGTCAACATTTAGATTCGAAAAATACCATAAAATTTGACAATCCAAAAACTTAACATCCTTTATGCTACTTTCTTTTACATTTTAGTAGGTGAATCCGGACACGAACAAAAACTTTGGCTTCAGAATCATAAAGTGTCATCAGACTTAATGCTATGGAAAAAACTAATACTTTTTCTCTTGGGAGACCAAGGGCCTAGCTATTCATTAGATCATGAGGACCAGAAGTGGCATTGCTTCGCAGATCTGTTGAGAAGAGGCTTCTTTATTTTTTCTCTTGCAGGATTAGCGAAATCCAACCCATCCACCTGCATATACCAACCTTTAATGGTTTGAGCTCGTGGCACTTAGACGCGCACACACAGATCCGATGTCCGTCCTCGTCCAACGTGCACTCGTGACCGAGTTTACATTTCTTTTCTCGGCAGGCATCGGCGACTGGAAAACAAGCAAAAGCCACAGGAAAAGCTGCAGGAGTTGGCGTTGTCGGCCTTGGGCTATATTGAGCTCAATTTTGTGCGTTCGCACGGTAAAGGAAATATTTACTGCGTAACATCAAATTATTGCCAATACATGTGGTAACGTAATCTACAGCTATTTCTACCAGCAGCCTTTTCTACCAACTTTCTTTACAAAGACTTGACAAATTATTTAAGTACATCTCCACGGTACCGGTTTTTATGTCAAACTTTTGGAAAACTGGACAGGTTGGAAGCATGAGTTCCTTCAAAGGTAATTTTCCATCACCCTGAGTTTTGCGATTTTCCCTGTCCAGATATGCTTGACCACTACGTAGGAGTCGTTGAATGTACTACCTTAATAAATGAGTTCCCGACAAACTCAGGGTGTAAACACCCAAATTAATGGCAATCCAATCGAAATCATTTTCTTTCACCAATCCACGTCAATATCGCTCCACGGTCATCTTTTTGACACCCTGGGTTTTGATATTACCGGAAACCCACCTCTCTTACATGTATCAGCATGTAACTTCTTTTTCCACTTACTATAACCAGTAATCTCTGAAAACTAGGGTACCTCTGAGGATCTTGTTACCAACAATATTACTTACTCTTTGCCTCCAAAAGGTTCTTCTCGTTGGTGGCTTCTAAATCCTCCTCCGTGTCCGGCTTCTGGAAAAAAAAGTAAAAATGTCTAACTTAATCAGTTGCAGAACTCTTTGACAGAGGAACAAAGGGATGGTGTGTCTTTTTTCTACAATTTGGGGGAAAAGTTCAGTGGGGACCTCTGCCATTGGCGAGGACGACATGAACTCTGACCTCTTATATTTTAATGTTGGGTACCTGATGTAATTTGATTACAGTTGGCGAAGCGTTCAGGTGTTAAAACTGATTAGAAGTGATCCAGAGCGAGCCAGCTATTTATAGGACATCGCCACGTCGAATCCGATTATTAGTTCCTTTTTCAGACTTCAAACAAAATACATGCAAAGTCAGTTTAACGCGATGTTGTTGGAAAAGAACCAAATTCCAGTTTTCCACTGACTGTTGTTTTCCATTAATAATGGTTATTGCCTATTAGGGCCAACCTCCGTTAACCACAGCGAGGAGATGAAAAAAGAATGGCGTGGTGCAGTAAAAATTTACATTAAAATAATACTGCAGCACCTCGATGTGTATGTTTGAATGCAAAAAGATTTGATTGAGATACTGTGATCACCGTTCTGATTCAGTGGTCAGGACATACTGACCTTATTTTTATAGTGGGATCTAATGGGATCTAATGTCTCCCTTTTTTCGACCCAGACTGGATATAAGACACTAAGGAAATGCCTGCCAAAGAAAACTTTTGACTCAGACAAGAAAACACAATTTTGGACAGAAACAAGAAAACAGCATGGAGTGTTCTTTTAACAACAAATGCTCGCGGTAGTGCCCATGTGGACGCCGTGCGTCGCCGGCAATTCAATGATTCATATGAGAAATGCTACACACATGGGTGTATTTTCTTAAAATTTTGCCAGAAAACACTGGTAAAATAAAAAGAGTAAACCACTGTACTGTATCTTATATTGCACGGTTGCATCTATGGCATCTAGTGATCAGTTGCCTTGGCAACCGGAAACCTTAAGCCAATTACTCCAGCCGTTACTCTGACCCAAAAGTGCTGTGTGAATTTACACGTACAGCCGGAATGGCATTTTCCCAATCTTTGGCACTACTGGTATTAACAAAAACCATTGAAAAAGTAAATACCAATTGTGAACAGAATACTTAATTAATTTCCACTTTGACACTACGTTTTTGACCTCAGCTTATCCTTATTTATACGTTTACTTATCTTTTTATGAGACTCTGTAGTTTGAGATATGGCACAGTATTGTATTCTCTAAGTCCGTTAGCAAACGTTTGCATCGTAACGTAGATGTTTACTCATTGTTATGATCTGTTGTATGCTCAGGGGTTGTTTTAAACTACGTACGCGTCACTATCATTCAATCCTGAAATATCCTTCCAGGCATATGAAAACGGAAATGTCTTCTTCTCTGTTTCTATATATCTCCGGTTTATCTCATATAAAATTTGACATCAGTCGTATACATGGTTTTGCTCAATGACGGATGGCCTGTCTTACCTCTGCCAAGACGCATGTCGCGGCCAAAAGCAGGGCGGCAAAGGCCACAAGTGTCTTCCCTGCCATCTTGCGTTCCTCTGAAAAAAATAAACAGATTAATATTCCCCTTTTAATCTGTTATGCCCAATTTATATCGGCCCCCCTGCGTCTCTAATAGAGAATGTTATGCAATGAAGGTCTCGCGTTACGCCACTCAGTCAGTTTATTAGTACACAATCTTTGCGATTAAGTTGTCTGTCTGGCAGTCTGCCAGTCACAGTCCATCTGTTGTTTCCTGACCGAGAACAGTGTCTGGTTTCAATCGTAATTCAACCCATACTACAACTATACTACTACTGCTACTACTGAATGTGTGGCTTTGTGTCTTCCAAAAATGATAGCGGACTTGTTTACTATTTCCGGACAAAGTTGCCATCTTCGACTTTTCCCCACGCTGGCAAACCAGATGGTCTGACAAGATTTTCTTTCAATAATGCACTCACTTCACTTTTATTTTTTTAAAGGATGAAAAACCCAGTGCACAGTGCAACGTGTGTAAGCCCCCAGAAACGTTTATCTGAAAAATACCTGATGATGATTTTGCATTCTCATATCTTTGAATGTTTTTCTTTTTCAAATTACAATATTCATTTAGATGAATGAACAATGAGGACAGAAATCCGCTTACTAATTTGCAAAACATTTCACATGAAAGCCATGGCCGCCCCCTTCTTAAAACCACGCTTCCTTTAATTTTTCTTGTAATAAAATGTTGTTTTGAACAAACGCGCGGAAAAAGAACGGAGCAATAGCTGGAGAAGGAAATAAAAAGCAGCTAAATTAGATTATGACAATCTAATAGTCTAGCTGTAAAATGTGCCAGTTATTATTTGTCGCTTCTATACTAGCGGGTTGAGATGAAACAAAGGAATACAAATAAAACACCCTAAATTGAGTGGGGAAAATATGCCAGCTATTTCATTTATGTGCTCACAAAGCCGATTCCCTTTATCCGATAGCAATTGAGAGATACAAGGTAGAAAATGGTCTTCTATTGATATAGCGAATTAATGTAATGCGCGCAGGCTACTTCAAGTCTAACTTTCATCGGTCTTTATTTAATTACATTTAAAGAAAAGAGAGCTAAAACATTGACCCGGGACAAATGCTTCCCATTAGTTCTAAAAAACTCAACTTTTCTTTGTTTTCCAATAAATAAAAGCATTCGATATTCTGTTAAAACATGAATAAAGAAAGAAACAGATATGCAGCGGCGCCACCGAAACCGTTTCGAGGGAATTCAGAGTTACATTTAAGTCAAATAAATGCTCCCTGATACCATGTGGCGGATTGCAAAAGATATAGAAAACGGAGAAAAATACATTCGGAAGTTTATATTGGCACAAGGTATCTTGAATCAACTGGAACTGCTAACCCAACTTCCTAGCTTGTTTTTTATAAAAGATCTTATCGAAAAATGCACTGGAAATAAATACATTGTAGAAGGTGCAAGTCGCTCTTGAATTATATATCTGTACATGCACATCACCTTATTGCGATGTCAAACCACAAACTGCAGTAAACACTAACGTAAAACTCGAGAACTCTTAAATCAGATAGCTTTAGTTCCTCTTCCTGAATGCATAACGTTAATGTCTATCTATTCATCAGTTACAGCTATGATACAGCATGGGAATGGTCTCTTTAAAAGGTTAACTTTTTAAATACTGAATTGAAGCCCTGTCCCTCAGCTTTGCCACACAACACTGATGTGAGCTCAAATCCGGCGAAATTTTGACCCTCCTGACGAAAGAATGACATAATCTCTCTTAGAGTTTTTTTTTTTAATTTTGAATTCCTTAAATGTGAATATTGTAACAAAATAGAGCTAAGCAGTTTTATTCAGGTGACCCGACATGAAAGGACCTCGTCTCGCCGATCGTAACATGCATGGTAATTTCTACAATCTCATTCAGTTAACACCTTGTGTTTTGAATGAAGTTAGGAAAAAATCATTAACTTTCCGCGTTGAGACCAATACACGTGCATCTGATTTGTTTACGTATGTTGCGAAGTCTAGAAAATATGTAAATAAGACAGAAATACTGCTGAAAACTGAGAGTGTCCCTTACCTGCCAAAGGTCAGTTCTAACACGTTGTCAAAAAGTGACCAGCGTCCGTTGCAGGGCTAGCGGGCTTAATGAACTGGGCGTTGGTCAGGCTCTCGGACAAACAATAGATTAACTTTGCAAACTACAAAATTTACCCGGAGTAAAATTCGACTTGAGCATTGCACACGCGTATTTACTTTAAGAGTTAACTGGGTAGCAACATTTAACTGTTTAAGTCACTTACCTGTACGTTCTCTCTCTATTTACTCTGCGTTCCCTTTTTCTGGACCGACTGCCTGCAGCTGGCAAAGGCTTTATATACACGAGTGGCGGGGTTCGTGATTGCGTCACTTCGGCTGTTTCCGGAAGACTCAAGCCGAAGACGATGTGGCAAAGGGTATGAGTCAAATATGAATGGAAAAATTAAGAAAATGAGATAGTTAAATTGACAAAGATAAATGGTAATTTAAAAAAGAGATGGAGAGGGAAAAGATAAAAATGACGACTGTGAAAAAAAGCGAAAGAAAGAAAAACAAGCAGACGAAACTTAAGAAAAAGCACTGAGGAATGTTTTCCCCTTTTATTAATTACCACGTAAACAAGGAACACATAATCACTTAACTTATTCAATTAACCGAAGTTGGTATTTCCTTCTCAAAACATTTATCACGCGTGCTTTCCACATAACTTACGGCTTACAACGCAGTGCCTAGCACACTTTCGCTGCGGCTAATCTCCAATCACGAAATGTGTCACCTGTATTCTGTTAATTCATGATGCCCAAATCAGACACCTTTTAAATCACTGAGTGCATTCTGTCAGGTATATCTATTCAAATGCAGAGCCCCCCTCCATCCCCTCACCCCCCCCCCCCCAAAAAAAAAGCTAATAACTCAGCTCCTTATATACCCTCTCTTTCCCCTCCCCTCCAGCGCAACGTAAATGCCCTAAATCACTAAACGTTGAACGAATTATTTGAGCGGACTGGTGTCAGCAAAGCAAGTCTGGGTCTCTTGAATTTATTCATTAAATGTGTGTGTGTGTGTGTGTGTGTGTGTGTGTGTGTGTGGACGTGCGTGCGTGCATATAAAAAGGAATAGAATGGGAACCCGAATCCTCTTGTAAAAATGTTGCATACATGTAATGGCATGCGTGATTTTTTTCAGAATATTTCCGAAATGAAATCAGTCATTTTGCTTATCTTTTCGTTCATTGCTTGTGCAACAATGATGTAAGTTATTACTTAAGCTTCAGTCACACTAGTTTGTGAAAACACGAAACCCAGGAACGAACAAGCATAAACAAACAGGGTTGAAAGTCTGCTGATAAACGTAAGCAAAACTAAAACAGATTTGAGATTTGAAAGAAGATTAGGCAAAATGAAACATTTGGGGAAGATGCACATGTATGAATGAATGAATGCTATTTACTCCGAATGCACATCTGACAAGAAAGAGTCTAGAATCTAAGAGATATAATAAATATAAGTGGGAAAGTTAATGATGGTCGAGGCTTTGTGAAACTCACACCCATCCATCTTCATCTCTAGGAAGAAGAAACAGACACAAGACTATTCGTGTATTCCCCCATGAAGACACGCATCTGCATTTTGACAGTATTCACATGTGTGTATGGGCAAATGTGTACACGTACGTGTATGCACAGCTATGTGTTCACATATAATATTGCTATCGTGTGTGTGTGTGTGTGAGTATGGGCGAGCGCGTCCGTCCGTGCTTGTCTTCATCTTCTTATCGCATACATATTAACCCGTCTTCACGCGGATTCTCGCAGTTTATCTAGTCTCGTATGACATCAGACTCTAAAATTAAAATTATCCATTGATTTCATACAAGGATGGTGTAATAGTGCTACGTGGAGGATTATCTAGATTGACCCCTTGACCTTTCTAATCCTTCTTAATAAAGTAAACCAACAGAAAAGTAAGGCATGCCAAATGTAAACCGCCAAACTTACCAAGAGAAATCTTTTTTTAATTTAGATTGATCACAGTCACAAAAAACATAGTTATAAACATGTATTTTCCTGAGTTTAACACATCATTGGCAACTCCTCTCCATTATCTGCATCCCTTTGCTGGATACTGGATACTGGATACTGGGTACAAATGTATACTCATAACAGGGGTGAGTTCTCAGTGACCTCAAAAACTCTAGGTGATGTGTACAGACACACACCTTAACGTGTGAAGATGATAGAATACAGATATACCACAGGTTTGCACACACACACAACTGTTGTTGATGAGATTACGGTATCTGTCAAGTAGCAGAGGAGTGCCTTGACTAATCATATTCAACAACAATGAGACGGGGGAGGGAGGGGGATTACAGGGATAGAGGAGCGAAACAAAAAGATGTTTGTAATGACAGTTTATACATATCCAACATATTTTACACATAGTATTACCTTATACTCATAGTGTTTATTTTTTGTATCTGAATAAGAATATTTGTTTTAGAGAAAAAAAATTAAGTGAAACAATATGCAGGTTGTTTGCTGTTTTGGCGACCTAAAATTGACCCTCGTTTTTTAAAAAAAGTCACACGTGTTTCGCATAAACCAACAGAAAACTACTGTGAGGTACTGGGCAGCGTAAAATGACCATTAAAATGAAAACCATAAATTAATAGTTATGACCTCGGCAAACGTGCTAATCCGTGAAATACATGGACATTAGCGCTGTTTAAGTTATCACTGAGCTTTACCGCAAATAAATAACTAGTTTGGTCCGAGGCAAACGTTAAACTCCACATCGATTTACAATTTTACCACCTTTCAGGCAGCAAATGGCTTCAGAATTCACTGGCAAATACAGGGGTTATGCCGAACTACGCATGTTGCAATGCACCCCTTTCGGTTAAGTCAGTTTAGTTTGAGAAACTACGTTATTTTTTACTTTTTTTCGCCGGTACTTGTGCCTCAAGTCATGTTGTGGAAACTTCCATTTTTCTGATATTCTTAATTTTTTCAATAACTTCAATAAATTCGTCACAATCCATCCTAATTGGTTATCACTTAATGTATTTCAACATAAAGATGACACACTAGCAGCTCGGTTACGGCTTATATTTCGTCTGCACACACCGTGTTTTTCTGGCAGCGCCCTCTTTATCTTGAAATGTGCAGGAAAATATGACACTTTTTATTGTTCAGTAGATTTGGGTTACAGATCCAACTCCCATTTGTAAACATGCCACAAAAAGTACGGAAATTGCGTTTTTTCAACTTTCGAGCGGATTTCTGGGTGATTAATTTTAACGTAGTTACGTTGGCTGAATTAAACCGGTTGAAGTGGATTTTATGTCTGTCAATTTTGTAGCTCTTAAGTGGGAAATCACTGGTATTTAGGCACAAGACCGATAAGACTAGGACTGGGGGAAATACTTACAATATATATATATATATATACGTGTAGCAGAGAGTCAACTAGTACTTATTTTATGGGACGCAAATTTTCGTTATGTTAATTTATTTTTTTGTGAAATAATCAGAGATTGTAGTCCATGTTCATTTTCTCCGTCCAAAAATTATGTTAAGGTATACAATGCATATTTTGATTTATTAATTTTATTCATTATTTTATTACTATTGTTATTTTTTTAGATAAAAGACAGCAGACTATAACAGTCTACCTCTTCTTATCGCATACATATTAACCCGTCTTCACGCGGATTCTCGCAGTTTATCTAGTCTCGTATGACATCAGACTCTATTTCGGATGATGCTATTTCACAATGCTGACGGTGACAGTGTGCATTATGGTTTAGAAAAAGGTGTCAGTGAGGACTTTGAAATACGGTGTGGGTTGGGTCAAGGGGGAGGGTGAGTGATAAGATGAAATTCTGGTGCCAGTGCTAAGTATCTCTACAACCTGACTTTGAAGCCCCCTCCCCTTAGTATGCATAGTTACACTGTATGTATACAGGTTATGACATCATGTTCAATTTGACTGTAGATCACTCCATAGCTAGATAAATGTTGACCCGAGGTGCTCCACACTTATTACACAGGATTTATCTCAACTGATACCTTATTTTAAATACTCCAATCACACCTGGCAAACTGCGATCGAGTCCGTGATTGGTTTTTCGGCACATAAATGTGCAATAGATTAGTGACATCGAAATTTTGGATTGTATTAATCTGGCACAGGTCAGTAGACACTTCACACGAGGTGGGGGCGGACGTCTATTTTAGACGACACAGTTAAATGATCCATTCTTTTGCAACGTTCATATATACCTGTGCCTGTACACGATGAGGGTAAGATACGTCTACCTTTTTTCAGTCTCCTCCTGTCTTCATTTGAAAACTAGCTTCTCATATATATATATATATATATATATATATATATATATATATATATATATATATATATATATATATATATTAGCGGTGATTGCATACTGAATATTAGTCTAAATTGTCGGCGATTGGTAATTATTCCTCCACCAAGATTAGAAATAATGGAAAAGAACTTATAAATTGCAATTGCTAAGCTTGGTGTCTTAGTTGTAGTAGCCTATAAAATGCTTCAGAATAACATGATTTCTTTAAGAAAACAAAAGCAACAACAACAACAAAAATAATTAGAAAATAAATAAAATGAAAAAGGAGCAAAATACAATTTTAGATAAATTATAGATTCATATGAGTCTTACATTATCATTTCAGAACAGTGTGCCTGTGAAACTACATTGCTGTTTTTTGGTGGCCGTGTTAGTGGGATTCGTTCAAGTTCTTCAAACGGAAGCAACTTGTCCTGCGCCTGCGCCATGCGAATGCAGAAACACCACCGATCCATACACATTGAGACCCATATACGTCATTGACTGCTCTTCCAAAGGTTTTACCAATATACCAGCATTTACACATTACACAGAACGAGCAATTGACAAGATTCTGTTGACTGGAAATGCGATCACAAGCGTCAGCAACTCAGCCTTTGAAGCCTTCGAAGCTGTACCCGTGTATGGCATCGATCTCTCCGAAAACAAGATTGCCACCATATCTGCAAGCGCTTTCAGTGCTGTTAAAAAGTCTCTTGGAGTTTTGTCCCTTGCCGATAACAAACTTAAATTATCAACATTGCCATGGCCCTGCCTTGCGCAAACTGTGAATATCTCCGAACTTAACCTTGGCGGAAACACGAATTACGGGGTCGTCCCAAATAACGCTTTTCGAAATCTACAGAAGTTGAAAAAATTAGACTTAAGCCGTTCATACATCAATGCTATCGAGGACGGTGCGTTTTTAGGAGTGGAAGGCCTCCAAGAACTGACTTTTTACGGAAATATGCTGAGTGAAGTTCCGATAAACGCTTTAAAAGGTCTCATCAAATTGCGAACGTTGACCTTCGATTCAAATAGGATCAGTAAGGTACCTGCAGCAGCCTTCCAAACGCTCACAAGTCTACAAGAACTGCAGTTAAGTAGAAATAACTTAAATGCAGCTGATGCCATTGACAAACAGGCCTTCGTTGGTGTCGGAAACAACCTGAAAACTCTTGGTTTTTACTACAGTTACTTGCCATCCGTACCGTCTGAGGCTTTCGCGCCACTGACAGCACTCAATTATTTAGACATTTCTTACAATCAGATCACCAAACTCCCACCAGGGGCGTTATCGTCACTCACGAATCTTACTCAGCTTTCCTTGAGCGCAAACCCTTTGGAGTTTTCCGCTGATATGTTCCAAGGAATCGAAGACAGACTGGAATACATTCTAATTCGGACATTCGGTTTTACTGAGCTTCCATTAGAACCTCTCAAAACTTTAAAGCGTTTGCAATGGGTCGATGCTTCGTCAAACAACTTCACCACCCTGACCAAAGAAACATTTGAAGGACTTGACATTCAGCGCTTCACTTTCAACTGGATGCAGATTCGCAGCGTCGCACCTGACGCATTCGACGACTTCAAAACCTACCGCGGGAACTTGATTCTCTCCGTCACCTCAAACAACATCACCGACCCTGAATTTGACGCCACGCTGTTTCGATGGCTGCAGTTCGGTCAGAACCCAGTCAACTGCACGTGCCGCCTTTACCGCGACATCGCACGTGGTGGACCGGATTTTGAGCTAGACGGGACCTGCGCTTCTCCTCCAGAGTACAAAGGACTAGCACTGCAGTCAGACTTCATGTCTCATGCCAAAGAGAAATGTGGTGATAAACTGATTAAAAGACCGGATACCCTTTACTTCAAACCATATTAAGCCATTCTAGTACTTGTACCATGTACTGTCAAAATCCTCCTTGGTGCAACTTCTATGAAACATAATGATAATAATAATAATAATATTAAATTTAGAATAGTGCATTATGTTATCTTTTTTACTGTTTGCTCTGATGTGTAATTAAATTAATAATAAACAAAATTTTAATGAAAAATTCGCCATATAAATTTTATCGTTTCTCTTTTCAACGTTCCTTGGGTCTATGATACATGAAATAATTTCACCTCTATGGGCACATTACTAATGAATCTATCGTTCTACGTAGATGGATCCATCTCCGCGGGGACTCTCGCTGAATGTAATCAGATTAATTGAATGACACGCCTCCTCGGGCAGCTGGGGGTGCAAGCGTGCACCCGTACGTGTATGCACGCATCTGTGTTCACACTACGTACAGTGCTAATGTGTGAGTGTATGTATGTGTGTGTAGGTTTGAGAGAGAGGGCGTGTGTGTGCGCGGGCGCGTGTGTGCGTCCGTGTTTGTCTGCACATCAGTTATCCAGTTTGATTGACTTAAAGGATTGTGTAATGATTATCTAGATAGACCCCTTGGCCTTTTTAATCCTTCTTAATAAAGTAAATCAACAGAAGAACAAGGCACTTCAAAAGCAAACTGCCAAATCTAAATAAAGAAATCTTCGGTGTTCGTTCTTTAAAAAAGATTAATAAGTGAAGACGCAAAAATATTCATCTGTATATCTTAATTATGAGGTCGGAAACGCGTCTCTATTATCCGCATTCCTCTGCTCATGGACCATAGGTACATGCTCTGCTGCATACTGGTTTGGTCCGAGGCAGATATATCTGTCTGTACATAAAAGGGGGCGTCAGCGAAATGGTAGCAGTTTAACGATGCTCAAAAGAAATTGTCGTCTGTACGCCTATAAAATAAAAATACCGTGAAGCATTATTAGATTAGAGAGACGTATTGTAGAAAATCGTCGTCTCGTACGGCTCTCTGTCGTCTGATACAAGTCACCGTTACCTCTTCTCCTCCTACACCCCAAGGACCTTTGTCCCCATTTCTTAGAATGAAGTCAAAAATAATTTCAACTTGATCCCCCAGGATTTCGGTCTTTGTCGGTGCATTCGCCTGGGCGTGACGCTCTTCAAAATTTTGGAAAAAAACCCNAGCTAATAACTCAGCTCCTTATGTACCCTCTCTCCCCCCTCCCCTCCAGCGCAACGTAAATGCCCTAAATTACTAAACGTTGAACGAATTATTTGAGCGGACTGGTGTCAGCATAGCAAGTCTGGGTCTCTTGAATTTATTCATTAAATGTGTGTGTGTGGGGGGGGGGGGTGCGTGTGTGTGTGCGTGTGGACGTGCGTGCGTGCATATAAAAAGGAATAGAATGGGAACCCGGATCCTCTTGTAAAAATGTTACATACATGTAATGGCATGCGTGATTTTTTTCAGAATATTTCCGAAATGAAATCAGTCATTTTGCTTATCTTTTCGTTCATTGCTTGTGCAACAATGATGTAAGTTATTACTTAAGCTTCAGTCACACTAGTTTGTGAAAACACGAAGCCCAGGAACGAACAAGCATAAACAAACAGGGTTGAAAGTCTGCTGATAAACGTAAGCAAAACTAAAACAGATTTGAGATTTGAAAGAAGATTAGGCAAAATGAAACATTTGGGGAAGATGCACATGTATGAATAAATGAATGCTATTTACTCTGGATGAGTCTCCTCGAATGCACATCTGACAAGAAAGAGTCTAGAGTCTAAAAGATATAATAAATATGATTGGGAAAGTTACTGATGGTCGAGGCTTTGTGAAATTCAAACACATCCATTTCTCCAGGAAGAAGAAACAGACACGAGACTATCCGTGTACTCCCCCATGAAGGAACGCATCTGCATTTTAACAGTATTCACATGTGTGTATGGGCAAGTGTGTACACGTACGTGTATGCACAGCCATGTGTTCACATATAATATTGCTAGTGTGTGTGTGTGTGTGTGTGTGTGTGTGTGTGGGCGAGCGCGTCCGCCGTGCTTGTCTTCGTATTAATTAGCCATTGATTTCATAAAAGGATTGTGTAATAGTGCTACGTGGAGAATAATCTAGATTGACCCCTTGACCTTTTTAATCCTTCTTAATAAAGTAAACCAACAGAAAAGTAAGGCATGCCGAAAGTAACCCGCCAAATTTACCAACAGAATTTTTTAAATAAGACTGATCACAGTCACAAAATCATTGCTATAAACCTGTATTATCCTGAGTTTAACACATCATTGGCAACTTCTCTCCATTATCTGCATCCCTTTGCTGGATACTGGATACTGGGTACAAATGTATACTCATAACAGAGGTGAGTTCTCAGTGACCTCCAAAACTCTGGGTGATGTGTACAGACACACACCTTAACGTGCGAAGATGATAGAATACAGATAAACCACAGGTTTGCACACACACACAACTGTTGTTGATGAGATTACGGTATCTGTCAAGTAGCAGAGGAGTGCCTTGACTAATCATATTCAACAACAATGAGACGGGGGAGGGAGGGAGGGGGATTACAGGGATAGAGGAGCGAAACAAAAAGATGTTTGTAATGACAGTTTCTACATATCCAACTTTTTTTACACATAATATTACCTTATACTCGTGGTGTTTATTTTTTGTATCTGAATAAGAATATTTGTTTTAGAGAAAAATAAATTAAGTGAAACAATATGCAGGTTGTTTGCTGTTTTGGCGACCTAAAATTGACCCTCGTTTTTAAAAAAAGTCACACGTGTTTCGCATAAACCAACAGAAAACTACTGTGAGGTACTGGGCAGCGTAAAATGACCATTAAAATGAAAACCATAAATTATTAGTTATGACCTCGGCAAACGTGCTAATCCGTGAAATACATGGACATTAGCGCTGTTTAAGTTATCACTGAGCTTTACCGCAAATAAATAACTAGTTTGGTCCGAGGCAAACGTTAAACTCCACATCGATTTACAATTTTACCACCTTTCAGGCAGCAAATGGCTTCAGAATTCAATGGCAAATACAGGGGTTATGCCGAACTACGCATGTTGCAATGCACCCCTTTCGGTTAAGTCAGTTTAGTTTGAGAAACTACGTTATTTTTTACTTTTTTTCGCCGGTACTTGTGCCTCACGCCATGTTGTGGAAACTTCCATTTTTCTGATATTCTTAATTTTTTCAATAACTGCAATAATTTCGTCACAATCCATCCTAATTGGTTATCACTAAATGTATTTCAACATAAAAATGACACACTAGTAGTTCGGTTACATTTAGTCTGCACACACTATGTTTTTCTGGCAGCGCCCTCTTTATCTTGAAATGTGCAGGAAAATATGACACTTTTTTATTGTTCAGTAGATTTGGGTTACAGATCCAACTCCCATTTGTAAACATGCCACAAAAACTACGGAAATTGCGTTTTTTCAACTTTCGAGCGGATTTCTGGGTGATTAATTTTAACGTAGTTACGTTGGCTGAATTAAACCGGTTGAAGTGGATTTTATGTCTGTCAATTTTGTAGCTTTTGAGTGGGAAATTACTGGTATTTAGGCACAAGACCGATAAGACTACGAACGGGGGAAATACTTACAATGTATATACAGTATATACGTGTAGCAGAGAGTCAACTAGTGCTTATTTTATGGGACGCAAATTTTCGTTATGTTTATTTATGTTTGTGAAGTTATCTGATATTGTATTCCATGTTCGTTTTTTCTGTCCAAAAATTATGTTAAGGTATACAATGTACTTTTTTATTTATTAATTTTATTCATTATTTTACTATTATTATTAATACTTTTTTTAGAAAAAAAAAAAAAAAGACAGATGACTATAACAGTCGAAAGGTTCTGCGGTTCAAAAATATACCGCTTACAATATTTTGAATGAAGATAATGAGCACTGCACTGTTCTAACTGCCACTGTTCAGTCTTTCAGTTCGTGGGCTGAGTGGGAGGACCATGAAAGGTTATCATCCGAGATAACCCAATGTCGCAAAATCAAGCGAGATTCTTTTGGGACTTGAATGAGAGTAGGCCCATGGTCAGAAATAATAGTAGATTACCAAGTTCGGTGTGGCAACGCTGACAAAATGTATCCACGGATATTATTCTGGTTGTTTTTTCATATGTTCTCTCCATTTGCGGTCTATTGCACAGCAAAATAAATTCACCATGTTTTTTGTCACTTCTGAGTTATTTTCTAAGTCAATTTCATGGCGTTTCTACATATACTTATGGCATAAATATTAACCCGTCTTCACGCGGATTCTAGCAGTTTATCTAGTCTCGTATGACATCAGGCACTGTCGTCAGACTCTATTTCGGATGATGCTATTTCACAGTGTTGACGTTGATTGTGCAATATGGTTTGGGAAAAGGTGTCCGTTAGGACTATGAAATACAGTGTGGGATGGGGCAAGGGGGGTGGGTTAGTGATAAGATGAAAATCTATAGTGCCAGCGTTCAGTATCTCTACAACCTGACTTTGATGGCCCCTTCTTTAGAACGCATAGGTATGTAAACAGGTTATAGCACTGTGGCTGCTGACACTTCATAGATAATTTTTGACCCCAAGATGCTCCACACTAATTTCACAGACATTATATCAAATGATTCCCTATTATAGATACTCCCATCCTTGGCTTTTTCGACGCGTAAATAAGCAATAGACTGGTTACATCGAAATAGGGGAGTGTATCACAGTCACAGGAGTCACAGGCCAGTAGACACTTCACAAGTGGAGGAGGCGGGTGTCTGTTTACGACCAGGAAGTTACATGATCCATTCTCTCGCAACACTTTTATATATATATACCTGTAACTGAACATGATGAGGGTAAGATATGTCTACCTATACGTCATTTTTTTTCAGCCTCCTCTCCTGTCGTCACATAACAGCCGGTATTAGGAGGGTGACAAAAGTATTGCACCATTTTGCTTTCATTTGAACAACAGCTAGATTTGTTAATTAAAACCGGTTATGCCAAGTTAGTATCTTAACTACAGGTTTACTGTTTATAGAACAGTGCTTTGCCCTTACATAACGCTGTTATAGTGTCAGTATTAATGTTTTTTTTAGGATAGTCACGGTTCAGGAATCTTCTGGGGGCTATGTTGTCCCAAGCTCTGAAGACACTTTGGATGACAGCACTTACGGTGAAGGGGGGATCCTTTTCAAATTTCATTCTGTATATGAGACATGCCTTATCATTCCAGATCAGCAGACCAGTGGTACTACGTTGCCAGATTCTGGTGGCCGTGTTTGTAGGATTCGCTCATGTTCTTCAAACGGAAGCAACTTGCCCTGCGCCTGCGCCATGCGAATGCAGAAACACCACCGATCCATACACACTGAGACCCATATACGTCATTGACTGCTCTTCCAAAGGTTTCACCAAAATACCAGCATTTACACATTACACAGAACGAGCAATTGACAAGATTCTGTTGACTGGAAATGCGATCACAAGCGTCAGCAACTCAGCCTTTGAAGCCTTCGAAGCTGTACCCGTGTATGGCATCGATCTCTCCGAAAACAAGATTGCCACCATATCTGCAAGCGCTTTCGGTGCTGTTAAAAAGTCTCTTGGAGTTTTGTCCCTTGCCGATAACAAACTTAACTTAACAACATTGCCATGGCCCTGCCTTGCGCAAACTGTGAATATCTCCGAACTTAACCTTGGCGGAAACACGAATTACGGGGTCGTCCCAAATAACGCTTTTCGAAATCTACAAAAGTTGAAAAAATTGGACTTAAGCCGTTCATACATCAATTCTATCGAGGACGGTGCGTTTTTAGGAGTGGAAGGCCTCCAAGAACTGACTTTTTACGGAAATATGCTGAGTGAAGTTCCGATAAACGCTTTAAAAGGTCTCATCAAATTGCGAACGTTGACCTTCGATTCAAATAGGATCAGTAAGGTACCTGCAGCAGCCTTCCAAACGCTCACAAGTCTACAAGAACTGCAGTTAAGTAGAAATAACTTAAATGCACCTGATGCCATTGACAAACAGGCCTTCGTTGGTGTCGGAAACAACCTGAAAACGCTTGGCTTTTACTACAGTTACTTGCCATCCGTACCGTCTGAGGCTTTCGCGCCACTGACAGCACTCAATTATTTAGACATTTCTTACAATCAGATCACCAAACTCCCACCAGGGGCGTTATCGTCACTCACGAATCTTACTCAGCTTTCCTTGAGCGCAAACCCTTTGGAGTTTTCCGCTGATATGTTCCAAGGAATCGAAGACAGACTAGAATACATTCTAATTCGGACATTCGGTTTTACTGAGCTTCCATTAGAACCTCTCAAAACTTTAAAGCGTTTGCAGTGGGTCGATGCTTCGTCCAACAACTTCACCACCCTGACCAAAGAAACATTTGAAGGACTTGACATTCAGCGCTTCACTTTCAACTGGATGCAGATTCGCAGCGTCGCACCTGACGCATTTGACGACTTCAAATCTTACCGCGGGAACTTGATTCTCTCCGTCACCTCAAACAATATCACCGACCCCGAATTTGACGCCACGCTGTTTCGATGGCTGCAGTTCGATCAGAACCCAGTCAACTGCACGTGCCGTCTTTACCGCGACATCGCACGTGGTGGACCGGATTTTGAGCTAGACGGAACCTGCGCTTCTCCTCCAGAGTACAAAGGACTAGCACTGCAGTCAGACTTCATGTCTCATGCCAGAGAGAAATGTGGTGGTAAACTGATTAAAAGACCGGATACCCTTTACTTCAAACCATATTAAGCCATTCTAGTACTTGTACCATGTACTGTCAAAATCCTCCTTGGTGCAACTTCTATGAAACATAATGATAATAATAATAATAATATTAAATTTAGAATAGTGCATTATGTTATCTTTTTTACTGTTTGCTCTGATGTGTAATTAAATTAATAATAAACAAAATTTTAATGAAAAATTCGCCATATAAATTTTATCGTTTCTCTTTTCAACTTTCCTTGGGTCTATGATACATGAAATAATTTCACCTCTATGGGCACATTACTAATGAATCTATCGTTCTACGTAGATGGATCCATCTCCGCGGGGACTCTCGCTGAATGTAATCAGATTAATTGAATGACACGCCTCCTCGGGCAGCTGGGGGTGCAAGCGTGCACCCGCACGTGTATGCACGCATCTGTGTTCACACTACGTACAGTGCTAATGTGTGAGTGTATGTATGTGTGTGTAGGTTTGAGAGAGAGGGCGTGTGTGTGCGCGGGCGCGTGTGTGCGTCCGTGTTTGTCTGCACATCAGTTATCCAGTTTGATTGACTTAAAGGATTGTGTAATGATTATCTAGATAGACCCCTTGGCCTTTTTAATCCTTCTTAATAAAGTAAATCAACAGAAGAACAAGGCACTTCAAAAGCAAACTGCCAAATCTAAATAAAGAAATCTTCGGTGTTCGTTCTTTAAAAAAGATTAATAAGTGAAGACGCAAAAATATTCATCTGTATATCTTAATTATGAGGTCGGAAACGCGTCTCTATTATCCGCATTCCTCTGCTCATGGACCATAGGTCCATGCTCTGCTGCATACTGGTTTGGTCCGAGGCAGATATATCTGTCTGTACATAAAAGGGGGCGTCAGCGAAATGGTAGCAGTTTAACGATGCTCAAAAGAAATTGTCGTCTGTACGCCTATAAAATAAAAATACCGTGAAGCATTATTAGATTAGAGAGACGTATTGTAGAAAATCGTCGTCTCGTACGGCTCTCTGTCGTCTGATACAAGTCACCGTTACCTCTTCTCCTCCTACACCCCAAGGACCTTTGTCCCCATTTCTTAGAATGAAGTCAAAAATAATTTCAACTTGATCCCCCAGGATTTCGGTCTTTGTCGGTGCATTCGCCTGGGCGTGACGCTCTTCAAAATTTTGGGAAAAAAACCTGGAATTATGGGAAAAGCTACTACAGAAGTCTGCCGCAAGTCATGAGTATGTCCTTAGATTTGACCTTTGACTTTTATTTCAAGGTCAAACGGCCAAAATTTTCTAAAACTTTTAAATTTCCGTGAAAACAATGTTGGTAGCGATTTTCTGACACTACACTTATACTTGGGGCGTCTTTTTCATCTTCGTGAAAAACTAACAGACATGCCTACAGTCAATATTGAACTCGAATAGGAAATCATGTATTGGCGATCTCACTGCGACCTTTGACGGTATATTTTATGTTCAATTTAACCATAGCACAAAAGCATAACAAGCACATTTCAATATGACCAACATACCACCATTTGAGCAAAATAATTCTTAAAACCAGGTACAAAACCAAGAGGCGGTATTGCCTCCCTGATTCTCTAGTTATTATTATTTGAATTTAGATGTATTTTCCTTCCCCAACGTCACTCCGTCTTCTCATTCTTATTAAAGCTCAACCTATATTCACTATCACTTAGTTTTTAAATAATACAATTCCGAATGAAAAGATACGTTAATAAATAAACGACACGTGTACAAAAAAAGGAACTTTTATTATCATTGTCATCAATACTCATGTATGTACAGATTGTTAATCCAAATGTATTGCACGGCTGTTTGCCAAGGATCATGTAGGCCCATTTCTTTCCCCCTTATATTAATGACTATAAATTTAAATAAATAGACAAGATGACATCAAATTACTTAAGAATGTTTCTTTCATCCAATCACCAGCCTCCTTCTGGAGGCCACAATAAAACACTTACTAACAAGAAAGAGACTGTCACATTAAAAAACAGTTTTCGTAGTTATTTTGAATCAGACAGTTTGACATGAGAAAAAAATAAACAATGAAAAGGAAAGGCCGCCAGCAGCAAAAAGCACCTTTTTATCATAAGCTGCATGTCAAATTGAACACAAACTTGAAACACTGCACCTTAATTGGGCAGTACTAATAGTATGACCCCTCTCATTATGCAGAACTGCAAAATAAACATTACCTTCATAATTTAATGGACTACATTATTAAATTGATATGTTTATTCAATCCAAGTCCACAAAAGTAACTAACCTGAACTGGTTTTGAGAATACAATCAAAAAGTTAAATTACATAAAATGAAGAGCACAGGCTTAAGCATGTTTTTTTATACCTGCTGTTACGTCCTCTCCCCCAAATAAGATAAGGATTTGAAAAGATCTGTGAGGTGATGATCCACTGTGAACTCCTCATATTTACAGGAACAATTACAGTCAATATTTTCAATTGCAATGCCAGAATTGTCTCTAATAAATCAAGTACAGCTGTGAAATTTCTATGGCAACCTCTCGTAATTATAAGTTTGAGTTCCTAATGGGCTTTTGTAGTCCTAAACTGATTAAATTTCACATCCTCCTACTAGGTTTTCATTGTTGAGGAGAAAACATTGTGTCCCTGTTGAGATTTTTTTGCATTTATAGCCGTAAATCAGGACTAACAAAGTACATATTTGTCTAATGCCAAATCTGACCTTTAGAAAGAATAATATAGTTTTTTTTGTCATATTCATCAGTGAGTTAGTTCAAAATACTACACTGGCTTAAAGCAAATTATCAAAAAATATGGCATAAATTAATTTCATTGTAGCAAGAGTCCAATGAGCAGTAGGCATGTCATACAACATTGCCACCAAATATTTGTTTGTCCTCCTTAATCTCAATGTGTCTTTTCAAAATGGCAGCGTTCTTCTCCTGGATACGTCTAATTTTGGCATCTAGGTCATCCACAGCATCCCTTTCATGACCTATTTACAGAAGAATATACAGAATGTGGTTGAAAGCTAGATAAATGAGAAGAACTAAAACACATTGTATTAATGGATTTTGACACCGATCCCTAAAATCAATTGACAGAAACTGTGTTACAACTTTCTCCAAGTCTGACATACAAAAGTTAATTAAAAAAAAAAAAAAACTCACTTAAAATCAACTTGCTGACACATTTAAGCAACATAGCCCATTTAGTACCCCCCCCCCCAAAAAAAAAAAAAGTTTTCTTACCTAATGTCGGTGATTCCGCCTTGTCCGATCTTTCCACTTTGCGTCCAATCATTGGTTCTACTGCAACTTTACGATTAATTTTAATTTTCCTTCCTCCAACATGTGGCACTGTCTTTGCAATTACGGTGTTTCCACTTCCAGAATTATTCTCCACATTGATTCCAAGTCTGGACTTGATACTAACAGTTCTTGACACACTTTCCTGTGATTTGACAAATGTTCTTACATCACTTGGTTCCTGGAAATCCCTGTATTGCACTCTGCTACTTTCTACATTTTTGTCCTTCAAAAACACCCTGGTGTCATGTGGCTCCTCTTGCTCTTGTCCATTTAAAGGCTGAATTATTTTGACTTCCGACTTTCTGACCTCTTTTTGAGAAGATCCCCTGTTCAATTTCACTATATTTGGCATGGGATTTTCACCACCGTGATTCAATTTTAAAATATTTGATTTACCTGAGGGTTTTTTATTTAACTTAATGACAGTGGATTTAGGTTCACTTTGACATTTTGTGTCTTCAAATTCAGTCCGTTCTGAATTTTTATTTTGCTTTACCTCCTCACGTTTTGTAGAAAGTCTGATGATGGTAGATTTGGGTTGTGAACATTCTTCAGTTTCTTCTACAGGTTTTTCTTCTTCCATTTTCACTCTGTTTTGCTTTGGCCTGGTTTTATCTGATGTATCATTTAATTTTATAACACCAACACCTGCTTTAAGGTCTATGTCCATCAAGGGAGTGATGAGTGGCTTGTCTCTATTTACTTGTGGGTTATTTGATATTTGACTGCTGCCTGTATCTAAATGGGGAATGGGGTCACTCTTAACTGACCGGTGTCCGAGTTTCTGGCCTGGTAGTCCTATCCTCTGGAGAATGGAGGGCCTACTCTTTGAGGACTGATCAGGGGTTGAGTCATCTGAAAAAGAATAATAAAATAAGTTTTATATTATGTGCACTGAAGCAAATAAGTATTAATCTATGTAGTTGATAAAATGCTAGTTTCAGCTTAAATGCAAGTTTTGCATTTTTTTTTATTTTGGCACTTAACAAATTATCTAAAATAGCAAACCAATACATAGAAAGCAAAATATTTTATATTGATCAGCGTATGACTCATAACCTTTTGTAAAGCATCAGGCATGTCTAATGAATAAAGTTTCATAATGGTTCACTTTTATCAGTCTACATAATGAACTATGGAATCTCTCAAATTAGTTTTCATTATCAACAGCTCAACCCATCTCTGCAGCAGGTGTCTGTAAAAAGCTAAGCTCGCCAAATACATTTCCTACTACTAAAGTAATTCAAGCACTGTGCTCCACAAGTGGCCATGGCCATGAGAACAGTAGTATTTCATTTTCTGTCCAAGTTGGGCCCAGTTGAAATACACAGCCCGCAAACAATAGCCATGCCAATAAGGGCTAATCCAACTTCAATGTAAGAACATTAAAAAATTAACTACTTTATTAGAATTATTACCTTTGTTAAATGTGACATGTATTATGGGACTGGGCTTTGTCTCCAGATCAGAAGATGTTTTTGGAACTTTTTCTGGAGAATTGTTCACATTTTCTTGCTTCCCTCTCCTTTTTCTTATTAGTTCTCTTGCATCTGTAATTCTAGATGGAAGACCCTGAAGGGCAGTGTCAGGTCTCGAGCTTGCACCGAGGAGAGGTTTAACAACAGGAGGATCAAAAGGACTATTTTCAGTTCTGTTAAGTTCCTTTTCTCTTTTCTTTCTTTTTGGTTGCCACTCGGATTTCTGTGGAGAAGGCATGTAGGGTCTTTTCACCTGAGGGACTAATTCATTTTGTGCATTGTCCTTTTTAACCACTGACAGGAATGATTTCAAAGGTGGGCCCTTTTTATTGTCACTGTCACTTTCACTTTCGCTTTCAAAATCTTCAAATTTCCTTGTAGGTAAACTGTCCAAATGATACCTTCTCTTCGGTCCATGTCTAGCTGGGTCAATTATCCTGCCGGGGTGGTGATCTTTTTGCATATGATCCCTTCTAGTATCTATATCTCTCCCATCTCTTTTTAGTTCCACATCTTTTGCATCTCTTCTTGGGTCCACATCTTTTGTATCTTTTTTTGAGTCTATACCTCTTGCACCTCTTTTTGAATGCATGTCTCTCATGTCCTTCCGAGAGCCGATATCCCTCATAGTTCGTTCAGCACCTAAATGTTTGAAATCCTTTTTGGGATCAGGGTGTCTAGGATCCGTTTTTAACCTGACATCTTTTGCACCAACTTTTGAATCCTTATCTCTCGCACTTAATTTTGGACCTGAATCTCTTTCATTTAGTTGTGACCCTGGTTCTCTGTGAGATCTATGCCTGGAACCCTTTTCATCTCTTTCAGATCTCCTATCAAAATCCCTGTGGCGAGATCTCTCGTGTCCTCTCCTATCACCATATCTGGGCCTTTGAGATCTCTCGTTATTTGGTTCTAGACTAGTATTAATTTTGTCACTTTCTGCGTGTTTTTTTAAGCGCCTTTCACGCTCAATGTCTGTTATGTCTCTTTCAAATAGCTGTCTTGTATCGTGGGACTTTTTCCCCTGTCCAGTGTGCATGAAGCGCCAGGGCTGTGCATCATCCTCACTGTCGCTGTCCTCAGCCAAATCTGCGTCTGAACTGCTACCAAGGGAACTAGAAGAACTTTCTGAATCACTGTCTCTGTCTGAAGTTTCCTGTTGCTTTCCATTTGCACCCTCAGGTATCTCCTTGTCATTGGCCCTGCCTGAATCATTTTCTTTGGCACTGTTTCCAGTTTTATGCTTAGCATCCATCTCCCTTCTTGGTGTATGCTCTTTGTCAGCACTGGTTTTAGAAGGATTTAAGGATTTATCGCGCACAATATCTTTGGCTTCTCTATATGACCTTGACTGACCAGTTCTACTTCTGTCCTCACCCCTGTGAGGAACATTAGGCCCGTCTCTTTTCACTTTCTCACTGTTCTTGTGAGGAATTTGGTCCATTTTAAAATCTCGCCTTGGAGATGTTCTACCTCTCCTAGGATGTTCACGATCATGAGGTCTGTCACTTCGATGTCTAGTCGGCTCCCTAGAATGTGTCCTTGACCTGACCTGACCTTGACCTAAATGTTTTCTTTCATAAGAGTTCGATCGTTTTTCAATAAAATCTCTCCCTAATCTTTCTTTTAAATGTTCTAAAGAGTTTGTGCCATTATTCCGCGAGTCTTTTGCTGACTGTCTCTGTGACCTATTATCAACTCCAGTATTGTGTCTAGATTTTGAGGAACTCTGTCTGTATGAATGGCTCCTTTCTGAATCGCTATGTGAACTGGGTTTTGTGGACGTATGACCTGGCCCTGACATCTGATTTTTTAAATAGTTTACATTGGTACTTTGCACATTTTGTTGATCATTAGCACTTTCAGTGTTTTCTTTTTTGGTTTCATTTTGTTTGTGTTTGACAGAATTTTCTGTTGCACTACTGTCATGGTCATTCTCTGATTCTGATCCTGAAGCTTCATTACTGGAATTCTCCTCTTCACTGCTACTTTTATCTGAGCCCCCAACCTCGTCAACTGTTTCCATGACAACATCCTCATCTTCATCCTCAGTTCCCACATCTGATACATCATTGCTTGACTGATTGGATCCAGATTTCAATGATTCTTTTTCAGCATTATCAGAATCACTATTGTCAGACTTTTCTTCTTCCTCTGCCTCTTCTTCTTCGCTTTCTTCCCCAGACGATGATGAGAATCCTTCACTGTCACTGGACTCATATCGACTGAATTTGTCTGAAAATTGAAGAATATTAAAATGATGAATTATACAGTTTTGCAAATGGCACTCATGAGTAACAAACACAATTTCTTTGAGGTGCAGAGGAAAACGTGTACCACAAATTAATGTCCAGATTCTCCACAGCATGATAAACATTAGGGATTATCCATACGAAGTGAGGTCAACCTCTTAGTGATAAGGGTGAAAGTCTACGTGCAGGGTATGTTTCAGGATTGTTTAATAATACAAAAGTGACACACATAACATACGCTGTTGCATCTGGGTTCTGGAAACCATAGTTTCATTTGGAATATGCCCTTATATGTGAGGTGAGACTTTGTATGCAAAAAATCCTTCTAACTTCGAACAATACATCATACCTTTGGGTTTCTCTCTCTGTGGACTATTTGTGGCACTATTAACGTCAGCCAGACCCCCCAGCCACTTGTCCTGTGGTCTCAGCATTACGGGGACAGTCTTCTCCGTCTCTCTCTGCCCTGGGTTCGTCAGGGTCCCATTCTCTTCCCCCTCAGGCGGGGCTGTCTGGATGACTATCAGGTTACTTGGACGATTGTTGTGTTTGAAAGGGAATGATCCTTTCTTTTCTCTTTTTTGGTGATGGTGTGTTGGTTTTCTTTTTTCACTGCTCAGGAGCTGAATTGGGGGAATGCATATAGAAGTTTGAATCTTAGTTGTTTATCTTTGTGCACATATATGTTTGTTTCTTAAGAATTTAACTTTCCTTTCAAGATGAGAAGTCTTAACATGTCACACATTTCCTTGTACTAATGCAATCCCTAATATAATTCCAAAGATTTATGCAGTTTTCATCAGAATTACAGGGTAATATTTATTACCTTTCCAACAGTTGCCTTCTTGGTCTGCAAAGCAGCAGCTCTTAGAGCAGCTAGTTCAGGATCTTCCCCTGCTTCTTCCTTCTCACTGTCCTTGCTGCCTTCTTCATCTTTGGATTTCTACAAAAGATTTTAATATGTACAATGCTTAATCACAGTTTAAGTTATCTTTTCCTATGTAGAAAAACAACCTCACATATATCATCTACATGCATCCTGGAGCACGTGGGAATAGCAAGCCAATTTTTGAAAAATCATTCAATATCTACCTGACTTATCAATACATCAATCATTTTGCAAAGCATTTTGAATCAATAAAGCAAGTGATTTTACTGAGGTAGCAAGTTCGGTATGCATTTGTTACTTGTTAGTGTGACCACTCCATGTGAAACCAAACTTACCATCTTCATAGAGGCTAACACGGCAGATCTCAGAGCTTCTAGGTCTTCAAGCTCATCTCGCTAGAAACAGAATTTAGTTCTGTAAGCTTTATTGTTGCCTGGCTGAATACCACTAACTTATAAGTCAAATCTATAGATTTATACATAACTGCCTTAAAAATTTCTCTGAAGCAGATGTTTTATGCGGCTTCAAATAATTTATGTCATTAAAAATGCCAGAATGGTTCTTAAATATATTAAAATCCTCATATGATTTCATATGTCATGAATTCGCAGGCACACATAAAGCTAAGCAATAAAAAGTCTTGAAGTGCAAAACTGTGACAGGCCAATGTTTCTCTGTTAACAAGGTAAGAACAGATCTTCAGATTCTAAAAAGTTCTGGATAAAGTACAACAGAAAGCATTAGTCCTTCCAGAGCTTACTATTTGACTTCTGAATTTAACCTCTATCTCTCTCTCTCTCTCTGGTGGCAAATAAAAGCTTTCTGTAAAGATCGCTATATTTGGCTTTGTTTCTGACATTTCAAAGAAGAAGTCTGCTCAGATAACTGATCATAAGATATTAATTCAAAGCACATTCTCCAAATATTTGTCTGAAGAGAAATCTGGAACACTTTTGAGACAAATAGAAGCAAGCAGCATAATTCACAAAAGTCAACAGTGCATAGGCCTATTCCACAGTATTTTTCTCTCATAAAGTTCTTTTCCATCTGCTAAACGTTTACCTATTTCTGTTCAAAATATGTTTCAAGTTCATGGGGCTGCATTTTTTCAGAAAATTAGAAGAGATGAAACTATTTTACCATGGGAAGAAGTCGTCATGGAAGGTAAAAATACTGTGGTACATGTATGACCCATAAAAAGCTAGCACTAAGCAGGCATAAAATTGGCACATTAAAAAGACTTCATTATGTGTTAAATGAAAGAATACTATGGGGCAGTTCAGCGAATAAAAGAAGACTACTGCAATGGGTACAATGATTTGGTCTTCCAAACTTTACTGGTACTACTATAGTACAACTACTAATAAAACTTGTTATGGCAAGTATACCAACTGTAAGATTGGTTATCCTAATTCTTTCCTGGCATTTCCATTAAAATCATTCACAAACTGATTCTTTAAAAAATTGCCAAACCATCAATGTGAGTTAGTCATGCAAACAAAAGAGACATCGGGCAACTCTACAGATTATTATTTGGGTGAAAGCGAAAGGACGTAGCACAAACCTCGCTGCCGGACGCCATCTTGATCAAGTGCCCGCTCCCACAATTCCTCACGCTGAGATGTTCCGGTGTTGTCATTTGCAAAGTTTTACCCGTTTAACATCAAAATCTAAATCAGAATCGATATAAAAAGAATAAATATTACTATTGTTAATCTTAGCAATCTTATTAACGTTAACCTGCCCCTAAAAATCTAAAATCCACATCCTAAAAGATTACCGGAATCTGATTGGATGACGTCAGAAGGAGGTCATTTTTGAATGAGACTTCTGCACAAAAGAAGGTGTCTGCAAGACGAAAGCAGTGTGACGTTGTTAATAAACCAAAGGTAGACATCTTTATTTAATTTGGCAATTACCAAATATGAAATTTTTGTACTTCTGCACAAGAAAATGCATTTTATTAGTGTTTTAGGGGGCAAATTATTTGTTTACAGAGACGAAAAGAACTGATATAGTAAGACGTACGTTTGTCAATATCATTTGGCTGTCATGTGATTTTCAACTTAAACCCTTTGTGTTATTATTGCATATAACAGTTGTTTTCAAATAAAATATAACGGTATTTATTCCTTGGGTACAATTTTGGCTGCTTTAGAAAAAGTGGAAAATAACGATGTCAAGTTTATGGGAACGGGTATGATTTGTAATTTAATTTGAATGAATTCAGCCGCTCATTTGCAATCTAACAGTCCAGCTGGCATCAATAGATCATTTGAAGGAAGTGCTGTTATTCTTTGCAAATTTACATTTCCTAAAACATATTTTGTCTTTTGTGGAGGCAATTGCAATCGTTTTATGAAACTGACAACTAATTTTTAAGAACATGTACCACAACATAGTCTTCTAAATTACAGATAGTGGACTCATTATATCATCAGAGAGAAGATGTCAACCCAGTACGAGGCCCTCAAGGGCTTGTATCACCTGAGAGAAACTATTGGCTCAGGTAAACATTCAGGCTCTTTATCTTTGCCAAGAAGAAATATTATGAAGAAAAATTGTGTAGATACCTTATTGTTTATGAAGGATATAACCTTAATTAATTCCATTGTGACTTTTTAAAATCTAATATTGATTGTAAGTATTGAAAGGCAGTATGATTTTTGCATCTAACATAAGGGAATGTGTTTGGTATTTACCTCATGCATATTATTATCATTATTATTATTATTGTTATTATTATTATTATTTTGTATTTATGGAATCTTTTGTAAACACAGGTGGTTTTGCCAAAGTGAAACTGGGATATCATGTCCTCACTGGTGAGAAGGTGGCCATCAAGATCATGGATAAGAAACAACTTGGGGTAGGTTTTACCAGGATAATTTCAATATCGATGTTATCTGTTGCCATCTATATTAGATTTAGAAAGCAGCAAGAACACAAGTATTATCTGCATTTATCCAGTGGTTATATTCTGTTCAATTAAGTAAGACAAGACAATCACATATTGTTATAGGGACTTGTAAAGAAAATAGATAATGAGCTGTAGTCTTTATTAATTACTGGTTATTACACCAAACTGACTCTTTGGTCAACTGTACTTTCTGGTTCTTGATATATTCTGTTCAATTAAGTAAGACAAGACAATCACATATTGTTATAGGGACTTGTAAAGAAAATAGATAATGAGCTGTAGTCTTTATTAATTACTGGTTATTACACCAAACTGACTCTTTGGTCAACTGTACTTTCTGGTTCTTGACCAACAACACAAGGAGACACGCAACAAGGCATGTTTACACTTTATGTGGTTTATTTCCAACTCCTCATGCATGTGTACAACAGTAATAACATTACGTGTAAACACAACAGGAATTCTTGGGTAAAAATCATTTTATAATAGTTAAACTCAGATCCAGAGTAGCCTTTGCTAACACCAAATTTAGACTTTCCTTGTTTTATGACCTAAACCTGCGGTCTTATCTACAGTGTATATGTGATATTTTTTACTCACAGGAAGACCTGCCAAGAGTAAAAACTGAGATAGAAGCCATGAAGGAACTGAGCCACCAGCACATCTGTAAGCTGTACCACGTGATTGAAACTGATGAGAAGTTCTATATGGTCCTGGAGGTAAACTGAGGATGTTATCAACCAAAATTATAAAAAGAAATACTAAAAGACATTAAAAAAAAATTATAAGGTCTTATTCTCTTGAAAGATGAAAGTTGCAGTCTATGCTGGGCACATTTTATACCTAAACAATTTTTCTGCACTTTCATTAGTTCTATCAGCAATATTATTTTATGTTATATATATATATGAGGTTAAAATGAAAAAGTTGCCACCAGTAAAGCATGAAATGTGATCTTTGGTCATCCAGATGAGTGTACAGTAAGGGCTTACGCAGTATTGCCTTCTGTATATAGGTCAATTAAAAAATTTAATTACTAGTATTTTATGTAAATATAAATGCATTTTTTAAATTCCGTAAAAAATTATCTAGTTTCAATATATTTATTATATTTCAGTATGTTTGTCTTTTATGTAAAACCTCGACCCTGTTGTTGAGGCATTAGAATAAATCATCATCAATATTATTAGTATTATTATTATTATTTTGATTTTTAATATGATTATTATTCCATTTTATTATTTCAGCACTGTCCAGGTGGAGAACTATTTGATTATATTGTTGCTAAAGACAAGCTGGGGGAGGATGAGGCCCGTGTGTTCTTCAGACAGATAGTGGGTGCAGTGGCCTATATCCACTTACAGGGTTATGCACATAGGGATCTCAAACCAGTAAGTAACTACTAGACATGGCAGAAGTTTCTGTATTTCTTAATTGTATTTACAGCATAAAATCCACAAAGGGTAAAGAGTGTATAATAAAACGACTCCAAGTTTTTTTTCTTATTTTTTCTTCAAAAAGAATGTCATACATTTGGGCTGATTTCAGCTAAGATTTGAACATTTTCTCTTTGTAGCTTTTTAAATTTTGTCTGTCTTTTAATTTTTTTTATTTATTACTTACACTACTGATGTGGATTTCCTTTTTTCAGGAAAACTTACTCCTGGATGATGATCAGAACTTGAAATTGATTGACTTTGGACTGTGTGCAAAACCAAAGGTAGAAATATTTTCAACAGTTATTGTAGTGTTCACTCAGGTTTGAAAGACAGGGAATTGTTACAACTCCTGTTTTAATAATTTTGTTGGAAATTATAACTTTCAGCTGATTGTATTATCATAGTAAATAAATATTAAAATTAACTCATTTCATTGTTGGAATTGCACATATTATGAATTTGCATTTATTATGAAATTTAGCAGAAGCATAGTTCCAAATTTGTTGAAGAGAACTTGATGAAATAAATTTAAAAAAAAAACTAAATTCAGTGCTGGTAGCTTTTGGATTTCTGTGCTTTGAAAGTCCTCCAGAGTAGCCAGTTAGTAAATTTGATAATTGTAATGTCCTATATAGTATTGTATCATTGTGTTTCTTTACACTGTACTTTATGCACAGACTTATTTCCAGTTTTTTTTTTTTTTTTTTACTTCCTTTCATGTTTAAATGACATCATTGCCACTTTTTAAGTGCTATTTTCAAACAAGAGAGAAATGACTTAGCTGTTTTTCAATACTGACCCCACTCTCCTCCCCAGGGCGGACTGACCAGCCAGTTGTTCACATGTTGTGGCAGCCCAGCATATGCTGCTCCAGAGCTCATATCAGGAAAGGAGTACTTGGGCTGCGAGGTAGGTCTCATAATTATTTTTTTTTAAATTTGTGTTATGCATTCATAAAAGATCAATTTTAAAAAAGGGGGAAAAACAATTTTTGTTGTTGTTTTTCTGATTATGAATTAAAATCTGGAATTTTGAAAGCTGCTGATAACAGTGTGTTAGGTGTGAAGGATCGTGACACAATTAATGAGAAATGTGTCATGTATTTCAGGCTGATGTCTGGAGCATGGGGGTGTTGCTGTATGCACTGCTCTGTGGCTACCTGCCCTTTGATGATGACAGCATATCAGCACTTTACAGAAAAATACAGGTAATTAAATCTACCAGTGCCTTTAGTTTTACATCATATGATGAGTATGGTGGTATGAATTGTTTTTACAGTATGGGCTTTAAGATCCACAAAAGTAAAAGAGAGTATAGTAAGTAAGACAACTCCCAGAGAGAATTGTTTTTTCCTTTCAAAGAGAGGGATATGATGTGGTGCTGTAAGTTCAAAAAGCTAAGATAGTAAGTGTTTGATAAGGTTTTTTCTTTTCCCTTTTATGATATATTTACTAGATTATTGAATATGATGCTTGGAATATAAATGTTTGATATCGTGCTGCAGATTTACCTGTACACTGAAAATATCTTATATTTTTCACTACCAGACTGGCAAATATGATGTACCACGTTTTTTGTCCAAAGAAAGTGTGCGAATCCTGGACGACATGCTGCAGGTTGACCCCAAGAAACGGGTCAGCATCAAGGAACTGCAGTGTCACCCCTGGATACTTAAAAACTTCAACATTCCTGTGGACCACAGAACTAAATATAAGGTATGATCAATAGTTGGTCAAAGGTAAAAGACCAGACATTTCTGTCCACTTTTAACTAAGATAAAGCAGTAGCAGACAGTCCACTGAAATTATATTTTGGAACATTTTATAGAAAGGATGAGGTGCCTAATCTTTTTAACCTATTAGACCTACTTATATATTTTCTTGAACTTGTGTGGATTTATCTATAATTGAAGAATTTTTTTTCTTATGTTCCTTTCCCATGATCTAGGTGTCAGTTCTAGATGAAGACTGCATCACAGAGATGGCAGTCCATTATGGAAAGTCCAAAGCAGAAATGACAGAGATTTTATCAAAGGTATTTACTTATATTGCAATATAGCTGCATTTTCTTTCCCAAAATAATTTTGCAGTGTCAGAAAAAAATTAACCCAGTCTTTTATCTGATGTCCAATTAATATTCTGAGATGGGGGAGTTTCCTCTATGACTTTGAGTGATGTAGGAAGATTGTAAAGCCTTCCAATCTGAATTTCAGTGGAAGTACGACTACTTCACATCCACCTATTTGATCCTGATGGCCAAGAAGATGAGAGGACAGCCTGTGCGTCTGCTGCAGAAACCTAAACCTTTGAGAGAGAGGCAGCAGGAAAGAAGGGTGGGTGCTTATTGATATATCCAGGCTCATTTTTGCATAGGAAATTTTACTCAAGCACTAATTAAAAGATATCTTAATTATTTAGACAAATTTATTGTTGATTTTGCTAAGTTTTGTATATTGAATAATCACTAGGATAAGAGGAATATTATCTTAATGCTGGGTTAGTGTTGTTTCTCCCAAAGGTTTAAAACCTTTTAAGTAAAAGTTAAATCAGTCTTGGACGAGCAGCTTACTTAATGAAAACTTTGAACTGAATTCATGATAAATTTGAAGGAAAAATTGTATTATTATTTTGTACAGCAAATTTTATTGAGCTAAAAATCTTATCATTTCAAATAACCTGGCCTCTTCTTGTTTACAGGAGAGAAGCAAAAGTGTTGACCTTGACCTTGCTCCATTGGATCCCTTCTCCTCACCATTTTTCTCCACAAAGAGGGCACCCCCAAGGGTTGGAGAAAATGAAGACAAGGAAAACAAAGAAAACGAGAAGAAATCGACAAGCGGCAGTCAACACGATAAGAAAGAAAATAACAAGGAGGACTTTGTCATCAAATACAGGCCAAGACACAAAAAAGAGGGTGAAGAGACAAACAGCAATCAAGAAAATGTTAAAAACAAACCTCCGACAGCACAGCCACGAAGAGGGAGTGCATCAAGTGAGGGTGCCTCTAGGTCAAGGGAGCCATCAGCAGAGAGGAAGCATGTCCCAGTTAAGGACTTTGATTTTGACTTTGCTCTGCCAGAGATCCCTAAGACCCCCAGATACAAGAAGGGTGGAGATCAGACTGCTGGTGTTGGAGGGGTGGGGCAGGTATTGTCGGCACACAAAGTCAAGCCACAGACACCACCTATGACAAGACTGTTACAGTCCACTGGTAAGAATGGTGAATAATGGTGAATTGGGGGGGGGGGGGGGGGTTTGGGGTGGTCTCTTCTTTAATTAAATCTTTTAATAAGTAACTAGTTTATTGATGATGAGAATTGAGTGACCTTGATGGGGTGCTTTTCTAGTTTCAAACCAATTTATGGGGAAAGCAGATTAATACCTGTAACCAGGTAGTTTGGTTAGCTTGATATAGTTTAATAGAGTATTTTTTTGCTACACCTTTTTTCAACATTCAAAATGGCATATTTGTCTGTTTATTTATAAAGATGCATTATGAGGAGTTTGATGATTAGCCTAAGGAACAACTTGAATTTTAGGAGTGATCTGGATCCTTAACGTTTTTTCTTCACATAGACATGTTGTTTGTTTATCATCATTTATTACCACAGTAACAATGCCCTGTAACATTTCAGCCCCAGCAAGTGGTACCCCAGCCACCAAGGCCGGAGCCTTCATAACGTCCACCTTGTCACCGTCCAGGTCAGTGGACTCTGGTCTGAACCAGATGTCACTGGAAAGCAGGACACCAGGGACACCTGTCAGTGGACAGAACAAGTGAGTGGGCACATTTAATACTAATTGCACAATTGATGCTGTCACAGCTAACACACCGTCACAGCAGACTCAGTGTCGCAGCACCATAATGCTACAGCAAACACACTGTCACTGCAAACACAATGTCACAGCAAATGCAATCACTGTAAAGGCTGTCATGGAAAACACAATGTCACAGCATATGTCATTTTGAAGAGAATGTGGGTAGGCACATGAGTTGCAGTTTGGTAACTTAAATAATCCCGAATGTCATTTGACAGCAAGATACCCTAAAAAAACCTTCATAAGAAAATATCTAGTACAATAGAAATGGGAAAAAAATTTTGCCCAATAGTGAACAGAAAAGCAACCTGTTTTACTTGCCTCGGTAAACTTGATACCAAAATCTTATTGCTCACATGTACACATGCACCCATGTATTACGAAGTCTTGTTTACAAGTACAACTAACTGCCTGTTGTCTCCATTGTAGACGTTTCCCAAGGAAGACATCTGGGTCTGTACAATATTAACTTGCTTCATGTATTTTGCTTCTGTGATGATTTACATTTAATGCTTATTGAAATATCCCATTGCACTGAATATTATCTCTGGTCTGAGGTTTCCAGCTTGGGTATTCTGAAAAAGAAAAGGTTACAGACGTAAAAAAAACTTTAACCAGCCATGATAGTTTTCATTTCCATTCAATACTGTCACAAACTAAAACTAAATGAAAGGGCATTAATACAAACACTTACTGTAAAGCTAAACTTGGTTGAGCAGGTGGTTTGAAGTTGGTAGCAAGTATGCAGTTATTTTTAAGATACCTTTTGTGTTACTCTGATTTGCAGTGTTTAATGTTGAAATAGAAGTGTAAATTGTGCTTCAAGATGCTGATGATCCTTTTATAAGTATGTATTAGATTTTTTTTTCTTTTGTGTGGATATGTGCAATTGGCAATTTTTGAAAGTGACTATTAAATGTAAAGTGGCTTTTCAAATGTTAAAGAGTTCAGTACAAATAGGAAATCAGTGATTTAGGGAGTTGGCTTAAATTCAAAATGTTAAAAAAGAATGACTGCAATCACAATATCACACATTTCACACATCATTACTCATTGCGCTGTCACACCTATCACAGTTAGTTTACTATAGGGTCATGCCTCAAACAGCACACAATTAAAGTCTGGGTCTGGCAGTATCTTGCTTTAAACTGATTACCACTAGCTCCCATGTATGACTCTATACTGAATCTAATCCAATGCAATGTATAAATTAACTTTGAGGGCACATTCCCAAACTTTCATTCTATGAAGATCAATTCAGCTCTATGGATGCTCTTGCTGAATGCAATCAAATTTTACTAAATGACATGCCTCCACATATATATTTACATATACTCCACCTAACCTGCTCTTTATATTACTAGGGCTGGCTCCATAGACAGCTACCTGAGCCAAGTCCGCAACACCACCCCCTTAACAATATTTACATACACCCCACCTAACCTGCTCTTTATATTACCAGGGCTGGCTCCATAGACAGCTACCTGAACCAAGTCCACAACACCACTCCCATGATGACCCCCACCAACAAGGGAAGGAAGGGATCTGTGTTTGGAAGCATTGAGAAGGGAATGAACAGGATGTTCAACATGTTGACACCAAGAAAGACCAGCAAGAGTACCTCTGATGGACCAAAGAAGGTCAAGGTAGGCCCCGGGGGAATTGTTGTATCAGTACTACTGTGAGTTGTGTGAAGAAACGGTGTGATATTAGGTGGTTGTGAGATACAGGATGTTAAATGAAAGGTTTTCAGTATATATCAAGTTAGGTAGTGTAGTCTGTAGTTGAGGACCTGGTCTGAAGGCTTGGAAAGATTGAGACTAGCAGTGTGAGGTTTGATTTTTTAACTTGCAATAGGTAAATTATGAAAATCGCCTAAATTTTTTAGAGGCCATTGACATTTGAGACACTAAAATCACTTAATTTTGGAAAAGGTAGCTCAGTTTAACATTTAAGTTTAATGCACTGAAATTATCAGTGGTGGATGTGAGACAGTTGAATTCAAATCCGCGTAAATCATAAATCGCAGTTAAAGATGTGAGGCTATGAAAAAAATTATTTTTAATAAATTTTATTCTAGGAATTGCACAATATCTCTAACAAGACAGAGTTGAGTCCTGACAAGGTGTTGGAGAAGCTAGTGGACACTCTGGAGGAGAAGCATATAGTCTATTCTCAATCTGGGTGAGTGAATATTGGAGATTGTGTTAGGTGTGACATGGGCAATTTCTTGTCTTCTCTACAGCAATTTTGTATTTCTTGACCATGTTTGAAGAGAGTTCACTGAAACCAACAACGTTAAAATGTGTGATAATTGTTTAATTTCCTTTCGTTTACTGGGGGAGACACTAGATGTTTTTGTTGTTGCTTAAGATGATAGTTATTATGAAGGTTGAAGAAGGTATGGTTTTGAGTTGATATTATGACAAGAAAAGCTTTTTTTCTTCTTCAAAACTTGACTAGAGCTGTCAAATACAAAGTACACCGTAAAAATTTCGAAGTTATTGATTTGTTGTTTGAAAATGCTTCTTTAAGCATGTGTATTTGCATCTTCTCTTTAATTTGCTTTGCAGAAAACAGAAGGTAACTATTATTTATTTCATTATTATTATTATTATTAAAATTTTAATTAATTGTTTGTATAAGAAAACTCTAAAGATATTTGTCGAAAAATAAAATGTTTCAGCTACACATTGAGGATAGTGATGAGTAACGACTGGGGAAAAGTGCACCTAGCCTTTGATCTGGAGGTGTGTCAGATCACCAAAACCAACCTGGTGGGCATCCGGAGAAAGAGAGTCAAGGGGGACACATGGCACTACAAGAAACTCTGTGAAGACGTCCTTCGCTCGGCCAAGATTTAACTTATATTTGGTAAGTCTTTTTGGACTTTGTTTCAAGCTGGAGGTTTTCAGAAACCTGAGGCATCACCTGGTAGTTCTTTTCAATCCAAGCTAAGAAATTTTGATTAACTGTAACTGTGCACAATTTACTTTTTTATACGCTTTCAGAGAAGAAGGGTTGCTTTGTTTTAGTATTTTTGTTTGTTTTTGTGTGAAGGACCTTCGAAATGAAAAAAAGAAATTAAGTTTGAGAACGTTTTCTGAGAAACCATAACTGTAAAATGTGAAAATAATCATATTTATATTTTTGATTTTTATTTGGATCGGTTTTAGAGACATTTGAAATCATATTTTACTATGGTTAGGACTTATCTTGTCATTGATGGTTGAAAGGGATTTTAGAGGGGAGTTACTTATTAACAAGTCGTAAAGTTGTCGACACACCAGGAGCGTGTAGACTGGTATAGCTGTTGATCTGGCTTCAAAGTTTTTTTGAAACCCTAGATGTCACCACATAATTAACACAGGTCAGGGTACTTGCTTAGTGCTGAACATTTTGGAAGATTTTAGGGATGCTTTTTGTGTTAGCAACATGAGTAAGTGGTTTACCAAAATCGAAGATAAGTTGGTGAGAATTGATCAATAGGTGTTATGTTTGTGAGGCGGATAAGATTCTTCATCCGCCTGCTTGTGATGTATTGAAAAAAAAAAAAAACTCAAAAATTCTTAAGAAATTAGAACATTGTCATTTCTTAACTGATTACATTTTATCATAGAGATGAATTTTATCATTTGATGAATCATATCATTTATGATGGCGTTATTTTCTTGATATTATACTTAAGTGCATTTTGTTTTCAGATATAGGTGAAATTATCAGACTATGAATTGGGGAATACTTTAAACAGCAAAATTGACTGAAGTATATTAGACAATTTCATTTGCCTTAATGGTATTTCTTTATAAGTGGCTACTTTGTATGGGCTAGTAATTGATGGTTTTTTGGAATGTATGCTAGGCATTGTGCTGGTAGGGGTTTAAAAACAATGAAGAAAGGTAATCTACTCACAGACTCGTAATAGAACTTTATTATTGTAAATAGATTGCTTTTGGACATGTTTTTTTAATGTTTTAGGGTTGGATTTGTTCCTAAAAGCTGTATTCGATGGTTCTGTTCTGCCCTGCCCTACAATGTCTCCTTGCACGATATTTGAAACATAAGAGATTTTTTCACCAGTGTTGCTAAGAATTAAGTACAGATTTATACCATGTCGATGGTTTTTGAATTACCCTTGTGTATTTTTTTTATAGAACACCTGACCAGTACATTTTATATAATCCCCTCAACATGCTAAACTAAACAAATAAAATCATTAAACTTACAGCTCATCTACATTCCCACTTGAGTTGATGGGGGATATATTATTTTTAATGAAATATTAACTGCAATAACAAAAGCTTTTTGAATTACCCTTGTGTGTCTTTTTATAGAACACCTGACCAGTACATTTTATATAATCCTCTCAACATGCTAGGCATAACAAATAAATCGTTGAACTTACAGATCATCTATATTTCCACTTGAGTTGATGGGGAATATATTATTTTTAATGAAATATTAACTGCAGTAACAAAAGCCACATTCTTAGATAAAATCCTTTTCACGCTATTATTGACAAAACTCAATTTTAAATGTTTGCACTTAGTGACAGCATTTTTTCTTTTTTAATTTCCTTATCCTTTTTATTTCGTGAAAATGACAAATGTGTGTGTTTCTGGTGAATGAGTGTTTGAGAAAGCAATTCTAGCAGTAAATCTTTGGTTTTACCACATTCACCTTCTTTTTTTCTTTCTTAGAATCCATCTTGTGTAACCTGCTAAGATTTATATCGAGATTTCGTGCTGCTTAGGACATACCTGACCCATTGATTTCTGTAGTGGTCGCGGGTTGTTGCCTCTAAGATGTCGATACCATGTTCTAAGTAGTTCACGTCAACACTTACATTACAGTGGAAAAGATATTATAAATAAATAAATAAATAGGGTATAATACACTTAATGGGTAATAAATAAATAAGAACAGATGAATAGATAACAATGAATGAGGTGTTTTTTCTCACGCTTGTTTTCATTGTCCATCCTTAAATAATTTATTGGTGTTTTTACTGTAAATTTCTTGGTTTTCTTTATCTAACAGACAAGAGGGTGGGATTCTCTATTGAAATTGGAGGCTGTTTTTAATGGACTAAATGAAATCATTTTCAAACATGAAAAATTCAAAACTACAGGAATAATCTAGTTTGATACAATTTTAACTTTTCAGATTTGAAAAGAACCCAGTGAAAGAATGACTAAGAATTGCAGATAAATTAAAAGAAAAAAATGTTTGTAGATTTTCTAATGTTTTTCTGTAGAATGTGCTACTCCTGTTTATCCAATCAAAGATGTTGGGGCAACATGCTTATAGACATTTCTTTATTTGAAAAAAAGGGGGGCATTATGCTACAATTATTCTAGATGGTAATTTTTCAGCTGAATTAAAATTGAGAGGTGGCCCGCTTAGAAGTGACCTGGCCTAGCACCTGAGGCTCAGCGGGAGAGTGTCACATTAAGAAAGACAAAATAGGCCCATTAGTCAGAAAATGGGCTGTTTGTTCAAACTAACCCAAGTTATTGGAACTGGAAAGGAATGTTCCCCACTGGGTTATGCAGCTAAAAGGCAAATTGATTGAATCCAAAATACCCTGGACTGGTTTTTGTGCGGCAATGTGATGTTGTTTTATCTGGGCGTCCATTGGTTGATTTTTTTTCTTTATTTTTTCCTTTTTCTTTTTACATTGGTGTTGAAAAATGAACTCTTATTTGAGATGAAATTTGACACATTTAAATATGATTATGATGATAATTGCTTGATAGTAAGATTAGGTGACGTTAGCTTAGGTATGGTTAAAAGTTAACAAAAAATGATTTGTAAGCCATCTTTCCATAGCAAGCATTCAAGGTACAAGAAAAGATTTGTTGGTAAAAAATGCTCCTTTTAAGGTAGGAGCTTGGTTTTTCTTGGCTGTAAAATCAACAATAGTTATTAAGCTTTCCTAAAATTAAAAATGTAATGTAAATGTTAGATGAATAAAATTAACAAGTTTCTGACAAAAATTCACAACTGTGTTGGAGCTTGTTCCATTGGCCCATGGAAGTACTGAGCTTTAAGTATACGCCTTCTAAAATGTTTAGATCACATTATTTGTTTGTAGAGTGTAGACTATTTCATTTATACACTTTTTAAACGAGCTTTAAGACCTCCACCAATTAGGAAGACATACAGTCATCATCTTGAGTTTTAGCAAATTTTAGGAAAAAATTTCAAGCACCATATAATAGTGCTTTATTCAAGCTTCTATGTACTGTTGATATGATACANCCACCACCACCACCACCACCACCACCACCACCAAATAGAGCTTTTATATTGTGGATTTACAAAATTAAAACTATGTTTGTTAATATTGAACTGGTATTCATTCACATCATTCTGGACATTAGTTTATGGCAAAAGTAGTTTTCATTATAAGGTGGAGTCAAAGGTGTTACCTTGTATTTCTTGTAATTGTTTTAAACGCATTCCTTGAAAAAAATAGTAATTGCTAATTATCAAAAACACAATTTTACAATAAATACTATATTCCGTTGCATTTATACTATCTTCTTGTAACTTTTGTCACTTATTTTTAAATCTTAAAAAAATTCCCTTTTTGGTTTAATATAAAATATTTTAATTATTTAGATACATTCTGTAAGCAATTATGTTTTACAATACTTCAAAAAAAGATGTCTATAAATGGCCTTTTCAAAGGAAATCTGTGATACATAAACTTAATAGTTAACTTTTTTATGCTTTAATTAAGCATTTGCACTTAATGATAAACTGAGTAAATGCAATACCTATGCCATGGGGCAGAATTTCTTTTCAGATTGTAACATCTTATGGATAGGCAGCAGTTTCAGTACTTTTTCCATAAGAATAAATGCACAGCCTGAACAGTGATTGATTTACTGATGTCTTGGAAGAAACCTGGTCTAATTTAATGCCACTGCCAGCATTGTTTTAATGCCCAGTTAAATCAGTTGTCAGTGACATCCAAGTAATGATCACTGTACATGGTAAAAAGAAATATTACTGGATGTTTACAAGATGAGATGCTTACCATTATCTGATGATTTCATTACTTTTTTTTGCTTTATATAGTATACCACAGTGTTTTCTTAAAAAAAAAAAAAAAAACATTGAGGAGAAAAGGCTTTTTGAAAATTAACTGAGATTTGATGGCCTGTGGTGCAGAATTCATTATATCCCCATGTATCAAGGGGAGGAAAAGCTGGATGAACCAAGTGGGTCCTTAGCCAGCCGTCAGTCCACTTCGGCAGGGAGTATCCAAATACAAGGCAAATGAGGTACACAGCGGGGGCTGCTAATGCTAGATAAATATTGAAGGGGCCCCTGGGTAGCTCCATTGTCCTAGTTCAGTATAAGGGTCTCTGAGCTTGCTGTGAAGCTAAGCAGTGTGCACTTTTTTCCTTCCCTCCAAAGTCCAGAGTTATAGATCAGTTGAAGTGATTTCTATTGTTGGTGGCTCTAAAGCAGGTGTAATTGCAGGCTCATCAATCACGCGGGTGACACTGGCGTATTGTCCCCTTCATCAAGCATTGATTGGCCGGTAACTTGACGTCCTACCTGATGGTGGAGTCGTCCAGTCAAACGATGGGAATCTTAGTCCCTGCTTGCTTAATCAGAGATTCCCCTATTTCTGACAGTTCTTTTGCAATAAGAAGTCCTTTTGGTTGTGTTTTGCATTTTTTATTTATTTATTTATTTATTTTTTATTTGTTTTTTTTTTTTTGCAAAGTTGTTATGGATTCGAAGAAAGTTTTATATTTTTTTCCTATTCCATCCAGAAAAGTCCCCTACTAAAAGGAAAAAATTGGTTCCCATGCCACCAATTTTTATGATTTATTTATTTACTCTTTCAGTTGTTTTAATCCCTGGTGATTGCATGTCTTTGGCATTTTTGTATTGCAGACCATTGATGAATATTTTCATACCATAAGAGTGATGTGGTTGTTGGAAGCACCATCAGAGATGTAAAAAGATGGTAATTTTTCAGACGTATTAAATAAGAAGACAAATTGCAGTGTTTTCTGGTCTCTAGCTACTGTTGTTAACAGATGTTCAAAGCAACTGATTTGTCAGCATTTAGAATGGATGTACTGATGGGTAGTTTTCAATTTAGCCACAGGTCCAAGGCTTTTGATCAGTATAATTAGTCATGCTTGTGAAGAAAGATTTTTAATGTTTTGCTTGGACAACTGGAAATTTTAAAGGTTGTTTTAGAACAACTTCACATTACTTCTACAGCTTTTTCGTGTTGAGTTGTTTTATGTAAGTGTTCCATCTTTAGCAGAATTATGAATTTAGATTTCCAATCATTTATTAAAATCGCAAAGTTTCTTGTATTAAAATATTGGCAAATTTTGTGGTGGATGTATATTTTAATGACTCAGTAACAGCATATTTGAAACATTTAAGTACAATTACATAAGAAAAAAAAAAGGAAAATCTGAATTCGTGGAGGCTCATGAATTCATAATAGCTACAGATGTTATGGGAAATCACACTTCAAGAAATGTCCTCAGCAGAACAGTTTTATACAGTGTTTTGAATGAAGTCAAGAAGGGGACTTTTAAAATTAAGCATTTTAAGAAAAGTATACAAGTTATTATACAAATGCATCTATAAAGATCTACTGTAAAAATGTAATATCTAATCCAAGCTTTTGGCCCTAGGCTTTCTTAAGGGATTTTTGGAAAAAATCAACTTTATAGTAGATCGTCATAGATGCATCAGTGTAAAAACTTATTTACTTCTTAAAGATCTGTACAGTGATTTGTTATGAATCTTCAAAGAAAAGTACACAAAATGCAATTAAATTCCGTTTCATAGAATAATTTGCATTATTACCTGTGTGGGAAGATTTCATTACTGAACTTGGTTTGCATACACCATTTCAGAACTTGGTTTGGTGCTTCCCTTTCCAAGAAATGCAAATATTATGTTGTTTTTGAAATGAATATTTTAAATGTAATTGCTTTTAGGTAAATCAGATATTTCATCTCATGGAAAATTTATAAGGAATGTGTGAATAGTGTGCAGTAGATATTAGTTATCCAATATTGTGAGCATTGCCCAGACTTGGCTAAGATTTTATTCATTTGTTTGATTTCTCGTAACATTTTTTGGTTCCTGTTACCAGATGCCTGTCATGCTCCAAATAGGCCAGGTTTGTCTGTTTGATTTCCAATCACATTTGGATTCCTGTCACAAGGAGGCTGTCACAAAGAGGCTATCACACGGACGCTCTTCCCATGTCATTTGATATAATGACAGGTCAGCCAAGAACACCGGGATGTGGCAGTAATTTGACAATTCATTCCAATTGCACAGCTGCCAGTCTCTATTGTGCTAAAAAAATATTTCCGTATATTTTTGTAATTATCTGTAACTGAAACCCAGGTCCCTGACACTTCTTTTCCTTTTTTAATCGACTCCATGTGTTGAACACAAAGAATGAACTTCTGTTGTATCTTTTTTTTTTCCAAGATGAACGTTAACTGGGGTGATTGTCCAATGCTTTAATAGGGCACTCACCCATTAGAATATAATCTGATGCTTTGCACTAGAACATTTAAAGCATCCTATCTGAGAATTGCCAGCAAAAGTGATTTTTTCCTTGTAAAAAATAAAGGAAAATTTTCCTATTTACAGATAGTTGATCGATCCATCCGCACCTTGATTCCATGTTTTATACCTTTTTTTTAAATTAAATGATGCAAGTCTTAATGCCTCCCACAATGTTTGGAGTGCTATGTTTTCCTGTACATTTTAGAAAAATATGTTGGCATCAGGTACTTTAATTTAAAGGCTTTTATTGTTTTTAAGGTATAAATTGGGAAAAAATTTCCAAGAATAAAATTTTCATAAAAAAAAAAAAAACTTTCCCCATTTTATCTAGAGTTTTATATCTGAAAAGTTAATGCTGTTTTCCTTCTTCTTAATTCACTGAGCTCTTTGTCTCTTTAGAATGGTGAAAATTTTAAAGGAAATAACATGGTGCAATTGTTCCTCTAATGACAGAAATCCAATCAGATACATTTGGGATGGAATACTTATGTGTATTTTATGAAACACAGCACAGCAATGTTTCAGTAGCGTCTGTGATTGGTTGTATGATATATAGCTGCTTTATAGTTCAACCCCCACAGGACGAGGAAGAAACGGGGCAGCAAATCATTTCTGAAAAATATCTACATTATTGATATACTCCCCTAGTTATTATCTGTTATGCAGACAAAAGGTGTGAATAATTGAAGAATTGTTGGTTTTCTCATGCTGGATCATTTGTCTTTTTTAATGTTTCTTTTACAAATTAGATCATTTTTGGCTGCAGTCTGCTGTATAGGTTGTCATTTTCCATGGTCCGTGTGATATGTTGCCCTACTTCATGGACTGGTTGCTCTCTTCAATACTTAGGTCTGGAAGTTTTTGTCATTTGATTATAACATTGACTTTTTCTTTTTACAAACCATTATTATACTGAATCAATATTATACTGAATAAGATTAAAAACGCACTTCAGTATTATTTATTTCAGGACATGGTTTGTGTTCAACAAAAGTAAAATGCATGGTAACAGACCATACAAAGAAGTTGAAATTGAATAGAAACACGGACAGTTTTATAATGTATGAAAACAAAACACAGTTCTTGAACTGACCTGCACTTGACTCAACACAAATTAAATGCTGGTTTCTGTCTTGTCAAGTTAATTCCAGCGAATTTCTGTTTTCTTAGCGCAAACACGAGCCTGTCATTGGCTTCGTGCGCTCACCTGACATCACACCATTTCGCAATAAGATACAAGTTCTCGACATTTCATTACCAACCATCTCATGTCAATTATTAATTTTTAACCTGTATGGGTCAGTCATGTGTAGATAAGGTCTGTTTTAATTCACCGTGTTCTGTTCAATAATTGATTTGGGGCTAAAGGTCAAATTTCTTTCTTTTTAGCCTTAACGGTTCACACAACTGTAAAGAAAGCAAGAAAAGTCTCTTTTATCATTTATGAACTTGTACAAAGAGGCTTTCATTGTGTGGTTTAGTTGCTTTTCTGTACAACATTCACCAAAATCTTTTTGCAGAAGAAAATTTGTATGTATGAAAATACCCGAGTTGACTCAAAATGAATGAATTCCTCATTACACACTGCATTAGAATATCATTCAGTTTTCCAACAACCCAGTGTGAATAGCTGTTTAAATACAATTCCTGGTTGAATGATAAGAGTTACTAGCCAGGCCATTAAATCTGTTAGAAAAGTGATAGTTAATTGCGCAGCAGCTAAAGTCCTTTTATTTTATTATAGCTATGCAATGTAGGTGATGCTTTGTAAAAAAAAAGGATCAAAAAGGCCCATACCATATTCCTGATAAAGAGTTGTTTAATATGTTGGTGCCAACTATGTGCTCCTTACTCTTAAGGTCTTTTTTTTTTTTTTTGGGGGGGGGGGGGGGGGGAAAGGGGGGAATAGGGTGGAGTTGACTCACTTGCAAAATAGGTGTCACTCTTGTATACACAATGACTCTAATTTTCGCCCCCTCTTGACCTTACTGCACGGAAAGTATAATATTATGACTGAGGGGAGTGAGCTCAGTTTTGTTTGACAGAAGACCAAGTGCATTATACTCCAGCTTTGAAGTTTTCAAAAACGTAATGAATACGCTTGTTTCTGAGATTTTCCACAAGATTAAGGGTGTTATACATTCAGGGCAGCAGCTTAAGTTTATACTCTCTGTCTGACTTTTCCATTCTTACAAAGAGTGTGCAGGCATACTCACAAGTCACCCAAGATTGTAAATATGCTGAAATCCTGCAACAAGTGCATGAAGGAGAACTTGAACATGCAGCGTTTTTCATCTAAGATAACAATCGAGGCAGCTTGGTGTCTGTTTATCACAGAGCGTCAGTGAAAATTCAATAACATTTTAGTGTAGAACTTCTTTGTTTTAATGTGATAAAAAGATAGGCATATTCTATTTCTATTTCTCTGTTGTCATAATAGATATAGATTGATGTAAACACTGTCAATAAGGACCTTTGACATCTCTTCTCCCCCCTCCCACACTTTTTATTCTTATGATATTTGTAATGAAAGTAAAAAAAAAATTACAAATCATTTTAGCTGTCCTTTTCAGTGGGGCAGAGAATTTTTGGTAAGAACCATATTTTAAACTTTTTCACAATTTCTACTCCAGTAAAAATGATTTGATTCAATTCTGTTTTGGGTGAGACATGAAAAGCACACATTACATGAAAAAAATGTCAACAAATGAAAATTGAGACAAATTTTTTCAACATTAGCTTTGTTGTAGAAGGGAAATTTCGAAGACAACAGGGTGTCTTTACTTGACTTGTTCTGTAAATAGGTTTGAATGTTCAGTGTAGTGGTGTGCAAATTGTGATTTTGTACCTGAAAATACTAATGTCTTTGCACTTGGTGAGCAATTTGTAAACAGTGACCCCCAGGCTGGGTGTGGGCTATTGACACTTTGCCATCTAGAGGAAAAATAAGATTGTGGTGTGGTGTTGCTTTGAAAATTTGTATGCTTTAATTATTTTTAATCTGTTTTTAACCCAAGAATATTTTCAAATGGGTCTTTATAGGAGTTCATTGTTTTCAAGGCAGTCTTTTTTCATATCTTCGTATATTTAATAAACGAAGAATCATTTGTGAAAATTCGTATTTTCAAATGAAGCATTGAAGGAGGAGAGAGAAGGCCATGTTTTTCAAGTCATTTTACCGACGAGTTGACACTTCACGCCTGATTTTATGACAAGAATTATTGTTCCTTGAACATAGCTTTTTGTGACATTATTGTGATTTTGTTTTTGAACAATTGGTTACTGAGGATACTAGAACACATCATTTGCTGTGCTGCTAAAAAAAAAAATAAAATAAATAAAAGAGGGGGAACAAAGAAAATTTCCAGTTTTTATAATACTGTGTTATCAATTCAATTCCAGGGGGAAAAAAATCCTTTTTTGATAAAAAGAAGACTATTTATGTTATCAGAAAAAAAGACCACAAGTGCTTAAGTGCATAATTTGATAGAAAATATATTATAACTGTTGAAGAATACATTCAATTAGACCCTAACTGGATATGTTTACATATTAAAAGAACATGGATTTCAAACTAAATAGGCTAAAAGCAATTGACTTAATGAAATTGAGCATCCCACACTTTATAAGATTACCATTACAAAAAATTACAAGCTTAGTCGCTGAATCGTGAATTATGATATCAATTAATGTTTTAGGATAAACAGGTGAACATGTGGCGCCAAAGCTGGAGGCAAAAAGTCTGACAAAAAACCAAAGAGGCATGAATCAATGCGACAATTTAGCATCTAATTGTTATGTTATCTTTTAAGCACTTATTGAGTGCATCGGAAAGTAAGACCTTTTGTGTCTGATAGATGGGATATTATCTGTCCTAATTGAATATTTGGGTTATTAGCATTTACAATGGGATTATGTGATACCCGGGGGATGAGACATGCAAAAATTATGATGAGGATTATATTCTTTATAAAAGATGTACGTTTGTAATCCTCTGTATTTGTTAGACATTGTGTGTGCTTTTCATCAGGATGCCTATTGTCATGATTATTGTATGATGTTTTATGTTCTGGTTGAATTATAATGAGAAACTGAGGTTGTTTACCAAATCTGGGCAGATGCACCACAACCCTGGAAATTATTTTTAAAAAAGGAATAATCAAGTGTTGAAGAATGAGGCTGTTGAACAATTTGACTCTTGTAGATAACAGTGATCTTTATTATATAATAATAATAATAATTTATTAAGCAGAGAATTCTTCTTCACAATTATAGGCTTTCTAACATCTATGAATAACACAGTGTTATATAGAAAGGCACTTTCTCTTCTGCTCTGTGGTATTTGCTTGGTTGATGAGTGCTACTGGATTTTAAGTGTCCTAACGAAATAATGGAAAGTTTTTTAAACATGTTTGACCCATGACATCTATGTCACTATATTGCTACACCTGAGAGAGAGAGAGAGAGAGAGAGAGAGAGAGAGAGAACAAGTAAAACTTACAAGTGACTCCCTAGAATAGATTGCTCAGAGCAGGGCACTTTACAGTAGTTTTGTCCACCGGGGGCAACAATGTAAATGAAATAAAAAAGTGTTTGTTAGCAGTTTTAAAAGTGTGACAGACATTACACTGATGTGCAGGACTGTCTTGCCATAACTGAAAGAGAGAGAGAGAGGAAAAAAGGAAAAATGCAAGTAAACAATTGGAAATCAACCTGCTTATTTGGACGTGAGGGCGGAGCAGAGGCTAATTGATTAAATTGTACTCTGGTGAAAAACTGCTGTAATTAGAAGCTCATTAGTTTGTGCTGATTTCCCAGCAGAGCACCTTGATCTGAAATCAATTGTCTTAACGACGGGGACAGCTGGCAGCATGGGCTGTCTTTTACTCACACATCACCCCCGCCTGTCCCACTGAGAGATGGGATACAGTCTCCTATCAGATCTCTATCTCACCAGGCGTGTTGTTTTATATTAATGAGGCGTTAGAGGTGTAATTAATAGCTTAGATGAGGTGTTTGGGTCAGATAGAGATAGACATACCAGTACATTGTTTGATGGGGGATGGGTGGTCATTGGTTGTAATAATAAGGTATGCTGTGTTGATATGTGCTTAATCAAAAACTGTGATTCTTCTGCATGTGGTTATTTTATTTATTTATTTATTTATTTATTTATTTTGCCACTGTCAGTGGTTTTTACTGTTATGATATACAATACATTTATATTTATTCAATTTTCTTTCTTTTTATTGCAGTCATGGTGTTCCCACCAAAACTTGATTTCCCATCATAATTCATTCCCAACTCTTGATGATTAGTCCATTTTTTATAGAGTTGCAGACAAATTGTATATGGAAAGAGCTTTTATCTTGATTTCTTTTTTCACCATTTTCTTTGATTTTGAAGAGCATTACTGAGTTTTTTACAAAGATAAATGCATAATGGTAAAAATTTATTTTTCCAGATTATTGCCAATATTTTGAGAAGAACTGAGTGAAACAAAGGACAGTGGAATATTTTCCTACAGCCAAATATCATTTCCCAATGCGAACAGTATAGAATTGGACACAGGTTACTTGTATGCCTTGGGTGGTGGAAAAATTGCAATATGTATATAAAGAGAATGACTTTATAAAGTCTCCTTGTAAATGTATGCTTGGGATGTTCATTATTTGCTATCTTTATTTTGTTTTTAACCTCTCCTTTTTAATGTAATTGATTCTGAAATGTTATGATTGTGAAAGCTGTGTAAGTTGTAGTGCAGAGTGATTTTACAGTATTTGTGATGATTGCAAATATTTAATTGTAAATAATATTTTAATGGACAGTGTTATTGGTTATTAGTAATGAAAGGTTTAATGGATATATGAGATGATTTTTTTCTCCATTTTTTTACCACACTAGGATTTTACTGTGACATTTCAAAGAGAATTATAAAAAGTGCAAAGATGGAAAGTTTTAAAAGATTTTATTGATAACTAGTGAAATTTTACTAAATTTTTGGAAGTTTGGCTGGGAGGGGGGTGGTTGAAATGTGGTGTGGTATGTATGGTATTTCCCATCAGTAGCCTTTATCTTTATTATCATGATAATATAACGTGTGCTGACCCATGCAGGGGAGACGTGGAGGCATCTGTGCTGTTTTATCACATAATTTTGATAATTCTGTCACATTCCTTGATTACCTTGTAGTTGGGTTGTTGATATATAGAGGGAGGGTAATCAGAGGGTTATCATCTCATCACAATTACCAAGAAACTGTCTATTGCTGTCTAATACTGATATGTTTGAGGCACCATGCTGCTCACATGTTTAAGCCTTGGGGACCATTCCCAGATCGTATTGTACTGTGGATCGATCTATCTCCAAGAGGATTCTCGCTACATTGCAATCAACTTAAGCAGCTGAGATGTCTGTCATGCCTACTGAAGCTGCTAGGGGGTAATTAATTATCGTTTAGCAGCTTCAGTCACATGCCACACATCTAAGCCGCTTAAGCTGATAGCAATTTAGGATGAAACCCCTTGGAGATAGATTGATCCTGTTAGATCAATTTAGGTATGGGAATACAGTCTTGGTGTGCTCATTGTTTTGCATGTAAGGAGATGGTCACTTGGTGGATCCTTGGGGACCTGATAATTGTTCCATAATCATCCCTTAATGATGTTTGGGTTTTGTGAATGGAACCATGAAAAATGAGGGGTATGTTATGTCATAATGGCTGTGTGTGATGGGAGACAATGGCCTCAGTGAAGGGTGGGTTGTGTGAATGGCACAAAATCATGTATTGCTTGAACTCCTGGATCTCTGCTGACCAGATCAGTGATGGCAGCACCATCACGTGTGAGTGGGACACTTGTTGTGGTTGTGATATCCTGACCTTGGCTAATTATCGTTCTGGAAGGGCAAGTGACCACTGGATACAGGTGCAAACCTATAGATCTTCACCTGGCAGACATAGTGAAAAAATAGGGAAGGGGGGGGGTGGCAGATATAAGAGTCTAGTGCAAAGACATAGATAACAGGTGACATGGTGACTGTCTGGGGGAGGGGTGTCTATTTTGGCAATAGCTTA